>JBBCBC010000030.1:6417269-6809285 GCA_037126765.1 Stenogyne calaminthoides
CTCTCCGGGGATTAGGCGGTCTTTTCGGCCCGGCCGCTAAAAAACGACCATAGTGGAGATGATATAACTCCACCCATTGGGGGTGATCTGCGTGAGGCTCACATTCGAGCCGCCCGGCCAGATGGAAAATGGTGGTGTAATGGAAATCGAATACCGACCGACATGAAAGACTTCGTTCACGGCAATCATTAGGGAGGAGGCGATCGGCGCTTTCGTCGGGTCGGTCCATAAAATGCACATCTCGGGGCACCTTGTACATCTGACGAAGTCCCCCCACATATCTTGTCGGAGAGCATAAATCGGTATCTTTTATCGAACGCTTGCGAATTGAGAGTCGATCGACTTGCGGTATGCGGTCAGTCGCTTATGCGAGCTTCGGCTACAATCTGAATCATAATTGAAGACTTCGTTCATAAGCCCCATAATCGGGAACGGCGGAAGGACCGCCCGTTGACTTAATCGTTCCCATGGGGCCGGGATGAAGAGATTAACATCAGCGGGGAAGATGGGTAATTTTGGCCCGAATTCTTCGAAATTGGTCATCCACCGGTTCATCATTGGCATCATCTTCCCGTGATCGCCCATAACCTTAGCCAATGAACTTTCACCCGCATGCGGTGGCGGAGCCGAAAATTGGCGGCGACCTTTGAAGGCGATAGGGATGTCATCCTCGAGAAGAGGAGGAAGCCACCATGGTGAGAGGAAAAAAGAGATTTGGAACGCTTATGTAGGTCCGGCGGGGTAAGTGAGGGTAGAAGTCTAGAGGGAGGGTGAATAGACTTCTAAAACTTTTTCGTCTTGCAGTCGGGTGAGAGCAAATAGCCCGATCAGAGTATGCGAGTGAATCGATCGGTCGATAACCAACTTCTTGAGCGCCGGAAAGGCGGTCGGTTCAGAACTATCAGATTGTGTGATGTGCGGAAGCTTAAGTTTTACCCGTGAAAAACCGGTTTGTATAAATCAGATTCCAAGTTTTATCTTTTTAATCGATGATGAGAAATCGGGTCGTCGGATCGAAGCTTGGTCGTTTCGATCTTAACTTAGAATGTATGCGCTTTAATATTGTGCAATGTGAGAACAAAGTTAATCAAAGCGGTAAAGGCACACAAGATTTATAGTGGTTTCGGACAAACCGGTCCTACTCCCACTCTTCCCTTTCACAAGGGCACCAACTTAACAAACTTAACCGAGCTTAACCGATGGACTTAGATTAGTGTGTTAGTCCAACACATTACACCAACGGATGTTTTAGGAGTTCTCACTCAACCGATCCCGTAAATCGATACTAGAATCCACAGGCGAAATCTTGCTAAACAACTTATCCTGGCAGGGGTTTGGGTAAGATTGTTAAGGTTCAACTATGAAATCTTTCCTTGCGTAAAAGCGACACGATAGCTAGATGGAAAGATTTCTTGCTAAGAACTTATGGGATGAACACAATACAATATAAAATAAGCTTGTAGTTCTTTGTGTTCTTCGTATGCGGAAATCGATTTATAGTTTGAGCGTCTTGATTATGTAGTTTGTCCAAGCATTTCCGTTGTTGTTCACTCGAAGTGTGATCCCATATTTATAGACCTTGAGATCAAAGAGCCGTTGGAAGCAATTTGAATCTCAGGCTATGTTAAATAGAGATTCTGGAGCTTGATGTGACATGCTTGAGAGCGGCATGGTGAAGGTTTTATAGCCGTTTGAGAAACAACATCGAATCCCATGATATCGGCTACTGTTCATACGTGTCTCTTCCTTATTGGATGAAAGCCTTGCTGCGGTGTTGTTCCTCAACTAAGGTTGGTATTCATCTTGTTCGGATCGCAGACGTATGATAAGATGAAACATCGGTTTTCATCTTATGGTGATCCGTCGATCTGAATCGATCGATCCCTTTTGATGGAAGTCTTGGCGCTGTTGACTTAGCTTCAACCGGCCGACTCTGGCTGATGTAGGTCTTCCGGTCTTTATCTTTACGGAAGTCATCGATCTTGAGTATTAGAGGTTTGTGCTTCATGACTTCATTTGAGTTATCGACAAGATCGATTCGATCGATCTTCCGATTCGGTTTAGCGTTACGTTGCGTCCGGATATCGTTTCTTACGATTCTTCGGATCGACCTTTACATATTGAGTTCCCTCAATATGTGACCTATCTATTACATCGTTTTTTTCTATACAATTATTATCGGCTGATCTCCTATAGCAATAATGAAAACATCGATTAATTTTGCGAATTCCGATTTGGTCCTATTACATGTGATTTTGGAACTTTCATCAAAACTTATAAATTTCCCAACAATTTCCCCTTTTTGATGAAACCAAAACACTTGAGAAAACCAAACAGATTGATAAGTATAGAGCAGTTAAAAAAGCAAGTAATCAGAAGACAAAGAGATTTTGTCTTGGGATCAGAAAAATAAACTTTTCATTATATATGATGATTACATGTTACATCAGAAAAGTTTTGAAATTAAAAGCAGCTGATCCCTAGACGTCTTCTGAATCTTCACTCCTTGGGCTTGTATCCTTCTGGCATTTCTCTTTGGTCTTGTGGAATGTTGAAAATCTGATAGAGTTTCCATTTGACATCAGTTGTCTGCTCTTGATCAGTTATCTGTGATTTGCTCAAGATGTCAAAGTAGAATCTCTCAAATGCCAGTCTGTCAAATGAGCCATCTGCCTTCTTTGAGTATGTTAACAGATCATACTCTTGGCTAGATATCTTTACATTTATAAGCTTGGCTTCATTTTCCAGATACTTCAGAAAGTCTGGAAATTTATTCTGTAACCAGTTGAGGAACTCATCATCTGGTGATTCTTCTTTTGGAACAAGATCAAGGACAAAAGCATCAAGAAGCCATTCACTTCTGATCTTATTCCATTCCTCAAACCTCTTGGCGTGTGCAGCAGTTTTTGGTATAATCTCGTCAACTCTTGCTGGCAACAGAGGTTCTGGTGCAGATTTTCCAGTTAATCCTTTCTTAGCCCTTGATTTGAACTTGTTTCAACCATACGCTTGTGCGGTTTTACGTCCTTCTTTCTTCTTGATCAATACGCTCTTTGGACAATTTCTGATTAGCTCTTTATCGGCCAGATGTCGATTAGTCAGTATACGGTGGCTTTCTGGTGCGATGGCGGTCCAGATTTTGATGTCCCAGCACCCGCAGCAGCCTTTCTTTCAATTGAGCTTTGTCCATGGGCCTTGTCATCTGATGTGTCAGTTGGTTTCTCAGATCCTTCCCCCTTTTTGGTTTGATCAAAAGCGCATTGAGTGGGAAGTCGAGACCCAAAGTTATTGACAATGCCGATTTAGATCATTAGCAGATAAACACGAAGATTGATTCGGAGTTACGGGCGGTTGCTGTCGGTTCTTTCTTGGCGCGATTCCATTGTTGCGGAAGAGTGTCCAAATCATTTTGTCAAATTTCTCTTCGATAACTTTCGAGCCTTTTTTTCTCGGTGGCGTCGAGAAAAAAGATTGAGTTTCATCCACTGTTTGACTTGTCATCAAGCGATTTTGTAAGCTTCGTGATTATGGTGGACATGGATTGGGAGGCGATCTCGATTGCCGTTTTGTTTGAGACCGATTTGTCTACGATCGGTTAGCACTCCCTCAATCTCTTCTTTTCGGGAGATCTTTGAGACAAGATCGATCTCGAAGTTGATCGATGGTGATTTGAGATGTAGGAATTTGATCCATCACTTGATCGAGGTTAGGTTGTTTGTGCCTCGTGGTTGGTAAGTGAACTGCGGCACCGTTTCCACTTTCATCGGCGACTCTGCATTTATCATTCGGCGTACATTTACGGAGCTTCTGAGCGATCTCGCCTTGTCTTCTTCGGCGCAGTTCAACTTCACGTGGATCGAGCTTTCCGCAGTTTATCGGATATGAGCTAAATTTGGTGAACCCACTTTGGCGGACTTCGCCATATCGAAGTCAAAATCTGCGAACTCATCCGCACCACCCATCTGTTCAACAAGTAAGATAAGATCGAGAAACTTTTTGTCGAGATCTCTCCGGTGAGGATCTCCATGACTTCTTCTCTTATAGTAGGATGGCGACCGGATTGTGGATACTTCTCATCAATCTCGTTCAATTCTTAGTCGACCATTTTTTCGGTGATGGTCTTTGGCGATCTGGATCTGAGGGAATGATCTGTCGGATTCTGTTGGATGAGATGTGGAAGCTTCTGGTTGTGCTTGAATCGGCGGAAGATGTCTGATTGGTTCAACCTGCAGTGGTTCTGCTGTAGTGGCAGTTGTATCTGGTTCAGGTTCAGGTTCATGAGCAGGTGAACTAGCAGTAGAGACATGCTCTGCAGCCTTTAGTCTGAGCGGTGAATCAGGTTGAGGTTGAGGAGAAGCAGATTTATCGAACTTTCTTCTTCGCCGAATCGTTCTGGCGAGCCCTCAGGTTGAGAAGCTTGCCTGTCTGATTCTGTTCCTTGTTGCGTAACAGACTGTTCTGGCGCTTTTTCTTCTTCTGACTCATCTTCTAGTGCTAGAGTCAGGGTAGGCTGCTTTGCTTTCTTTGGCCTCTTCTCGCAGGCCGCCCGGGCGTTTCGTTTTTTTTACGTGGAGCAACTGGTGTGGATGAGGCGGCTTCTTTGCTCTTTCCTTTCTTCAGTTTTGTTGGAGTGGGCTCCTTGTCATCGTCTGGTGGCCCATAAATAACTGAAGTTGATGAGAGGAAGGCATTGTAGGACTTCAGCCCATTCTGATTCCATTCAGCGCTTGGCAATTTGTCTTTCAATATGACTGCAACCTTGTTGAGATTGCTGATTCTCTTTTTCGGAAAAGACACACTGGATTCATTGACTCCAAATTTTTTCGTGTTCTTGGAGCAAGATGGCTTTCGAGAAGCCGTGCCAATTGATGTTTCGAGCTCCATCAATTATTGCTATCATCTTTGTACATTTTGGTGATGTGTGAGCATCTGGGCTAAAAAGATTCCCATGATGGTTCTTGATAGTATGTCAAACAACGATGCGTACTTTCTTTTGAGCATTGGCACGATGAATCCGGTTTGTCGATGTTTGTCTGCCTCTCTCAAAGAGCTCTTTTCTGATCTCTTCATCCTCATTCTCCTGTAGTGTAATGCGGTGAGATTCGCCCTTTTAAATTTTGAACGAGCCAGTGATGTCGCATTTGTCGATCGATTTCTTCTCCGGTTGGTGACGACATCGGGTTAGATCTCGCAGCCTGCAGTATCCACGCTCAAATTCGCAAGAATTGAAGTGCTTCATCTTGCATCCTTTGGATTGCGGTGGAGCAGCAATATGTTTCGATCCGAACTTTCTTGTAATTTGTTCACTTCCATGGATTGAGAATCCTCGGTGGTTCCAAAATGAACGAACTTATCCTCAAATATCTTCGTTGCGATTTCGCATAATTGCACATGATCTTTCCAAGTCCATGAGTGGCCATCTACAAAGTGAGATAGACACATTAAATTCGTGCATAATCAATATCAATCTCAAATCTGCGGAAAACAAAAGGCAATGAAGCATGAAATCAGATAAAACAATTTTTTGAAAACCAATGTTTTTTAACGGAAGGAAAGATTCATCATTAAGCTTTTAAAGACAATATTACGGATACAAATTTTCGAGAGAAGATTTTGAAACGAAGAGTAAAATTTGAAGTTCTTCAATGAGTGCAATGCAAGTTTGTAAAAGCGAGAAAAACTCGGTAAGGTTTGATGAATCTTATATGTAGGCGGAGGGTACAATAAGACAAGATTTTGAAGATCAATCGTTTTTGAAAAGATTATGCGCTCAATTTAGCGGTTTTGATCGTGGGGTTGGGAATACGACGCGTCGCATAAAACTTTTGGATTTAAAAGCACGATCAAGTAGCGAGTTAATACATGTACCCACGTCGCATTAAATGATTTGCGAGTACCGTCCACAAGGATAGTGGGTACGATAAAGGCAAATAAAATCGGATCTGATCAGATAAATAAATAAAGAACAAGAGTAGAGAGATCAGATCTGGTTGGTGATGTTGTTATCGATCAATATTACTTGTCAATGTTGATTCCACTTTGTTGATCTTAATCATTGCTTTAAGCCTTAAGAAATTTCCCAAACCGATCCTTTTAACGATCTTTTCGGTTGCAGATCGATTTGAAGAAACTTGAGCTTAGTGATCTTTCCTAATGTGTACGTCGATTTCCTTTTATCGCCTTGATCGGTTGAAGTTCCCCTTGGTGATATTTTTTTTTATAGACTGATATATCGATTTATTGGAGTTTCGGGCTCGCCAGATCTCTCTCAATCCGATCATGCTTGTAAATAATCGATTTTTGGTTGACCCTCGTCGATTTCTTTTCGAGATAAAGCCAATTCTTGGGATAAGTGTTACCGTAAAACTTAGTCAGAGTAGTAGCTTCTATTCCTAAGTAGGCGTGATTGACATGCGAAAATATAAATGCAATCTTCTCGATATGTCAATCAACCGTAAATTTATCCAATTATCGATCGCGTGATTTCTACATTTGTCCTTTTTGATGCAAATTTCTCGGATAGGCTTCTTGAATCGACAATTGCATTTGCATCTTCCTTGGCCTCTATAAGTTGGACCAATGTTTTTACACAACATCACCCATTCACCATACTTATCCTTTTTGAAAGAAATATGTATCTTGGTGAACCCTTGTTTCCGGTGAGACTTCCGGCAAACACTTTTACACCCTTTTATATGGTTTCATCTTCTCAAATCAACCCTTTGCATCCCTTGTGGCTGTTTTCTTCATCATCTTCGATTTCACATACGATTGCTGCAAAGCTTCTCTTCCACCGGTGGCCGGATCTCTTTGTTGCAAACCGAAGACACTTCTCTGTAGTATGCACCTTGTGTGTCTATCGGATGATGTAACGGAGAACCATCGGACTTAGTACGGTATAGAATATGAATCCGTCAATGCCGCTTTCTCACTCCACTTGGAGAGTCCATCGACTTTGCGACGCGGGATTACCTTAAAGCCTTCCCTCACTTTTTGTTAAGTGGGGGTAAAATGAAACATCGATTTCATAAAATCTTTCTCTCTCCCCCCATTAACATTTAACTAATGAGTTCGGGTTTGGGTTTGGATGCAGGTTTAGGGTTCTAGGTTTAGGATTTTGGTTAACATTTATGTACTGACCTCTGGGTCTTCTTGTACTTGTAATTCGTAATGTAACCTCACCTTTGGGTGTTTATCAATGAAAAGTTCTGTTATTTCATTTTGTTGTGTAATTCCTGCTTTCTTATGCGATTGATAGCTTCTTAATCTCTGAATCTTGCTTGTTGAATATCAGCTAAAACCGAATCACAAAAGAAATACTATAACCAACTTGATTTAATCAGATAATCCATTAAAACAGAGCATTTTCCTTAAATCTGATAAACCTTGAATCTGATCAGTTCCTTTAAACTGATAGACTTTCAATCTGATAAACTAAAATCTGATCAGTTCCTTTGGATCTGGTAGCGTGTATGTCTGATCGATTTTGCTTATCAGTCTCTTGAGATCAGTTAAGATACCAAACTCGGTGATTCCTCTCGATGCAGTTAGTCTCTTAACCGGTTAGTTACGGAGAGCATTCCATCAAACATTTTTGGTGCCATTTCTCCAAGATCTAGAAGTCCTAGCTCGTTCATAAATCTCGAATCGATTTTGCTAGTGGCTTGGTTAGAATATCGATATACGTATATCAGTGTGAATCTTTTCCATTCTGATATTCTTCTTTTCAACGTGATCTCTTATGAAGTGGTGTCTGACATCTACATGCTTGCATCTTGTATGTAGAACTGGATTCTGAGTGATTGCAATAGCTATTACATCTTGTCACGAGAATATAGAGTGCGTTCTTAGCTACAATGTTGTAATCCCTCATTTCTTGTTGAGCAGGCGATTGGGAACAACGACTTCTGCAGCCCATATATTACGCCCGGTTGTTGATGTATAGCCCGATATACCTTTCTTTGAAAACCACGAGATCGGGTTTACTTCCTAAGAGCCCGACAAGTTCTGAGGTTGATTTTACGTCATCTTGCAACCTCCATGTCGAATCCAGAATACCCACTAAGCTCTAGATTATCATCTGATGGGTAGAATAAACCAAGGTTTATTGTTCCCTTCAGATACTTAAGAATCCGCTTAGCTGCTTCTAGGTGGCTGACCATTGGATTTGCCTGAAATCTGGCACATACACCCTTGCGAAAGTGATACTCGGTCTGGCTGGCGGTCGGGTATAATAAAGATCCAATGAGAGCCCTATATTCTTCCCGATTTGTTTTCGACGGCCTCATCCGGATCCATCTTGAATCCAGTCATCATAGGAATTTTGGCTTCCTTGCTATTTTGAATTCCAAACTTAGCCAAAATATTCCTAGTGTACTTTGCTTGGCAGATGAATATCCCTTCTGAACTTTGTTTAACTTGAAGACCAAGAAAGTAATTCATCGACCCATCATGGACATCTCGAATTTCCCTTGCATCAATTTGCTGAATCTTTCACATAGGTTCTTGTTTGGAGATCCGAAGATGATGTCGATCCACGTAAATCGAACCATCGAATATCTTCTCCATCTTCTATTACGAATAAGGTTACATCCCTTTATTCCTTTAGTGAACCCACTTTCGATCAAGAACCGAGAGAGTGTATCATACCAAAGCTCATGAACTGTTTTGAACCATAAAGAGCTTTTCTTAAACGATACACTTGGTTTGCCCTTTTCAAAGCACGGAGGTTGTTCGACATAAACTTCCTCCGCTAGTACCCCGTTTAAGAAAAGCACTTTTCGTCCATCGATACCGCGATGAACCCTCTGTGGGAAGCATAAGCAGCTTGACCGAATGGCTTCAAAGGCGGCGGCGGGTGCAAAAGGTCTCATCATAATCAATTCCTTACGATTGTGAATACCCCTTAGCAACAAGTCTTGCTTTATTTCTGGTGATAACATTTTTCTCATCTCTCTTGTTCTTGAAGATCCATTTCGTGCCCAATTCGTCTTGATGGCATGGTGCATCTACTAGTTCCCAAACTTCATTTCTCTCGGCTATTTCGGACTCCTCCTGCGTGGCTAGAATCCGGTTTAGCGTCTTGTAAAAGCTTCCTCGATTGTAGTAGGTTCCTTCATGAGGCGAGAACTTGCCGATACATGGCACTTTCACTGTCGATGTCTAGTTTTGATTTTATCGGACGGGTCTCCAATTATCGATCGGTTGGATGGTGGTTATCCGGTCATACGCTACGATTTGCGTCGGTTTTGAGAACATCGGTTTCGATAAAATCTTATTACTAGTGATTGGGAGTGGTGCAGGGTTATGGTCCACTTGATAAGAACAAGTCTCAGCTGATGTTGGAATCATCATGTCGCGATGTACGTTCGTGAGAACCGAAGTTCCCCAGGAAACGGATGGTTCGATTCTTCTTATCTCGGTGAATCGACTTTTTTCATCGACAGTTAATCGTACCTTAGGATCTGATTGATCTGGTGAATCAGCTAGATCTGGAATGTAAATTGATACAGTTTCTGATCCTTTATCCTTGATCGTTAGCTGATTCATTTTCTGAATATCAGGTTCTGGTAGATCAGGTACTTCTTGTTCTGAGGCAGATTTCTCTTGATCAGAAGATGCTTCATCAAAGGCTACATGGGGTGTTTCTTCCACAACAAGGGTTCGTTTGTTGTAGAGACCGAAGAAGGCTTTGCTAGATGAGGAATACCCTAGAAATATACCCTCATCAGACTTGGCCTCAAAGGTCTTCAACTGACTTTTCCCATTGTTGTGTATGAAACACTTGCACCCAAAAACATGGAAGTAAGAAACACGAGGTTTTCTGCCCTTCCACAGTTCATAGGGTGTTTTGTAGTGAGCCTTAGTCAGGAGACTTCTGTTCTGCGTATGGCATGCAGTGTTGATTGCTTCTGCCCAGAAACGGTTTGGTATCGCATGTTCAGCTAACATTGATCGAGCAGCTTCTTTGAGAGTTCTGTTTCTTCGTTCAGTTACTCCATTCTGTTGTGGCGTCCTCGCGGTGATGTTTCATGCTGTATACCAAACTTAGAGCAAAAATCAGTAATAAAGGAGTTCAGAAATTCTGTACCTTTATCTGATCTGATTTTTACTACGTTGACACCCTTCTCATTTTGTAATCTTCTTAGTAGCTCGGGTATCTTGGTTGTCGTCTCATTCTTCTTATGTAAGAATGTAACCCAGGTAAACTTGGAGTAGTCATCCACGATTACCAGAGTGTATTTGCGTCCATTGAGACGATTTGGTGTGGCGGTCCAAACAGATCCATATGAAGCGTTTTGCATTACTTTCTTTGGATCTTTGGTCCGGAAATTCCTTTGAATGAAGCTTTGACTGTTTTTCCTTCGACACACGATACATATGTCGATCCTTTGAGAATACTTCATTCGGAGTCCTTCCACTAGAGACATCCTTCTTTATCTTATTAAGAGTTTTAAAGTTCGGATGGCTCATTCTTTTGTGCCGAGCCAATTCGCTACTTTTGGAACTCTTAACAATCGGCATCGCATTTCTTGGACAACTGTTCCAATCACGGTGTAGATCGTCCCTTTTCTTGAACCGATTAGCAAAATCTGTTGAGTGATTTCGATTCTTGATAGTGCATTGATCGATCGAGAACTCAAACAATGAATCCGTTGTCTTGAGTAATTGTGAAACCGATAATAGGTTGTGCTTTAGACCTTCGACAAAGCGAGACTCGATTACTTGTACATCATCATTCTCTAAGGTTAGAACCCTTTGGTATAACCAAAGTTATCATCACCGAAAGAGTACACGCAGGCCTTTTACGTTTCTATGTAGGGCGGAGGAGATGTTTGCTTCGGTCATGTGCCTTGAACATCCACTATCGATGTACGGATAGTTGCTTGCACACCTCCTTTGTTGGCGGACCACGCGAACCCGCAATCAGATCGGGTTTTAGGTACCCCTTTTGGATTGGGTCTGAGGGGTTAGGTTTGGATTTGGGGATCCATACAAATGAGAGCACTTCTATGGTGATCGGTCGGATCGAAGGCGATTTGTCTCCCATACTGTCAACATAATCATACTTATCCTCATATATGCTTTTCGATTTGTATGATTACTTGTGTGAACCTTGGATGACTTGGAAGACTTATGATTTAGCTTTTCGGTTTGTCTTCTTTTTATCCGATTGTGGTTGGTCGGTAGAGTACTAAATTTTCGACTATAGGGGTAGATACATTTGCTACCATCAAAAGATTCATATCCTTTTCGCATAGATGGTTTTTTGATTTACGAAGCATGCTTATTAGGCGGTGACCTTGGCGGGTCTCAGATTAGACTTCCTTTTTGTAGGTTGTCTTTTACGATTTCGATCTGTTGATCGAGGTTGAGGTTTCTTCGGAAGAAGGTGGGTTCTTCAGTTGATTCCTCGTGATGCTTTACCGGTTGGGGTCCATTTACATTTCCCTTTACGGTTAGGCACTTGCCTTACCCGCTCAGCTGGTCTCTTACCCCTATTAGATACAAGTTTAGCTTTTGGTGTATCTTTTTTGAAGTTCGATCGATTTACACCTTTACGAGATGAATCGATTCGGGGCTTTTGAGGATGTGGAGGGTTTTTCATAGCAAGTCCCTCGCTTATCAATCTTTACTCGAAAATAGGCGTTTATGTCTTTAATGGTTTGAGATGATTTTGAAAAAAACATCTATTTTCTTTACTTGATTGTCCTCGAGAGGATTTGGACTTTCATGCGTTCGGAATAGCTCATCGAATTTTGCTTGCAAGATTTTGAAGTCATCGACTTGCTTTACTGTTAATTTCCATCGATCTTTGATCTGCTTTTCTGATCGAAAGCTTTAACGAGTGAATTTTGAATTCTCGGTTATCTTACGGCGGTTTCAGTGATCTAAGTTGAGAGTTTTTCTGAGAACATTTTTCTTGACAAAGGCGATTATTTCGATCCTCGACTTATCATTTCTCGGCTTCCACAATAGCATAAGTTTCTCTTGCATTGGAGAGATCTTCAACAATTGCTCGAGTAAATTTGCGGGTCGATCTCTCCGGTGTGCTAATGATAGCGGTGTAGAAAGCCGAGCGAAGGGGGTTTGGAGGTTACCTCGATTTGGTCCTCCGGCCATCGGGGCGAGTTCATTATCGTCGGCGAGAATATCGGATCTTCATTTTCGGAGAAGTCGGCGCCTTTCTTGTCCGGACGAAGTCTTCTGAGAGAGTATCCGGAGTCCTCGGAGGGTAGATAGGAATCGTCAATTCTGGCGTGTCGGCAACCATAGCTCTTACGTCTCAAGCCGTTGCTCTCTTACGTTTCCTCTTTTCTTCCCTCTCTTTTCGGCGTCAGTGCAGGCGATCGAGCTATAGTGACTGGCTTCTCACGGTTGAAGCTATGCGCTCTGGATCCACCGTTCCTTTCCTTCGGTGAATCACTCATTCGTATGACCTATCGGTGATTTCCGCTTCGATAGTAGTCGAGTTTCTTCTATCGATTGGTTATCTCTTCCTTCTTTTGTCGACTATCTCTTCCCTTTCATCTCTGTGATCCCTCCGATCATCGGATCTGGTTCTTCTACGGAGATCTATAGTCGATCTCTTGTCTCGAAATCCTCATTTATGTTGATAGTCCTTATAAAATCTTCGATACTTACCAAGTTGTATATCGACTTCTCAAGCTTCGCGGTAAATAGCGATCTGATTCTGCTGACTTAATATATTTCCAATGGGTTCATTGGACTTTGTTCTTCTTGGTTGCCTTGAAAGCAATGATTTTTGAAGTCGAGGTTTATTGGGTGCCTCGTCTTCATCGGCTTGACCTCTTTCAATCAGTCGAACTTCGTGAGCTTTAAGACTTCAAGAACAAGCTACTAGGTTTCATTCTTGAAATGTCCCAGCAATCTTTGATTCCGTGACCTTCATGTCCCACTTCTTGGTGAGAGACCTTAGGATCTTATAGTTGATATCTTTATCGGTCATCTCTACCAAGTTCTCGAAGCTTGTTTATAGACATTGTAATTCTTCCATCGAGTTCGTTGATGGTTTTCGTTGAAAACATCTTCGTTTTTGAACTTCACCGGTTCGGCTTTGTAGACATTTGTCATTTTTTATCTATTCATTTCCCTCGCAGATCTCGGCGGAGTATCCCACATTGCTTTTCATGATTTGAGATACTTAATCTTCTCTTTGGTGACCTTATCCATTGTCTTCATGATTATATGTCTTGCAATGGTGTCCGAGTATGCGATTTTCTTTCTTATGTGTCCATAATTTTGGGCTTTTTTCGTACAAGACTTCGCGTAGGGGAAGTGTGGATCTCCTCCGCTGCCGAGGATTATCGTAGTAAATGATGATGGGTCCTCTTTTCGATGACTTCCATCATTACGCCCTTGATCGAGCCTAGATGGTTGGACATATATATGGCCCAATCTGCATACTCATCAATAGAGAACCGTGAGATCATGATACATACGGATGTGTTATCCATCTTTGAGTGATTTTGGAAAATGAATGAGTTTTAAAAGCGGTTTTTCAAGATCGATTCGGATGACCACAATGACCAGAGTCGATTGGTCGGAAGAACCAACCGCATTCTCGATACCACTTGTGGGTCGAGCGGGTAAGTGAGGGTAGAAGTCTAGAGGGAGGGGTGAATAGACTTCTAAAACTTTTCGTCGTTGGTCGGTGTGAGAGCAAATAGCTTTGATCAGTCGCGCGAGTGAATCGATCTGATCGATAACCAACTTCTTGAGCGCTGGAAGGCGGATCGGTTCGGTAACTATCGATTGACCGATGTGTGCGGAAGCTTAAGTTTTACCGTGAAAAACCGGTTTGTATAAATCAGATTCCAAGTTTTATCTTTTTAATCGGATGAGAAATCGGTCCGTCGGATCGAAGAAGCTTGGTCTTTGTCGATCTTAACTTAGAATGTATGCGCTTTAATATTGTGCAATGTGAGAACGATTAATCAAAGCAAGAAAAGCACACAAGATTTATAGTGGTTCGGACAAACCCGGTCCTACGTCCACTCTTCCCTTTCACAAGGGGCACCAACTTAACCGACTTAACCGACTTAACCGATTTGGACTTAGATTAGTGTGTTAGTCCAACACATTACACCAACAGATGTTTTAGGAGTTCTCACTCAACCGATCCCGTAAATCGAGATTAGAATCCCTGGGATCGAATCTTGCTAAACAACTTATCCTAACTTGGGGGTTTGGGTAAGATTGTTAAGGTTCAACTATGAAATCTTTCCTAGCAAAAAGCGAAACGATAGCTAGATGGAAAGATTTCTTGCTAAAACTTATGGGATGAACACAATCTGATATAAAATAAGCTTGTAGTTCTTTTGTGTTCTTCGATGCGGAAATCGACTATAGTTTGGCGTCTTGATTATGTAGTTTGTCAAGCATTTTCCGTTGTTCACTCGAAGTGTGATCCCATATTTATAGACCTTGAGATCAAAAGAGCCGTTGGAGAGCAATTTGAATCTCGAGGCTATGTTAAATAGAGTTGCGAGGCTTGATGTGACATCTTGAGAAGCGGCATGGTGAAAGGTTTTATAACCCGTTTGAGAGAGCAACATCGAATCCATGATGTATGAAATACTCTGTTCATCGTGTCTCTTCCTTATTGGATGAAAGCCTTGCTTTGCGGTGTTGTTCCTCCAACTAAGGTTGGTATTCATCTTGTTCGGATCGCGGGCGTATGATAAGATGAAACATCGATTTTCATCTTATGGAAATCGATCGATCTGGCCCGATCGATCCACGATGGAGTCTTCTACGGCGCTTTGTTGACTTAGCTTTTGGTGACTCAGCGGGCGATGTAGGTCTTACGGTCTTTATCTTGGAAGTCATCGATCTTCGAGTATTAGAGGTTTGTGCTTCATGACTTCGGAAGTTATCGACAAGATCGATTCGATCCGATCTTCCGATTACGGTTTAGCGTTACGTTACTGCCGGATATCGAACTTTCTTACGATTCTTCAGATCGACCTTTACATATTGAGTTCCCCTCAATATGTGACCTCATCTATTACATCGGTTTTTCTATACAATTATTATCAACCGATCTCTATAGCGATAATGAAAACATCGATCCACCTATGTGTCCGGTGGTCCTATTACATGTGATTTTGGAACTTTCATCAAAACTTATAAATTTCCCAACACGCTAGAATCCATAAATTCGAAGAGGGGCACCAAAGTGCTTACCTGTGATTAATTCCGCCCGGGGACACGAGAATCGTTTAGGTGGAAGGAGAAAAAAAGAACCGGGAAGAGTATCTTGAGGAGATTCTTTCACAAGACAGTCGCAGGAAATAAGGTTTTCAAAACCTAATTCCCCGCCTATTTATCGAAGAAGAGGAGGGGCCAAAATGAAATTAGCCAAAACTTCGGCCCCCTAGCAACAAAAAGACGCGAGGGGCTCGCATGAAATCCACTACGGTATCTCATTGGACGAAATGGCAGCACTTTACGTCATCATCTTGGCAAGATATCATTTCGAATCCCTGATATCGAGGGAAGTCTGATGCGACGATTCGTATTATCGAGGTGACTTTTCACCTGCCCGAGGATAGTAAGCCGCTCATAGGAGACTTTCCAGGTCGGATGGTCGCGAGTCGATAGTCCATGTGTCAAGCCAAGGTTCCTTCTCGGAACAAGAGACCTCAACTTAAGAGGCAATTATTGTAGCATGAATAAACTCGACCTCCCACCTGGGCACGAAGGATCATAAACAATCCAACAAAGATTGCATGAAGCAACCTCGGCAAGGGGACCAAGGGATCAGCCCACGTAATTCCCACAAGACCAAACCTTCAAGTCGCAAAGGTCGGTAACTCGGGTAGTTGGCAGTTCGGGAAGTCGCGATGCGATTTCCGCTTTATATCCTCGAGTCGGGAGCGGCCTGCACCAGCCATTACTATATAGTTCACGTGGTCAATGACAGCCCCCAACACGCCACTAATCCGCCCTCCACATCCGCTCTACGATTGGCGCACGCTGAAGATGGACGATGTCTGGCCTGTCAAGGCGAGATTAATGGTTCTCGATATTGTAGCCCTTTCATAGGCATTATTCCTTATGTAAATTCCCACCCAAAGGGTGGGAGTCATAGTATAAATAGGCCACCACGGGCACCTCTGTAAAAGGTCGAACAACTTAGACTTTTAGGCATATACACACATCCTCTCCCTGGCTTGGATGACCCCGGACGTAGTCTGATTCCAAAGACGAACCGGGTCACCAACTCCTTTGTCTCTTTCTCTGATTTGATTACCTTTAGCATACGTGTTTCATAATAATTATTGTTTAACTGAGTAGATAAAAACCAGTTACAACAAGTAGCAATTGATATCAATATTAACCTTGTAGGCCATTTTTTCTCGTTCTCTAAATTAGAGTTATAATCTACAAGGAAAAAAGCCAGCTGATATAATTAATGTGGATTTGGAACTAACACTAAAGGTGAGAAAAAAAAAAGACTGGATTATGTTCAAGGCTGAAATCGAATCTTATTTCTATTTTCTAATTGAAAAAGAGGAATGCACATTTCTTATAGTAATATTTGGGTGCATCAGTTGCACTTTGCAACTGGTACAATTAATATTGTTCAATAAAAATAACTCACACCTTTTATTAAAATAACTAATACTATTTAAAAATGAACTTGAGTTGCATGATGAAACTAGTGTATAAAAGTATTTGCCCATTTTTTAAAATATGTGGGGGGTGGGAGGATTTCAGAAGCACTTACTATGAACTAGTTCTGAAGCTGGTACACGAATATACACGTTCTGCTTAGTATCTGCCCCAGAAAGGTCTCTGGTATCAATGAGATCCCCAAACCACATCACGCAGCCAATGCCTCCATTGGTTATGCACGAATTAGCATACGCGTTGCAACTACAATTTTTATGCACTCAGCTTTGCATTCGTCAAGGCTCATGCTAGTGTTCAACGAGAACTCCAGCATATCTGGATATTTGACCCTTCTAACCTCTTGAAAACCATCTCCACTTTTGCAATTCAATGGATAGATTCTACTGCACCCACCAGACCAATCTTAAAGGTCCCACTCTCTTTGGAATTTGGGGGCAAATCCCTTTAAACACTGGCATTTAATTGGCCTGTCAAAACTGTAAATACCATTAGGACCACATAGTCCATATTCATCGCATTGATCTCTCGGGCGTGGTACGCAAGATTCCACTTATCTTTTCTTGCATTCATGATGTAGATGTAGACTTTACCAGATGCATCCTTTGTTCTTCTTCTTAAAGTTGATCCGCCATTGGATCTGTTAAAGATATCGCCTCTCTCCTTTGAAAAAGCGGTTCGGTTTGGAGATTGCATTGGGATAGCGTGGATATCCACCAAAGTAAAGCCCATTCCACTTTCCAATTCGAAATGTTTTCGTGTTCCTCTGTAAACCACCAAGTCGAGGCAAGCCATTGTTTTCGATCCGGACAACAAAATCTCCGGAGAAGGGTTATCCCGTTTTTCCATGATGTCAAATACATCACAACCCCAAAGATCGGGGTCATCAACCACCTTCATTCCGGTATCATGGTATCGGTTGGGTAGTCAAAACTCGCCATATGTAACCACCTTCTTCCATGGTTTCATTTACAAGAACCAGGTTCCCGAATCCAAGAGCTGTAAAATTGGGCTTGATGTGGCCTTGATGGATTTTGAGACCGGATAATGCTTCCATTTCTGCTGATCACGAGAGTTCCATTCCCGGAAATAGAAAAAGTAACACCATGTGAGTTGGAGATGGGATTGTTTCTATTTGCAACCCAAATTACAACATCTGGAGTGTTTTTGTACCATATCCCCAAATACCTGTTTGGGGAATTTCCATGGGAGAAAAACCCCATCTCAAATCTTTGGTCATGAGAAATCAAAGTTTGACCGATACAAATCGTTTGGTTTGGTAAGAGTGTGACTACCCCAAAGGATAATTTCAGAAATTTAATGGAAAGAAGCAGTGTGAACATAGATGCAGTGGGGAGGAACTGCACCATTTCCAGATCAGATTATTAATGGGAATAGTTTCTGCTAAAGTAGAGTGATAGATTAAAGTTGATTATATAGAATAGGAAGAAGACTTTGATACAACAAACTTAAAGCAAAGAGAAGACTTTAAACCTTTGACCTTGGCCTGTGGATATATTTTCTTAATACTACCTGATATTCATAGGTCAAGAAAGTGACACTTTTCTTTTACAACAAAGTCTAGTATGAAAATTTTCATACATGAAATTTTTTTAATTTACAACTAAATTCTGTAATTGGTGAAAGTAAGATAAAATTAAGTGGTTCATGATTCACTCGACCCAAGTAATTCATAGTTCACCCTGCCCGAATAGATCATAATTTAGGGTTCATTATTTAGTGTTTAGAGTACAGATGGTTGATTTAGGACAATTTTATAAATTTTCATACATGAAAATTTTCACACTAGTCTTTTATAAATATACTAGTATTAAATAAAGGAGTATTATTAGTATACTAATTCTAATACTTCTTTATAAATTAGTATTTAACTGTGCATATTTATATGAAAAAAACAAAAAATTGTGTGAACTCGAGTTCACTGTGAACTCTATTTTTTTAATATCACTTTTATTTACAAAAACTATCACCGTTATGAAATGGATCAAAAATTAAATAAAAAAAGGAACTATAGACCGGTAAATGTAAGCAGATTAAATATAAGGAAGACTTTTATGTAATTTCACAGTCCAACATTAAAAGTTCAATATATTTGATCAAATTAAAACATCAATTGATGTGGTCACAACTGACAATTTATAGTGTCTTTATTCAAGTAAAACATAAGAAAATATAAATATCAACAATTTAATAGTAGTCAAATGAACTACGTACCAACTAAAGCAAATTAAATAAACTAACTAAACAGCTAACATAAATTCGATATTTCATATTGAAGTTCACATCAGTATTAACAAATATAATGAATTGGATGCAACTCATGATTGAGCAATTAAATATAAAGGTATGATTTGACAAAAAAACTAACCTAAATATCAATCAACACAATAAATTGAAATAGTCAACACATTAAGCAATAATAAACCAACACCTGAACAATTAGAAATAAGCAAATTAAACAAAGAATCAAACCAACTAAGTCAATCCAACCATCAAATTAACCTATATCATCCTAGAGTCGCAGGAAGCCTAACTAAACATGTAATTCCTCAAATTCATTAAGGTTGTTTATTCCAAGACTACTTTCGACATTGAAATCCCAAACCTCATTTGTCACGGGACTTAATTGATGGATTTTGAAATTCTATTAAATTCAACTCTACTGCATCGTGTAAAAATTTACTTTATCACCTACGACACACTCTCCTTTATTCTCTCAATACACTCACATCATCTACTTTATAAATTTGGCCTCCCAATATATATATATATATATATATATATATATTACATACATTTTCTCCCCTTCAATGCATCATTTTAAACTCTTCAACATCCTGTCCTGAAGTTACCTTGTACAAAGGACCAAAACCATCTTCTCCAATCATGTTTTCCTTGGAGAAGTTGTTTGTTGCAGCCACAATAACTGAAAACTGGAATGAAGGGAATTCTGGATTTACTGCAAATAACAACAATAAATTAATAATGATACTATTATATGGTTGCTACACTTTCTATTTATTAGTAAATTTAAAGTGTGTTTGCTACCTCTTTCATCTTGCCTCAAATTCAGATATTGTTATGGTATTTCTATCAGACAACGGACTTGGTGATATGACACTTTTTTCAAGAGTGGAACCTCGTCCTAAGAAAAAACCAGGTTCTTTAGGTTCAGGCAGAATAGCTTCATTGCTTCCTAACATGAAAAGCACGGATGACATAGCTGGTCTATCTTCTGCAAAATTTTGAACACATAATAGCCCAACATGGATGCATCTTTTGACTTCAGATTCAACAAATGATTCCTTCAAACAATCATCAATTAGCTCTAGGGTCTTGTTTTCTTTCCATAGCAGCCATGCCTGCCGCAATTGCCAAACACACAAGTTTGTTAGTTATTCCACACACTTTAAATGAACTGAACAACACTTTGTTACTTGATTATAAATTGTTATGAAACACACAAGAAGTTGCAGAGTATTTGTAGCGGAAAAAATAATACATGTCCCAAGAGGCTATGCAAATGATCTCTGGTGCATTCAAATCCTCTGTTCTTCTTTCCACTCACTATCTCTAACAATATCACGCCCATGCTGAAGATGTCAGACTTTACAGAAAATCTTCCAGCAATTGCGTATTCTGGAGCCAATTAGCCACTACATAAATAATTGGTCAAAATAACATAAAGAACTGGTCTTTTAGAGAATAAGTTCAAAAAAAAGGGGCAAAACTTACTAAGTCCCAACAACTCTCTTTGTTCTTGCTCCAGGTTGATCATCATCAAAAGTTCTTGCTAAGCCAAAGTCTGAAATTTTTGGATTTAAATTTCCATCTAATAAAATGTTGCTTGTTTTGAGATCCCTATGGATAATCTTTAATCTAGAATCGTGATGGAGATAGAGAAGTCCTCTACAAATTCCCATGACAATGTTGAAGCGGATATGCCATGTCAAAAGTTCCTTTCGATTTTGATCTGCACATTAATGATCTCAACTTTGGTAGAGTTAAAATAGATTTCTCAAACAAGACAAAACAATGAAAGATGATTTTAGGCTGTACCAAAAACAAAATAATCCGAGCTTTTATTCTGCAGGTACTCATAGATTAGGATCATTTCTTCTCCTTCAATGCAACATCCCAAAAGTCTAACAAGGTTTGTATGCTGAAGTTTGGCAATCAAGATGGCTTCAGTTTTGAACTCTTCAACACCCTGTCTCGAAGTTTTTGACAATCTTTTAATGGCTATTTCTTCTTGTGATGGTAAAATTCCCTGTTTATACATGCCAAATATAGAGTCAGAATGTTTTGTCTTTTTTGTTTCACCTTAGGCATTCTCATGTAGTATGCTACCTTGTAAACGGAACCAAAACCACCTTCTCCAATCATGTTTTCCTTGGAGAAATTGTTTGTTGCAGCCACAATAGTTGCAAAATTGAGTAAAGGTAAATCTAGATCCTCATTAGACTTATTCATGGCTGTAAAAAAAGATAAACAGAATATAATGCCACAAGCTCTGCTTCATTGCATGTTTGCAAATTTTAATCAGTCAATTTCAAAAGTTAAGTTTTGTTACCTTGTTTGTTTGGTTTTCTCATCATAAAAATACCTCCATTAATAAACCCTGAGACAATAACTCCAGTAGCAATTGATATCAGTATTAGCCTAGTAGGCATTTTCTTCTCTTTCTCTATATCAGGGTTAGAATCTACAAGGAAAAAACCCAGCTAATATAATTAATGATCTTTTGGAGCTAACACTAAAGGTGATAAATAGAAGACAAATACTTCCATGGACCAGTTGCATTGTATATAACTCAAGCGAATTTTAAATGGAATTAGTTGTTTTACCCAAAGGTATTAGTTTGTAATAGTTGTTTTCACTGAACAGTATTAGTTGTTTTCTTTGAAAAGTATTAGTTGTATATGTAGATATCTTACAGTATGAGCAGTTCTAAGAAGTACTTACAATCAACTAGTTCTGATGCGATGGTACACGAATGTAGATGTTTTGCTTACTATTTGCACCAGGAACGTCTCTGGTATCAATCAGATCTCCAAACCACATCATGCAACCGCTGCCTCCATTAGTCACATATAGATTAGCATATGCGGTACAACTACAATTTTTAAGGCACTCAGCTTTGCATTCATCAAGGCCCATGCTAGTGTTTAACCAAAACTTTAACATATCCGGAAGCTTTAACCGTCTAACCTCTTGAAAACCATCTCCACTCTTGCAATTCAATGGCGTGATCCTAATGCATCCACAAGACCAATCTTGAAGGTCCCACTCTTTCTGGAATTTAGGGGTGAATCCCTTTAAACACTGGCATAGTGTAGGCATGTTAAAACTGCAAAAACCATTAGGACCACATAGACCATATTCGTCACATCGGTCTCCTGGAAAAGTGAGCACGTGATTCCACTTATCTTTTCTTGCGTTCATGGTATAGGTATGGACTATACCAGATGTTTCTAGTGTTGTTCTTCTCAAGATTGATACGCCACGAGGATCTAGTGTAATAGATATCAACCTCTCTCCTTTAATAACCAAGTCTGGTTTGAAGACTAGATTGGGAATGCGTGGATATCCACCAAAGGCAATTCCATTCCACTTTCCCATTCGGAATGTTTTCGTTTTCTCTCTGTAAACTACCAAGTCAGGCAACCCCTGGTTTTCAATCTTGACTACAAAATCTCCAGGAGAAGGGTCATTCACATTTCTCCATGATGTCAAATATGTCACAACCCCAGCATCAGGGTCATCAACCAACTTCATTTCTGGTAATATGGTGTCAGTTGGGTAATCGAAACTCTGCCATATGTAACCACCTTCTTCCATAGTCTTGTTCACAAGAACCATGTTTCCAGAATCCATGAGCTGTAAAATTGGATTTGATGCCACCCCTGTCTGACTTGCGGACCATATTTTGCTTCCAGGTTTGCTTGTCATAAGAGTTCCATTACCTGAAATAGAAAAGGTCACACCATACGAGTCGGAGATGGGATTGTTTCTATTTGCAACCCAAATTACAACATCTGGTGTGTTTTTGTTCCATATCCCTAAAAATCTATACGTGGAATTTTCAGGAGAGAAAAGCCCCATCTCAAAATCTTGGTTATGAGAAATCAAAGTTTGGCCAATAGAAATCGTTTGGTTTGGTACAAGTGTATCTACTCCAAATGATAATTTCATAAATTTATTGGAAAGAAGCAGTGTGCACAGAATTGTAGTGAAAAGGAACTCCGCCATTTCCAAAACAGATTATGAATGGGAATAGTTTCGCTATCAAAGTGGTAGATTCAAGCTCTGATTAAGAGTTTGTTTTTCAGAATCTATTAACAGCTCTAGTAACTTCATGCTCTGATTATGAGTGTGTTTGCAGAATCTATTTCGGTCACCAACAATTAAATTATTATTAGTCAACTGATTAAGCAAATATCCAAATTAAATAACTAACAAAACAGCTGACACAGAGCCGATATTTTACTGTTGAAGTTCATTTAGTGTAATTATCATCACCTCGGTATTAAAAAATAGAATGAATTGGATTCAACTCATGACTCCGCAATTAAATATAGGCAAACTCTCCTGTGAAACTTGCTCACGGTATGAAACTGGATCCATAGAAATACCATAACATTCATTCACTAATATCACTACTCTTATAAACTAATATCATTTCATTTACACACATATAAATGCTATGATGTTAATTTATAAATGTAATGATATCAGTTGATAAATGTTATGGTATTAGTTTATAAGTATAATGATATCAATTTCATACTGTGAACAAGTTTCATCGGGGACTGACTCTTAAATACAAAGGTTTATTTTGATAAAAACCTAAACATTAATCAACACAATAGATTGAAATAGTCAACTCATTAAGAAATGATAAACCAACACACCACCTAAACAATTAACAATAAGCAAATTAAAGAAATAGTCAACCATACTAAATCAATTAACTATTCTGTGGGGCCCAGGTTGCTAAATCAATTAGCTAAAGGCTACTTGGCTGAAAAATAATAAAATATTTATTTTCTTTTGTCCCTTGTTGACAGTCTTTTCTGTACTAGGTGATGAAAAAGACTATTAAATAATTAACAATAGAACTCAAAACCCAGTTGTATTAAATATAATTGACATATTCTGTTGCACAATCCTGGGTTTAAGAGCTTTTAGGCTTGTTTACATTATGGGTTAAACCTAAACTGGAACAATTTATTCTTGTATCTCCAGTTTAAAAGAAGCTTAAAATCCGGGTACCATTGCATTTCAGTGGGTTTAATAATGTTGTCATTTCGGTGGGTTTATACACTATTCACTTAGGTTTATTGGAAAATTACCAAATTTTTTCCTCAATAAAATTTTTTTCTTCATCAATTCCAGAAAATGAAATTCAGAGGCCAAATGTGAAAAACCAAGCACTCTTCTCCAGTCCCCAGTGCCCTGATTTTTCTTCCTCCCTCCCTTTCTCCACTGAAAAAAGCCCAAAAAAGTGCATTTTTGTTCCAGTTCAGGGGAGACAACAGTTCTGGTGGGACAAAAAAATGCATTTCTAGTGGAAGGAAAGGTAGGGTTTGAGGGAGATGAAGAATGAGGTTTTGCGATCTAAAATATTTGGGTCTTGGGTTTCGAGCAAGGGGCCGTATCTGAAACGGGGAAGCACTAGATAAGGGATGGATCACGGAGGTGTCAAAGAGGTGCCTGTGCCTGTGCCGGTGATGGGAGCATGGAGGAAGTAGGATATAAAAGTGTGGGGATGATCCTATCCATCCTAAACCCACCATGGATCTACTACAATTCAGTATGGATCTATTTGGATGACCGGTGTCCTACATGTGACAATGCATGTGATGCTTTCTCAAGGTGCATGCTTAGTGACTTATTACAAGTTAATATCAAGAATCGTCCTATAACTTAGCTCGTGTCCAATTTTAATCCGATAAATTTACTTTTTTCAATTTTGGTCTTTTTGGACCCAAAAAAAAAAAAAGTAAAAACATACCGGACTAAAATTTTGATCCTGTATTTTTCAATTTTGGTCCATCTTTCTGTCTAATTTGAGTCCTGTATGTTTTTACAATTTTCACTTTCGGTAAAAAAGGACCCCGAAGTTCCCAAGGTGATCTCAGCCGCATGGGCGAGGTAAAAAATGCCTCTCAATTTGATCTGCCACATATATAATTGATAAGCTACGAAGCTGAAGCACTCCGAAATTTGGTTGAATGACATCACTTTTACAAATAAAATAGAATGACGAAAACTTAGGCTGTACCGAAAACTAAACAATCTAGGCTTTTGTTCTACTGGTATTCATAGATTAGCATCCTTTCTTCCCCTTCAATGCATCATTTTGAATTCTTTAGCACCCTTCAATCTTTTAATGGGACCCTGTTATGTCAATTGATGATTCAGAATGTACATCATTCCTTCACTCCTAACAAGGCCTATACAGAAGAGGTCCAAATAGGCCACGATAAAGCCTATGGCAAGAATCAAAATCAAACAAAAACAAAACGAGTCTTCCTAATCAAAGCCCAAATCCAAGAAAAGCCTAAAAGGCCTACTCGGAAATAGCTAACAAGGCCACAAACAACCCAAGTGTCATAACCCCAAATTAAAAAGGTAGGCATGCATTAGAGAATCATGCAAGATAACCCAAGACCCAACTCTCATGCAAATAACATAGGCACTCTCATAGAGTAAGTTACCTTGTACACAGGACCGAAACCACCTTCTCCAGTCATGCTTTTCCTCTGAGAAGTTGTTCGTGGCAGCCACAATAGCTGAAAACTTGAATAAGGGTAATCTGGATTTACGGCAAATAATAACAACAAAAGTAAGAATACTAATATAAGGTTGCTACACTTTCTTATATTAGTATGCTTACAAACAATATAAAAATTTTAAAGCGTGTTTGAGACCTCTTTCATCTGGCCTCTAAATCAGAAATTGTGATGGTATTTCTCTCAGACATCGGATTTGGCGAAGTGACACTTTTCTCAGGAGATGAACCTCTTCCGATGAAAAAACCAGGCTCTTTGGGTTCTGGTAGAATAGCTTCATCTTTTCCTAACATGAAAAGCACAGATGACATAGCTGGCCTATCTTCTGCAAAATTCTGAACGCATAATAATCCGACGTGGATGCATCTTTTGACTTCACATTCCACAAATGTATCCTTTAAACATTCATCCATCAGCTCTAGAAACTTCTTTTCTTTCCATAGCAACCATGCCTGTCCAATTGCCAAAACACATAACACACATTTTAAATGAATTGAACAACACTTACTTACTTGATTACGATTATTATCAAAGACACATGAGTGTATATTGTTTGTAGCTTGGAAAGAAAATACATGTCCCAAGAGGCTGTGAAAATGATCACTCCTGCATTCAAATCCTCTGTTATTCTTTCCACTCACTATCTCTAACAATATCACGCCCAAGCTGAAGATGTCCGACTTTACAGAAAATTTTCCGGCAATTGCATATTCTGGAGCCATGTAGCCACTGCATAAAATCATAGGTCATAACTTGTAATGTTCCATCGGAAAATAAAAAAACTAATAAGAGAATAACATTAAAAAAAAAGGGACAAATCTTACTAAGTCCCAACAACTCTCTTTGTTCTTGCACCAGGTTGATCCTCTCCGAAAGTTCTTGCTAGGCCAAAGTCCGAAATTTTTGGATTTAAATTTCCATCTAGTAAAATGTTGCTTGTTTTGAGATCCCGATGGATAATCTTTAATCTAGAATCATGATGGAGATAGAGTAGTCCTCTAGCAATTCCCATGACAATGTTGAAGAGGTTAGGCCATGTCAAAAGTTCCCTTTGATTTTGATCTGCACATAAATGATCTTTACTTTGGTAAAAATAAAGAGATTTCCGAAACAAATCAATAAAATATAATTTTAGGCTGTACCAAAAACAAAATGATCCAAGCTTTTATTCTGCAGGTACTCATAGACTAGGATCATTTCTTCTCCTTCAATGCAACATCCCAGAAGTCTAACAAGGTTTGTATGTTGAAGTTTGGCAATCAAGATGGCCTCACTTTTGAACTCTTCAAGGCCCTGTCTCGAAGTTCTTGACAATCTTTTAATGGCTATTTCTTCTTTTGATGGTAAAATGCCCTGATTATGAAATATAGAGTCAGAATGTTTGTCTGTTGTGTTTCACCTTAGGCATTCTCTTGCAGTATGCTACCTTGTAAACGGGACCGAAACCACCTTCTCCAATCATGTTATCCTTGGAGAAGTTGTTTGTTGCCGCCACAATTGTTGCAAAATTGAGTAAAGGTAAATCTAGATCCCCATTATTATTTTTCATGGCTGTGACAAGAACAATCAGATTATTATTACACAGGTTCTGCTTCATTGCAGTTTTGCAGAACTTGATCGGTCAATTTCAAAAGTAAATTTTTTTTACCTTGCTTCTTTGGTTTTCTCATCATAAAAATACCTCCATTAATAAACCCCGAGGCAATAACTCCAGCAGCAATTGATATCAGTATTAGCCTAGTAGGCCTTTTCTTCTCTTTTTCTAAATCAGGGCTAGAGTCTAAAATAAAAGGCAAAATAGAAGTTAAAAAACCAGCTGATATAAATGGTTTTTGAGAAACAAACAAAATGACTGGATTCTGTTCAAGTCTAAAATAGAAGGCAAATACTTCTATGCCCCAGTTGCACCGTGCAATTCAATTGAATTTTTAAATGGTATTAGTTGTTTTACTAAAAGGTATTAGTTGGTCAGTATAACATATTTTCACGGGACAATTTAAGTTGTTTTCATTGAACAATATTTGTTTTGCACCGCTCTTATTTCTTTTCTAACTAAAAATGAGGTATGTAGATTTCTTACTTTCCAACTAAAAATGAGGTATGTAGATTTTTTACAATATGAGCAGTGCACTTACAGTCAACTAGTTCTGAAGCTGGTACACGAATATAGACATTTTGTTTATTATCTGCCCCAGGAAGGTCCCTGGTATCCATGAGATCCCCAAACCACATAACGCAGCCTATGCCTCCATTGGTTATGTATGGATTAGCATAAGCTGTGCAGTTACAGCTTTTTAGGCACTCTGCTTTGCACTCATCAAGACTCATGCTAGTGTTCAACCAAAACTCTAACATATCCGGATACTTTACACCTCTAACCTCTTGAAAACCATATCCACCCTTGCAATTCAATGGTGTGACTCTAGTGCATCCACCAGACCAATCTTGAAGGTCCCACTCTCTTTGGAATTTTGGGGCAAATCCCTTTAAACACTGGCATAAAGATTGAGTTGGGTTGTAAAAACTGCAAAAGCCATTAGGACCACACAGACCATATTTGTCACACTGGTCTCCAGGAATAGTGAGCACATGGTTCCACTTATCTTTTCTTGCATTCATGGTATGGATGTAGACTTTACCAGATGGATCTAGTGTTGATCTTCTCAACATTGATCCGTAACGAGGACCCTCTGTAATAGATATCAGCCTCTCTCCTCGGAAAACCATTTCCGCTTTGGAAACTGGATTGGGAAAGCGTGGAAATCCACCAAAGGCAAGCCCATTCCATTTTCCATTTCGGAATGTTTTCCTTTTCCCTCTGTAAGTCGCCAAGTCAGGCAATCCCTGGTTTTCTATCCTGATTACAAAATCTCCAGGAGAAGGATCATTCAAATTTCTCCATGATGTCAAATATGTCACCACCCCAGCATCAGGGTCATCAACCAACTTCATTCCTGGTAATATGGTGTCAGTTGGGTAATCGAAACTCTGCCATAAGTAACCACCTTCTTCCATGGTCTCATTTACAAGAACCAGGTTCCCAAAATCCAAGAGCTGCAAAATTGGATTTGATGCGGCCACTGATGGATTTGCAGACCAGAGCACTCTTCCATTTATGCTGATCAAAAGACTTCCATTTCCGGCAATAGAAAAAGTAACACCATTTAAGTCAGAGATGGGATTGTTTCTATTTGCAACCCAAGTTACAACATCTGGAGTGTTTTTGTACCATATCCCAAAAAAACTGTTTGGGGAATTTCCAGGAGAGAAAAACCCCATCTCAAAATCTTGGTCATGAGAAATCAAAGTTTGGCCAATACAGATCTTTTGGTTTGGTAGGAGTGTGTCTACCCCAAAGGATAATTTCAGAAATTTAATGGAAAGAAGCAGAGTGCACAAAATTGCAGTAGAGAGGAACTGTGCCATTTCCAAATCAGATTATTAATGGGAATAGTTTCTGCTACCAAAGTGATATCATACATTCAAGCGTTGATTAAAAAGAATAGGAAGAAAACTTTGATACGGCAAACACAAAGTAAAGAGAAGACTTGGACCCTTGGCCTTGGCGTGTGGATATATTTTCCTAAACCATTGTATGATGAAACGATTCACAGAATACTACCTCATATTCATATATAGGTCAAGAAAGTGACACTTTTCTTTTATTAAAGGAATATTATTAGTCTATACCAATTCTAATATTGAAAAATATACTGCTTTCTTTGTAAATTAGTATTTAACCATGCATAGTTTTGGACCTAAATTTTCTATTATTGGTGGTGGGGGTGCAAAAATCATTTTTCTTAATATGAAAAAAAAAGCCTGAAAAATTAAACATAAATATAAAGTATAAAAACTGAAAAATGAAGAACTATATAACCATCAAATTAATAAAAAACTATGAAATTAATTTACCCTTAATTGAAGACTATATATGAATTATGAAACATCTATAAATAAAATAAAAAAGTTAATATATTATTTAGGCTCTAAGTATGAATTGGTTTAAATATATATTTTTCATGAGCTCCATGTAATTTGAAATAATATAAAAAATGAGATAATGTCTTTCTCAAAGAAAATGAAACTTAAGGTATGTTTGTTTTGAGATTTTACATCAGAATTTTAAAATCCAACACATATTCACACCCAAAAATACATATTCGCTCATACATTTAATTTGACATAAAATTTCTCCAACAATATAATATAACAGTACTATACCACCTACTCTTAACACACTTGTTTTGAGATGAAATTACAACCAACTCTATTCAAAATCACAAAACAAACACATACTATCACTATTCATCAGGATTTTGAAAGCCCTAAATTTCACTGTCCGAAATTTCACCATCCACCATAATCCCAAAACAAACATGACCTTAATGAAATGGATCACAAATTATAGTAAAAAGAACTATTAACCAGCCAATGTAAGCAGATTAAATATAAGGAAGACTTTTCTGTAATCCACAGTTCCACATTAAAAGTTTAATATATTTGATCAAATTAAAACATCAATTGATGTGGTGACAACTGATAACCTATTATAAATATAATATATAGTGTCTTTATAACCCTAAAACATAAGAAAAAAATGTCAACATATAATAGTAGTCAAATGAGCTACGTACCAACAAAAGCAAATAACCAAATTAAATAAACTAACTAAACAGCCAATATAAATTCGAAAGTTCATATTGAAGTTCACATCAGTATTAACAAATATAATGAAATTGGATGCAGCTCACAACTGAAAATTAAATATAAAGGTTTGATTTGATAAAAAAACTAACCTAAATATCAATCAAGTGATCAACACAATAAATTGAAATAATCAACACATTTTGCAATGATAAACCAACACCTAAACAATTAGTAATACGCAAATTAAACAACGAATCTCAAGGAAACCTAACTAAACATGTAATTCCTCAAATTCATTAGGGTTGTTTGTATCGAGACTACTTTGTACATTGAAATCCCAAACCTCATTTGTTACGAGACTTAAATTGATGGTTTTTTAAATTCTATTAAATTCAACTCTACTACATCGTATAAAAATTTACTATATCACCTACCACACACTCTCCTTTTTATTCTTTCAATACACTGACACCATCTACCTTTTTTTGGCTACCCAATAAATATATTACATACATTTTCTCGCCTACAATGCATCATTTTAAACTGTACAACATCCTGTCCTGAAGTTTGTAACAATCTTTTGATGACTATTTCTCCTTATAATGATATGAGACCCTGTTTACCCCATGTCGATTGAAAAATCAGAATGTACATCATTTGTTCACTATAGGCACTCCCATAGAGTAAGTTACCTTATACACAGGGCCAAAACCATTTTCTCCAATCATGTTTTCCTTGGAGAATATGTTGCAGCCACAATAGTTGAAAACTTGAATATAGATTATTCCAGATTTACTGCAAATAACAACAATAATAGTGATACTATTATACGATTCTATCTATTAGTACATTTAATTTAAAGTTTGTTTGCTACCTCTTTCATCTTGCCTCAAAATCAGATATTGTGATGGTGTTTCCCTCAGACATCGGGCATGGTGATATGACACTTTTTTCATGAGTGGAACCTCTTCCTAAGAAAAAACCAGGCTCTTTAGGTTCAGGCAGAATAGCTTCATCGTTTCCTAACATGAAAAGCACAGATGACATAGCTGGCCTATCTTCTGCAAAATTCTGAACGCATAATAGCCCAACATGGATGCATCTTTTGACTTCAGATTCCACAAATGTTTCTTTCAAACAGTCATCAATTAGCTCAAGGGTCTTGTTTTCTTTCCATAGCAGCCATGCCTGTCCAATTGCCAAAACACAAGTTTGTTAGTTATTGCACACATTTTAAATGAAGTGAAAAACACTTTGTTACTTGTTTATCAAACTGTTATCAATCACACAAGGAGTTCAGAGTATTTGTAGCGGAAAAAATAATACATGTCCCAAGAGGCTATGCAAATGATCTCTGCTGCATTCAAATCCCCTGTTCTTCTTTCCACTCACTATCTCTAACAATATCACACCCATGCTGAAGATGTCCGACTTTACAGAAAAATTTCCAGCAATTGCATATTCCGGAGCCATATAGCCACTGCATAAAATTATTGGTAAAAAAAACAGATCTTTTAGATAATTAAATAGAAAAAGAAGGGACAAGACTTACTAAGTCCCAACAACTCTCCTTGTTCTTGCTCCAGGTTGATCCTCTCCAAATATTCTTGCTAAGCCAAAGTCTGAAATTTTTGGATTTAAATTTCCATCTAGTAAAATGTTGCTTGGTTTGAGATCCCGATGAATAATCTTTAATCTAGAATCCTGATGGAGATAGAGTAGTCCTTTAGCAATTTCCATGACAATTTTGAAGCGGTTAGGCCATGTCAAAATCTTCTTTCGATTATGATCTGCATGTATATGAACTTAACTTTGGCAGAATTTTAAGAGATTTCCAAAACAAAACAAAACAATGTAAGATAATCTTAGGTTGTACCAAAAACAAGGTAATCCAAGCTTTTATTCTGCAGGTACTCATAGATTAAGATCATTTCTTCTCCTTCAATGCAACATCCCAAAAGTTTAACAAGGTTCGTATGTTGAAGTTTGGCAATCAAGATGGCTTCACTTTTGAACTCTTCAACACCCTGTCTCGAAGTTCTTGACAATCTTTTAATGGCTATTTCTTCTTCTGGCGGTAAAATACCCTGCTTATGCATGTCAAATTAAGAGTCAGAATGTTTATCTTTCGTTTCCCCTTAGGCACTCATGCAGTATGTTACCTTGTAAACGGGACCAAAACCACCTTCTCCAATCATATTTTCTGTGGAGAAGTTATTTGTTGCAGCCAAAATTGTTGTAAAATTGAATAAAGGTAAATCCAGATCCTTATTATTCTTTTCCATGGCTGTGACAAGAATAAACAGAATATAACGCCACAGGCTCTGCTTCATTGCATGTTTGCAAATTTGAACAGACAATTTCTAAAGTTAGGATGTTTTACCTTGCTTCTTTGGTTTTCTCATCATGAAAATACCTCCATTAATAAACCCTGAGATAATAACTCCAGTGGCAATTGATATCAATATTAACCTTGTAGGCCTTTTCTTCTCGTTCTCTAAAGCAGGGCTGGAATCTACAAGGAAAAATTCAGCTCATATAATTAATGTGGTTTTGGAACTAACACTAAAGGTGAGAAACAAACAAAATAACTGGATTCTTTTCAAAGCTAAATTGAATCTTATTTCTACCTTCTAACTGAAAAGGAGGTATGCACATTTCTTAACAGTAATACTCAGTTGCACAGTGCAACTGGTATAATTAATATTGTTAAACCAAAACAACTAGTACAATTCAGTGAAAATAACTAATACTGACCAACTAATACCTTTTGGTAAAACAACTAATACTATTTAAAAATGCACTTGAGTTACATGATGAAACTGGTGTACCAAACTTATTGCCCATTTCTTAAAATATGAGGGGACCTCAGAAGCACTTACAATGAACTAGTTCTGAAGCTGGTACACGAATATACACATTCTGCTTGATATCTGCCCAAGGAACGTCTCTGATATCAATGAGATCCCCAAACCACATGACGCAGCCGCTGCCTCCGTTGGTTAAGTATGGATTAGCATATGCTGTGCAGTTACAATTCTTTAAGCACTCAGTTTTGCATTCGTCAAGGCTCATGCTAGTGTTCTACCAAAACTCCAACATATCCGGATATTTGACCCTTCTAACCTCTTGAAAACCATCTCCACTTTTGCAATTCAATGGTTTGATTCTACTGCACCCACCAGACCAATCTTGAAGGTCCCACTCTGTTTGGAATTTAGGGGCAAATCCCTTTAAACACCGACACTTAATTGGTCTGTCAAAACTGCAAATACCATTAGGACCACATAGACCATATTCATCGCATTGATCTCCTGGAGATGTGTATGCAAGATTCCACTTATCTTTTCTTGCATTCATGGTATAGATGTAGACTTTACCAGATGCATCTAGTGTTCTTCTTCTTAAAATTGATCCGCCAGTTGGATCTGCTAAAGATATCAACCTCTCTCCTATGAAAAACAGTTCCGGTTTGGAGATTACATTGGCATAGCGTGGATATCCACCGAAGTAAAGCCCATTCCACTTTCCAATTCGAAATGTTTTCGTGTTCCCTCTGTAAACCGCCAACTCAGGCAAGCCTTGGTTTTCGAGCCGGACAACAAAATCTCCAGGAGAAGGATCATCCCAATTTTTCCAGGATGTCAAATACTTCACTACACCAGCATCAGGGTCATCAACCACCTTCATTCCTGGTAACACGGTGTCAATTGGGTAGTCAAAACTCTGCCATATGTAACCACCTTCTTCCATAGTCTCATTTACAAGAACCAGGTTCCCAGAATCCAATAGCTTTAAAATTGGGCTTGATGTGGCCACTGATGGATTTGCAGACCAGAGTACCCTTCCATTTCTGCCAATCACAAGAGTTCCATTTCCGGAAATAGAAAAAGTAACACCATGTGAGTCAGAGATAGGATTGTTTCTATTTGCAACCCAAACTACAACATCAGGGGTGTTTTTTGTTCCATATCCCCAAAAAACTGTTTGGAGAATTTCCAGGAGAAAAAAAACCCATCTCAAAATCTTGGTCATGAGAAATCAAAGTTTGGCCGAAAGAAATCTTTTGGTTTGGCAGGAGTGTGTCCAATCCAAAGGATAAATTAAAAAACTTAATGGCAAGAAGCAGAGTGCTCAGGATTGCAGTGGAAAGGAACTGCGACATTTACAAATTAGATCATTAAAAAGGGATATAGTTTCTGCTACTAGAGTGATAGATTAATAGTTGATTATAAAGAATAGATAGATAGAAAACTTTTATACGGCAAACGTACAGTAAAGAAGACTTTGACCCTTGACCAATTCCGCGTGGATATATTTTCCTAACCCATACTCCCATAGTAATAATCAAATAATACTTCCTTCCTGATATTCATAAGTCAAGAAAAATTTTAGTCACTTTTCTTTAAAAGTTTTTTTTAAATAAAGGAATATTACCGACTATCTAACTCTCCTGGACTTGTCACCAGATATTCAGTTTAATAGTAATACACTTCGATTTTTTCAAAAAAAAAAAAAAAAAATAATACACTTCGAGGTCACTTTAAGACAAAATACAGGGGTGTTTGCAAAAATTATAAGTAAATTATAATCAATTAGAATTGTTTGCAATACATAAGCAATTTAAAGTGTTTTATTTTTTTTTTATTAAATTAATTGTGTGTTTGCAACCACTACCTTATCAATAGTAAGAAACACTTTTAGGCCCCGATTGGTAGGTAATATGGGAATCTCTTAAATATTAGTCTCAAGACAATTTTAATGAGGAAATATGCTACTAAATTGATTGGTAGGAATTATAAAAAAGAGGGTGTTAAATGTTATATCTTGATTGGTAGGTTGTATTAAAATTTAAAAGTGAATAAAATAAAATAAAAAATTAAAAACATTAACAAATTACTACTTTGTCCTCATCTTCTTCAACAGATTGTCACATGGAAACTTTCTGAAACAAATTACAAATGAATGAGTTCGTCACATCTGTACAGATAGAAAACTAACCCAACTAAGCTACAAAATGAAAACATTAACTAATTGTAATTTCCTTCCTGAATATTGTAATAGAAAACTTTCTGAAACAACCACACGAATGAAGCGTGCATCTCCTTCTGAACATTTGCTAAAACAATTGGGTTTCAGTGTATAAAAAATCATAAACACGAACAGACCATCACAAAATTCACAGTAAGAAATCACAGAAAAAGAACTCAAATCTCGATTTGTCAAACAAACTGCAATTCAATTTCAAGGATAAAACAAAGAAACACGAAATTACTGCTCTAATTTGTTAATTCACTCCAACCCCAACTACAAATTAGGGCAAAATGCAACCATTAAGCAGATTAAACGGCCCAACAAACAAATCCGAAGCACCCATCTAACTATTCGAGTAAAAACAAAAACACATCGGCAACACAGAGTTCCGTCGCAGCCTGCGCAGCCTGCGAAACTCCGGCGAAGCGACGACGGCGATTAAATCGCCGACGCCAGCGTCTGAGAACTATGAAGATATTTCAGGGAGAAGGAAGACGAAGGGAAGGAGGAAGAATTTTTTTTTTTTTTTTTATAATATAAGGATGAATTTGGAATAAATGTTATTGAAGAAATCCTTTAATTTAAAATCATGTCTGAGTGGTATTATTTATATAGAGGTGAATAGTGTTTGGGACATGAATAAAAGCGGGTCAGGTGATAAAGAATCGATCCATTTGGGTATTTAAAGATAATATTTTAAAATTGGAACCAGGAAAGTTAAACAAAACGAAAAAAAAAAAACTTTGAATGGGTCGGACGGATTGGTTGAATCGAATTTGAGCAAGAATTATTAGGTGTGACATTATAATAAATATTATATATATATATATAGTATTCATGACTTTGTGATTTTTTTTATATTAAAATAAATTGATCATATTTTAATAAAATAAATAATATTTAATAGAAATTAGAAAATAGTTGTACCCTACCATCAATTCCCTGAAAATATGCCTTGAATAACCCAATTCCTAAAAGGCTAAAACCAAGTCAAACACTCCAAATAATTAAATAAACGTTCAGCAACCAAATCAAGAAATCTTCACAATCTTTTTTCTCTATAAACCGCCTCTCCTACGGCGCCTCTCCCCCAAATATCTTCTTCCATTCCCTCATCCCAAAATCCCCTTCAATTCATCCCACAATCCATCAACAATACAGATCCCTAATTTTCCCCACATGCCAATTTTCATCCCGGAAAGCCACCGCCTCCGTCGCCACCCGCCGCCGCAGATCCTGAGCCGGAGCCAGAGGAAGTTCTTCCTCTTTTTCCTTCGCGGGTTTCTTGTTTTCGTGTGTGGGGTTTGATTTATTTTTTTGACGCGTTTGATTTCGGCCGTGTTGGCTTTTGGTTTTTCTGTTCGGTGTGTTCTCCTAGATGTTGGGTTTGATGGTATGGGTTCAGCAATTTCTGCAATGTTTATGGGTTCAGCAATTTCTGCAATGTTTGTTCGTTCAACGTTCTTTGGCTTCGGGATTTTGTTTATTGATTTAAAGACGTCTACCAATCGACGTTGGCGCCTGTTTAACCCCTAATTTGGCGCCTTGGCGTGTTCGTTCGTTTTAATTAAATAAGAATTTTTTGATAAACATGAATATTTTTTTTTTTTTTTTTTTTCATAATATTAATTTTTCTTTGAAATATTTTATAGACACGATCAATTTTTACTATTAATTAATTTTTTATAATTTATAATTTTAATCATCAACCTAATTTTTTTGCAAACCTACCATTTGGATAGTAATAGTCTATGCGACGGCTTCGAAAATTGGTGAAAACCCTTTTTTTTTTTCGAAAATCGGAAAAATTTTTTTTGGTGAAAACCGGCGGTTTTGAAAAAATTTTTTTTTTTTTTTTATTGAAAAATTAAACATGCTTACTGCTCGTCGTCCATGGACCGGATTTTTACCATGGATCTTGCCGTCGTTATAAATTCAGGGAGAAAGCTACCTCATTGTGGGAACACACGGTAGTCATGGAGCACATTGTCAATTTTAAAAAATATAGTTTAAGCAAAAGGGTTCAAAACCCGTCTGGACTCCATTTAAATCGGTGGATGTCAAAACTCTATTAGTCTGTTTTGAATTCCAAAGTCTTGCTTTTACATAGCCAATTTCAAATTTAAATTTTAGTTTTAAAATTCGAAAAAAATTGCAAATATAATTGAAAGAAAGAGTTATAAAATTAAAAACAACAACGAACTTATAATTGCAGATAAACAAAATAATCATAACAAGAAATCTTACATAAAAAAGTTAAAATAATAATTTTTTGGTGAATCCCGATAGATGAATTTGTTGAAAAATCTAATATTTTTTTTTAAGTGATTATTATTTCAAACTCTTTTTTTTTTCACTATTAATTTTTTCTTTGAAATATTTTGGAAATGAAAGAACTATTTATGTTAATCAATTTTTTAGAAATTTAAGTTTATTAATTAATTTTTTTATAATTTATAATTTTAATCATTTCTTTAAAAGGATAATTTTTTGCAAACCCACTGTATATTTGGATAGTAATAGTAATAGATTATTCAACATACCAATGTTCATTGAGTTTTTTTCTCAAGAACGTTTTAGGCCTGTTCTCAAACCCAATAGAAAAGGTAGAAGTAGTTTCTCCAATTCTCCTTCGAAAAGTGCTTCTACACAACAACAGTTTTTGAGCTCGTAAAACACACTTTATCTATTAGATTGCTTAAAGGATGTTTGATACCTCTTCATCTGGCACTGGCCTCCAAATCACAAATCAATTACTGTGATGGTGTTTCTCTCAGACATTGGACTTTGATGTGCTTCTTCTTTCGAGAGTGGAACTTCTTCTGGATATTTTTGATGATATTCCATAAAGATGCATTCTTATTCCTAAGCGGCATTTCATCGAACACCTTCCAAGCTTAACAAAACAGCCACATCCATTGGTTTCTCGCCCATTATCTCGTTTTATTAACGCCATCAAAATCACCAAATCTCACAGTAAACATTAAAAAATCAATCAAACGAGACGATATATTCTTTTGGGATACGAATTTATGGAGTTTCACGGTCATCCACTCGACCTAGTTACTTACACCAATGACAGAAAAAGAGCGAGAGAAATGTGTTTGTGATTTGGTGTGTTGTGATCCAGAGTAAATTTCCTTTATCCACTTGCAAGTTCAAATTTCAAATATTACCTATACAAGTTTATAAGTTGATCCAATCGGGAAAAAAAAAAAAAATTAATAAGTTAGAGAAAACAATCACAAATGGCCTGTGTAACTTTTGCCGTGTCAACAAATTATCCTGTAAATTTTAATTTTATCAATTTTAGTCTGTTTGGAGTTAATTTTAGTAATTTTCATAAAAAATTGAAAATTTGATCAGAAAGTTAACATAACCTTTTATTCTAATCATGTTGACAGTCTTCACTACTTTCATTTGAATTATCTCTTATCGAGGAAGCAAAACTAACAGAGTCCGTTTGTTTAGTTACATGAGATTAGAAGTGATATGAAATCATGTGATATATTTTACTTGCATATGTAATATATTTGACATTTAACATGTTTGTTAAGATGTTTTTGTTGTTAGTCGTCCTACGTGTAAAATATGATGTGGCCTATGTGATTACAACTTAAAAAACAAAATATATGAAGTGTCGAGCACAGTGTATATGTGTCGAGCATAATTTAATTGTGGATTGGAGAGCAAGTATAAGAGTGGTGAGTGGAAAATTTCGGAACCTTTTATTTGACCTCAGAGGGCCTGTTTATACAAGTTGGCAAGCACGAGCTGACCTTTTCTTGTCAAACAAGAATACATGAGGAACTGACACATATCTCATTGAGCTCCCCTAGTCAACATATGTCTTTGCTTGCTTGTGAAGGCTTCGACTTGTCATCCATGTGGTATTTGTTGAGCAGGTGACTCATCCTTGTGTTTGATGAAGAGTGCTTAGCTTTGAGGGATTAGGTGCTCGCCCTGGAGGGATGGTCCGATCCCTAGTCCCATGATCGCCTGGAGGGCGAGCACAGGTGATCTCCTCTGATTTGTTCATCTTTGGAAGGGAATGCAGATTCTGGAGGAGATTGGGGGAAAAGAGTTGACCAGAACAAGTGGGCTTCCAAATCTAGAACATCAAAACCTCATGACCTGTTCGTAACCAGTTCATGCTCGCCTAGAGAGGAGAGGAACTTGTTTACTGATGAAAGTGAATCAGGAGGCAAAGAATTCGCTTATGATGGAGAGAAGAGAGTTGTATTCGTCCAGGACTCTTCAAATGACTGGAGCAAGTTCAATTCAGACAACGCCTTATTGTTGTTGTGTTCACCTCCGATTCGGCCCTTCTTGTGCTCACCTGCAGTAGCGAGCATGTGTTTGTACCTAGGCGGGCATTCGTTGGTGTATGTGTGGTCGCCCTTGACGTATCCCATGGTCGTCCAAGCTGGCGAGCATGTGATGAAGTCAGATGGCCACGCCATGGGCTCACGTACATGGCGAGCACCCGTAAGACTGGTGGGTCCGTTCCCTTTGCTCATTGGTCCACATGGTCGTCTGGCGAACACGTGGCAGGAGAACTTTGATCAGATGAGGACCGAACACAACAGTTTTATAACATGAGAATTAAAGAATAGTTTTTGGTATTAGCAAATACTGCATAGGAGGTGGTATGGATAATCCAACTAAAGTGGAAAAATAGAGTACGAGTTTTTGGACTGGAGGAAAAATGCATAACAAACACTTAAAATGGTAGGAAATGATCTCATCGATTCTTTTCCATGGAACACAAACGGACTCTCAATCAATTTCATGATTTGATTACATTTTTCCCGAGAATCACGAATTACATGCATTCCTGTGGATGATTTCAATCGATTTACGTTGAAACAAGAGTCAAGACCTATACTATATTCTTCTTCCCACTGAACTCGTTATTTCAATATTTTTTTTTGTGTCATTTTATATGCTACAACATATTTTCGATCATTTTTCAGCTATAATGCAAAAATTTCCAGCGAAAATGACTAAAATTAACATCAAAATGAACATAAATGATAAAGTAAAAATTTACATGACTATTTATGAAGACGGAAAAAATTATTGGAGCACTTGTGATTTTTTTTCTTTTATAGAGAACTTATCTCAAGTAAAACTGTTCGAATAAAAATAATTCATTATTGGTAATATCTAATTAGAGACCACACCAGCTGTCAATTGTTATGACGATGTAACTCGAGTGAAGACACTGATCATCCAAAAGGCCTACAACTTGTCCTCTAACAAGTTGTTTAATGCAGTTGAAAATTAATCACAAATGTTAAATACACATTTTTTACTAACGAGTGGACAGGCGTTGTCGTGTGGAGCAGGCGACATAAGTGCGCGTGTCGCGCGACGCGTTCGACACAGCTGGCTCGTGTCGCGCCGCCCACACGACATTTTTTTTTTTAATATAATTGATTATTTCATTCATTTGACTTAATTATAATTAATTAATTAATTAAACGTATTAATTTATTACTTAGAATTAATTAATTAAATATATTAATTAATATTATTTAATTAATTTAAAAATATTAATTATTTAGTTATAAAGTATTAGTTCTTCCATTGAAAAGTATTATAGTTGTATTGTTATAAAGTATTTGTTCATTAATTAAAAAGTATTGATACAAATAATATTATCATTGAAAAGTATTATAGTTGTATTGTCATAAAGTATTTGTTCATTAATTAAAAAGTATTGATACAAATAATATTAAGCACTCTAAAAATATTAAGCAGTCTAAAAATATGTGTTCAAATAATATTAAACATCAATTTAATACAGTTTTAATTAATAATAAACATACATGAAATTTAAATATATTTTCCCCAATCTAAGCACGGTCTTTTTTTTATCTGTGACCCTTCAACATCTAATTGAAGGTTTCTCCATCCTTGACGCATGAATGTTGCACAGACTTTGAAAAATGCTATTCTGAAATCAGTTGGATCTCCATTAATCCTGAATTTACCCTGTAATTAAAATAATAAAGATTTTTATTAAGATATATAGTTTTACAAAATAATAATAAGTGTAAAATGCAAACATGATTAAACCTACTGCGAATATAGTCTACATGTGTTCCTGGCACTCGAAAGGAACCATGGGTCAGTTTGTCCATTTTGTGTCAAAATCTTTACTTGCAAGATATACCCCGTGATGCGTTATTGACACAAAGATTCAAACCGTATGCGCGAAAAAACTGTTGTGTCCAAGTAGTATGTCCATATTAAGAACGATATTATTTAAAAAAAATTCAAACGTGATATTATTTAAAAAATTAGATTACCTCCCATCTTTGTCCAACCACAGGAATTGCTGGGGTCTTTCCTGGTTGTCCACATTGTTGTCATTCTCTGATGTTTTTTTTTTTGCACTAATTTTTAATAAGATATAAAAATAGATTAGTTTTTATAAATTTTTAGATAAGTAAATTGTCTATTATTATTGATTTTTATATAAGTTTATTTATAATAAATTACTATTGCTATAAAAAGAAGATAAAAAAAGGTCAACAGTTAAAAATTTAACAAGAGGTAAAAAAAATGGAATACTAATTCATCAACTTAAGCAATTTATTACAAATACCCATCAAACATTAAAATTAAAAAATCAATATAAATGGACTAGTTGTTATTATCGTCGTCGGGGTTGTTGGGCGGGTTTTGGAAATATGGGTATGGATACGTGTCCCACTAACCAGGTTGTATCGGTTGGGTGAATTGTTCAGGTCATATCCTTGTTGCGGTCCCCAATATCCAAGATTAGGCACTTGTTGCATACCAGCATGTTGACCAATTTGGTTAATTCCAGTATGAACAAAATTTGGAAATTGTGGATACTGGTTAACTTGTTGGAGCAACAACTGTGTGTCTTGCATCACTCGTCTCAACCTATGATGCGCTGAACCAGGGTTGACGTGCACATTGTTTACGTCGTATTCAGGGTTGTGCACTCTGAGATGTGTAATATTTTCATACCATTTCATATACTCTGGCGTGGTCTGATTCGCAATTACAGCTTCACGACCAAGGCGCCCGAGTGCATAGTAGTGATTGTCCATCTCGTGCCAGTATGCAATTTGGGGTTCCATACACCTTCTTGTAGCCCCTTGCATTAGCACCCAATCTTGAAAGGTTTTTATCAAAGTCGAGCGGTGCTGGTGGGATACCTTGAACTCTCCCGAATTGTCGTGCAACCCTTTTAGAAATATAACCTTCGGCATAGTCCATAAATCTGATGCAACCGTGGAATAACAATGCGGGAGGGATATTAGATGGAACGCCGAACGGAGTCCAATTGATCTATAATGTAAGAAAAAAAAAATTTAAGACATTTTGCTACTTAAATTATAAATGACGTATTTTCTATTAAGATGTATTGAGAATGAGAATGAGAATGAGAAACATACATGACTTGATGGGTAATTATCCAATAGTTTGCGATAATGTACAAGATCCCGATCCTGTGTGTTGGTATTGAATCGATGCAATTTGTTCCATTTCAATGCACGTGGGGTACTTCGATCATAATAATTAGCTTCGCCGCGTTTGCCCAACTCGATGAAGTACTCGTATATCCAACACTGAAAAATTGTAATGAGTTGGTATTATATAACATTATATTGATAACAATGTATTAATTATCATTGAAAATATTATTGAAATGGAATTTTGACCTCAAGTAGTGTTAAGCACCCCGACATCTGTGTCGTCTCACGTTTGGATGCCTGTCCAAGCTAGTGATATAAATACGCCAACGCGGCGGCTCCCCATACATAATTAGGGACAGTTCCGTTCAGATCACCCAACACCTTTAGATACCTTATGGGGATAGCATCACGCGTTCTATCAACAAATAGTGTAGCTCCCATCATGTACCACGGGATAACCTCGAGCAATAGATACATCACTCAGGTTAGTGTCAATCTTTGTACACTCATCTCTTATTGTATCAAAGTAACCGAGAGTTGGTTTTTCTTCTATGTTACCACATGCACTCTTTAGTGCTTCGTCAGTTTGATCTGCTCCTTCTGGAACAATGACGGGACTGTCATTTATGTTCAAGTTTACATTGAAAGTGGTTATTTTTTTATTAGTAAAATTAAATAATAATAAAATAAAATTTTAATTTAATATTTAATTCAATAAAAATTAGCTTTATATTTAGTTTACCAAGGATAGCGTGAACGTCGTGGAGTGTGATCGTTATCTCCCCGAAAGGCATATGAAAATTGTTCGTCTCAAATTGCCACAGATCGACAAATGCAGTAATGAGGGTCATGTTATTGGAGTGAAACATCATTTCCCCCATATCGGCCAATCCAGACGTATTAGTGAGGTGTAAGGAAACACCGGGATTGAACTAATTCAATAGCCATCTCCCAATACTTTTCGTTCGAGTTTGGGGATCGAGGACCCTAACAAAGTCTTACATATTTTTTACATAAAATGAACCCGTTAATTTATATATCGTAATCGTTTGAAATAATAATTAAAATAAAACATGTTTTTTACTTATAGGATCCTCCCATATTTTTTTTGCCCCTTGTGCTTTGAAAGCACACAACACTGTTGGAAGTTGAGGTCCTCCAGGCATGGACGTCGTCGTCAACCATTCCATAGTTTGTCGGGACTAGTTTGAGGCTTGTGTTGCACCCTGATCATTCTCATTCTCATCCTCACTTTCGTTAGGACCTTCGTGGTGGGTAGAGTGATGAGACGTAGAGCGAACTGGTGATGATGCGACGTAGACGAGCCTTGGTGATGATGAGACATCGTCTGGCCCGAGTGAGTTGAGCGCCGAGACGTAGATGAGCCCGATGTTAAGGGAGTACTAAGATGATCCATAGCCGGAATATGGTCGGAGGACATGAACGGTAGGTTGATGGTGAAAAAGTGGGGAAGGCAATTGGGGTAATGTAATTTTCAAGGTTACTCAAATTATAATCAGCAGAAGACTAGTATGAAGTAAACTGCCTACACTGCTCGTTAATGGGTTGTTGAGCATGGATGTTTAGGTCGAAGTCGAAGGTGGATGAGAAATTGAAAAAATCAGCGGGATTAGTATTTCAATCAGATTCTAGTAGTTGTGCATCGCGTGCTACACGGTGTTCCGCAAGAACACATCGACGACATACTCTACAAAGGGGGAGCACTCGGGGCAATCGAGTCCTGACATATTAAACTAAAAAAAATTATAAAGCATACCAACTAATACCTTACAGCAAATCAAGTAAGACTTTACAGCATATCAACTAATACCTTACAACAATTTAACACTACAATAAAAATTTAAATGTCATATATTAATTTTTTTTTAATTATATTATTGAACAAAAATTTTATAAGAAGTATTAGAGTATAATGATTTTTTTTTAATTAAAAAAATTAATAAAGAACAACAATTATGTATGTATATATTAATAACCTTTTTTTTCAATTATATAAATGATAAATGAGCAAATTTCAGCAAAGCATAAAATTAAAAAAAAAAACATGATTTTAATTTAACTATGTACTCACTTTTTTAATTTTAATTTTACTAAAAAAACAAAAATTAAATAAATTAAATTCAATAATTTCAACTTACCAAATTTTGTGACAATTTTTCTTTTTTATCTCAAATTTTTTATTCTTTTTATTAATCTTTTTTACCAAAGTTTAATTAAAAAAAGTATAAAACTAACGTGTTAAAAAAACTTAAAATCACTGTTAATAGATAAAGTGTGATCATAAATATTTAATACACACATTTTTACATGTCTCTAAAGGCAATTTTGTTTGTAGTGTAACTAATACCTTACATCACCATAACTAATACATTATAGCAATTTAACTAATACCTTACAACACCATAACTAATACCTTACAACATGATAACTAATACCTTACAACATATCAACTAATATCTTACAGCATATCAACTAATACCTTACAGCATATCAACTAATACTTTACATAATTGATATAATACAGTATCAATACACACTTTACATAATTTTTCATCAAATTGTTTGTTTTACATTATATATATAATTGATATATTATAATGTTGAAAATATACCAAACAATCAAACAAATAAAACACACCTTGAACGTGGCGACGTCGAGCTGCGAAAGGTGGCGGTGGCGGTGGTAAGCAGGCGGTGGAGGGACTAATTCTTCGACTGTGAAACAAGAAAAATATGTTATTATGTGTCGAAAAATCAAACAAGAAAAGTGTTAAAACAAGAAATCTCAAAAAAATTAAAAAAACAACGGCGGGCGGATGTCGACGGCGGCGGCTGGTTGAGAGAAGGAAAAAAGGATGAAAGTAAGAGTTTGAGTGATTTTTTTGTGGGTTGAGTTTGTGTTTAAATAGGGGGTAAGTTAGGGTTGGTTGGGGGTAGAAAATTAAATGGGGCTGGTGGAAAATTAATGTTGGGAGGTGGAAAATTAATGGTGGGTTGAGGAAAAAAAATTAAAATTTTGAAAAACATAAAAAAAAAAAAAAAATTAAAAAACAGCATAATTTATATCTGTAAAATTAACTAAATCAGGAAACAAAAGGAAAATTAATTTAAAAATCTGTAATTTATATACATAATTATATAAACTGAAATTTATTAAAATTAATTTTAAAATAACAAATAAAATATAAAATATAAAACATAAAAAAACAGCATAATTTAATAAATATGGCAAAAACATAAATACAATTTCCAACTATTACCTCGATCAAACTTCTCCATACGTCCGGGTGTGCACGCATGAGGTTGGTCGATCTATCCCAAACTATAGTTCGAAGATTGGAAGACTGATAATGTATTGAAAAATTCTTCAACGTTTTCGTCACAATTTTCGAACTCTCATTTTCTACAGCGGTTGGGAGGAAGTTCAAATCAAAACTTACATTGAAAGCATATTATCATTGTTCCAAAACCAACGCCCCTCTCTCTTCTCTTTTACGAGAAACTGAACCAGAGACTCAGTTACCTCTGTAGTACACACTTCTTCATAAAAATATAAATCTTGTTCACTAATGTAGTACCAACAAATAATTGCAATAGTGGCTTACTTTTTTTCAAATTGTGAATCATACTCCATCATTTAAATAGAGAATTCAGTAGTAGAATACAGTAATAATCGCGACAAAAATAATAAAGCACGAAACATAGTGTGGTCAAATCAGTTTGGAGCGTGTGCGGAGCGTGTCGGGCGAGTGGCGCGACAGCCCGGCCCCTTGTCGCGCGCGTGACACGTCTCCGTGGCGCATGTCGCGCAGTGTGTGCGGCCCCCTGAATTTCCATCCGGATCAGGCTTTTTCCATCGCGTGCGCTTTTTTTCACCTTTATTAGACAAATTTCACGTGAATAATAATTTTGATAACCATCTTTTACATTATATAACTGAATAAGATCGCATTCTCAGATTCAACCATCTCTAAAATTCAGCCATCTCAACGCAAGTTCTCAATGCAAATTCTATCTAGTCCCAAATTAATTTCAGTCACTTCTCTATTTCTAACCATCTCCTAAATTTTTATCAGTGCTCAAACTTATACCTCCATAAACTTCTACTATTACAAAAAACGAATTCTTATAATGATACTAATTATGTATCCAAAGATGTCTCGGAGGATTTTATTACTCCTCCAGGGGGTTTAAGAGGAAAAGAAGGAGTTGCATTTTATGTTACGACTATTGCTAGTATGAGAAATATCACATTGCCTATTCGTAATTCTAATGCGAATGAGGTAAGGTATATATGTAGTGAATGTGGCGAATATGTCCCTAGAAAAACAACGAATGAGTGAAAAACCAAAACAGCAAAAAATTCTTATCCTTTTCGTTTAGTTGCTTGGCTTTTTGATCCCGAGCGTGATATGTGGGAAATTAATATTTTGGACGGGACACATAATCATCGATTTCCAAAATGTGCAGAGGGTTCCAGAATTGGTCAATTAACACCCGAAGAGTACAAACATGTACAACTGCTATATTCAATGAATGTCACTGCTGCAAACATTATGGGATATATAAAGACAATCAATCCCGAGAATCGTACGGACTCAAAGCAAATGTACAATTCATAGCAAAAGATAAGGAGAGACAACAACAAGGAGCTTACCTCAACGCAAAACTTCATACACCTACTGTGAGAGCGGAATTACAGGTATAAATCCTCAAACAGTTTTCATGATTGTTTTATAAATTATGTCATTTTCTCAAAACGTCATTCAATTAAACATATTGATTACTTTATATAAAAATTTGTATTTATAAAAATTTAGGTACGCCTTTAGGACGGATGTGAGCAACCAACTCAAAGATATAGTTTTCAGCCATCCATGTTCGGTTGTAATGGTCAACGTGTATCCGGAAGTATTAATCATTGACACGACATACAACACGGACATGTATGGTATGCCTTTGCTTGAGGCAGTTAGGGCAACGGGCACTCACAAGACGTTCACCATCGCATATGCATTTATGATCCATGAAACGTAGGAACCCTTCAAATATATCCTACGATTTATTCGGGGATTATATGAGAGGCACCAACCAAATGTCGTTGTTACGGACAGGGCTTTCGCGTTGATGAATGTTGTGGACGTGATTTTTCCGAATTCCTAAGCACATTTATGCAAGCGCCACGTAGAGCAAGTTGTTTATGCCCGGACTCTAAAACAAAAAGGATTTAAACAAAAACATGCTGATAATTTTAAATTACAGTGGAATTGTGAAGTCCAGGCGGACACAGATGAAGAGTGGAAAATTATGTGGGATCATGTAAAGGATATATACGACATATTTGCATATTTAATTGAGTATTGCGAAGATATGTGGCTTAGGCCGCATAAAACAAGAATTTTAGGGGCACATCTCGATTATCGCATGCACTATGGAAACTACACCACGAACAGGTAATCGTACAATATTTATACTTTTTATGTTAGTTAGCTATTATATTTAAATTTACCGATGAAACTAAAACTATTGCACTATTACCATATTGAGACAAGTAATATATTTAAATATTGTTCATTTAATTATTGATGTAGGGTTGAACAAGAACACCACAGGGTGAAACAAAACTTGGATGGCGGCAGAAAGCACTTTGACATCATCTTCAAAAAACTTCACCAGGTCATGGAGTTGCAAATATGCGAGATCAAAAAGCAATCCAGGTTTAGCGGCCACAAGACAATGACTGATATGCTACAAAACGAATTCTTCAACCAACTAGTGCGCAATATCACGTCTAAAGCGGTCGAACTCATTGTCCAAGAAATGGCTAGAGATCTGGATGGAAAAAAATGTGGTTGCTATCTCAGGAGAACACATGGTCTTCCGTGCCAATGCGAGCTTACAAGGTACTTTGAAAACAACTTTCAAATACCTTTAAATTGTATAGACTAATTTTGGAAAATATTGGATATAGATTTTTCTAGTATACCTACCACAACCGAAACATATGATGATGGTGGTGGTAAGACTAGGAGAAAATTATTCGATGATGACACGGAAGACATTCTTCCACCGAAGGTTGAAAAAAAAAAAAGTCAAAACAGAAGACTTCAAGCAGCGATCGTCAACCTTCTTGGTTTGAGAGGGCGGCAAAAAATGTGGGATTAAACAAGTCTACTCAAGAAAGGGGTAAGGGGAGAGTGACGGCAACTAATGCGCACCAGGATATTCCACCAGAAGCTGATCGTAGATATAACACATCAGAAAGATGTACGATGAGTTTTTCTGAAGAGACTCGGAACAGATTTTCCCAAAATCCGGGCCACTCCCACAATACTTCAACATCAAAGCCCTAGAGGCCCCCAACTCGTGATGCCCCGCATCACAAAAGTACCGCTAGTTCAAGTAGGCCACCCAAATTTCAAACAAATATTAACCGGCCAATACCGTTTTTAAACTCTCCGGTGGAGAACAATTTCCCTCCATATATCATAACTTATATTCATTCATACAATGATGTAATTGGAGATGGGAACTGCGGATATAGAGATGTTGCACTCGCAGTCTACGGATCCGAGGAACATTGGCCACTGGTACAAATGGATCTTTTGCAGGAACTACAAATAAGACGCGATTTATACGTTAACGTTCTGCGTGGTTATATGGACATGTCAGATTTGGAAGAATCACTTGATCATTTCAAGGGTTTTACCGAAATACCTAAATGGTTTAAATTACATGAACATGGATACCTAGTTGCAACCAAATATAACGTTTTCGTAATGACATTTAGTGAACATGGCGGATTTTTTTGCCTTCCCGCAATAACAGATGAATATCGAGGACTTCCGACCACGACATTGATCTTAGGGAACGTGAACAACAATTTTCATTGGATATTGGTAAGAAAAAACTATATTCATGTTATTTTATAATTTTTGTTATTTATGATTTTTATTTAATTATAATTATAATTTTTTAAATGTAATTTCAGTTGCATATGACAACCAAGGATCATCTAGTACCGTTTATATCTACATACTGGAAATGCGCACATCACCCTTCTGTAAATAGTTTAGATTTACAATTTAAAAGCAGGATAGAGCTATTTTGTACATTACACGAGTTGGATGCACAACGACGTGAGACTAATTATAGGTCTAGAAAAAATGAGAAAGACAAATACTATACATTTTTTTAATATTTAATTCAAGTTTTTCTAGTAGCACGTCGCAGTCCATCCTCGGAATGTAATGTGAATTTTTTTTTTCATATAATGTGTATATTTTTTTTTCATGTAATGTGTATATTTTTTTTTCATGTTTAAATTGATAATTGAACTAATATTTTTCAATTGGTAAACTAAATATTATTCAATTGATGAACTAATATTGTTGATAACAAATAACTAATACTTTGCAGTTAATGAACTAATACTTTATGACCAAACAACTATAATACTTTTCAATGAAACAATTAATACTTTATAACTAATAAATTATAAATTAATTCATTTAATTAGTGTGGGATTAATTAATAATAATTAATAAATTATAAATTAATACTTTTCAATTAATATTATTAAATTAATCAAATAATAACAATTAATACATTTAATTAGTGTGGGATTAATTAATTATAACTAATAAATTATCATAAATTAATTTGCAATTGAATTAATTTAATAAAAAATAAAAAAAAAAAAAAAACAAAACAAATTTATCGCGTGACGCGCGCAATTGATTTTTCGCGCGACAAGGCTGACAATGACGACAAGACAAGACGCGTGTCGCGTGCGACACGCACGTTTGTCTCACGGTCTGTGCGCGACTAAGTCACATCAGACGTTGCCTCGCTTGTAAAAAATGTGTATTTAGCATAACTCAAAATTAACCAGAATAAATGAAATTCTGATTTACTGGAAATAAAGATACAACAATAATATTACAACTATTTATAAGGTTGCTATACTTTCTATCTATTAATATGCTTGCACACTTTTTTCATAGAGTGGAACCTCTTCCTAAGAAAAAACTAGGCTCTTTAGGTTCAGGCAGAAAAGCTTCATCGTTTCCTGACATGAAAAGCACAGATGACATAACTGGTTTATCTTCTGCAAAATTCTGAACGCATAACAGCCCAACATGGATGCATCTTTTGACTTCAGATTCCACAAATGTTTCTTTCAAACAGTCATCAATTAGCTCAAGGGTCTTGTTTTCTTTCCATAGCAGCCATGTCTGTCGCAATTGCCAAAACACAAGTTTGTTAGTTATTCCACACATTTTAAATGAAGTGAACAACACTTTTGTTACTTGATTATTAATTGTTATCAAATACACAAGGAGTGCAGATTGTTTGTAGCGGAAAAAATAATACATGTAGAAAGAGGCTATGCAAATGATCTCCGATGCATTCAAATCCCCTATTCTTCTTTCCACTCACTATCTCTAACAATATCACGCCCATGCTGAAGAGGTCCGACTTTACAGAAAATTTTCTAGCAATTGCATATTCTGGTGCCATATAGCCACTGCATAAAATTATTGGTCAAAAAAAAAAAAAAAGAAAACCTGATCTTTTAGAGAATTAAATTGAAAAAAAAAGGGACAAGACTTACTAAGTCCCAACAACTCTCCTTGTTCTTGCTCCAGGTTGATCCTCTCCAAATATTCTTGCTAAGCCAAAGTCTGAAATTTTTGGATTTAAATTTCCATCTAGTAAAATGTTGCTTGGTTTGAGATCCCGATGAATAATCTTTAATCTAGAATCCTGATGGAGATTGAGTAGTCCTCTAGCAATTCCCATGACAATGTTGAAGCGGTTAGGCCATGTCAAGAGTTTCCTTCGATTATGATCTGCACGTATATGAACTTAACTTTGGCAGAATATTTAAGAGATTTCCAAAACAAAACAAAACAATGAAAGATAATCTTAGGTTGTACCAAAAAGAAGGTAATCCAAACTTTTATTCTGTAGGTATTCATAGATTAAGATCATTTCTTCTCCTTCAATGCAACATCCCAAAAGTTTAACAAGGTTTGTATGTTGAAGTTTGGCAATCAAGATGGCTTCACTTTTGAACTCTTCAACACCCTGTCTCAAAGTTCTTGACAATCTTTTAATGGCTATTTCTTCTTCTGACGGTAAAATACCCTGCTTATGCATGTCAAATTAAGAGTCAGAATGTTTATCTTTTGTTTCCCCATAGGCACTCATGCAGTATGTTGCCTTGTAAATGGGACCAAAACCACCTTCTCCGATCATGTTTTCCGTGGAGAAGTTATTTGTTGCAGCCAAAATTGTTGCAAAATTGAGTAAAGGTAAATCCAGATCCTCATTATTCTTTTCCATGACTGTGACAAGAATAAACATTGAACAGACAATTTCTAAAGTTAGGATGTGTTACCTTGCTTCTTTGGTTTTCTCAACATGAAAATACCTCCATTAATAAACCCTGAGATAATAATTCCAGTACCAACTGATATCAATATTAACCTTGTAGGCCTTTTCTTCTCGTTCTCTAAATCAGGGTTAGAAACTACAAGGAAAAAACCAGCTCATATCTCATATAAAGAATGTGGTTTTGGAACTAACACTAATCAACAAGCTCATATAACGAATCTACGACCACAAACCCAAAGGTGAGTAACAAACAAAATAACTGAATTCTGTTCAAGGCTAAACTGATTCTTAATTCTACCTTCTAACTGAAAAGGAGGTATGCTCATTTTTTAGAGTAATACTTGGGTGCATCAGTTGCACCGTGCAACTGGTACAATTAATATTGTTCAACCAAAACAACTAATACAATTCAGTGAACATAACTAATACTGACCAACTAATACCATTTAATAAAATAATTAATACTTTTTAAAAATGCACTTGAGTTGCATGATGAAACTGGTGTATAAAAGTATTTGCCCATTTCTTAAAATATGAGGGGACCTCAGAAGCACTTACAATGAACAAGTTCAGCGTTTTGGCCCTCGGGCCCCATGATTTGTTCGTCGTGTTCTGCTGCTTCAGAGACACAAGAACACATTCTTTCCGAATGCAGGTTTACCCGTTCCCTTTTCACCTTTATCTCTGATATTTTTAATATTCAGCTACGCTATGATATGGGTTTCTCCAGCTTGGTTTTACATGCTCAGCAGGCCATTCAGAGTAAGCAGATCAGAAACCTTTGGAGTTTGACCTTTGTTACCACGGTTTGGGCCATTTGGTCCACACATTGCAAAGTTGTTCATGAAGATGTTCACCCTTCTCATCACGGGTGCATGGCCATGATTCTTAGTCATGTCCGGGAAGCTCAGCATTTCAAGATTGGCACGATGAAGGGCATTGATGATTTGGTAATTTGCCGGAGACTCCGTGTTCCCAGTGTCCCGAGACCCTCGAAGAGGACCACGATCGTTAGATGGAGACCGCCACCTCCAGGTTGCTATAAGCTGAACGTTGATGGGAGTGTTGAGGCAGGTCGCATATCCACTGGTTGTGTTGTGCGAAACTCGAGAGGCTTGTTTGCTGTTTTCTCGATTACATTAGGGCGTGTAGTTGCCCTAGATGCTGAGATCTTGGCAGGCATGCATGGGGTTGTCTTTGTACGATCTAGGGGTTGGACGAATCTCTGGGTCGAATCGGATAGTGAGATTGCTGTCAAGGTTCTTACTAGCAGCGGGAGGGATCTACCTTTGGAGGATTAAGGTCTGTTGGGCGAAATTTGAGGATGCTCGTCGGCATGTTTCATTTCGTGCTTCCAACATCTTTAGAGAAGGGAATTCTATTGCTGATATGTTAGCTAAGCTTCATACTGATAATGTTTGGATCGGGGTTGTCCCGATTTCATTAGTAGCTTTTTTTATATACTGATATGAATAAGGACTACTTCCGTGTTACGAAGTAATTCTTTGTTTTAATTATTTGTTTTAGAGGAGTTTCCCTTTTTCCCTTCGTTGGGGGGTTTTGCCCCAAGGGGGTTTTACCCCAGCAAGGTTTTTAGTGGGGCTCCGACCTGGACTTGTGTACTTATGATTCTAAGATTTTTTCTTTTTTATTTTAGGTTCTTGAAAACATTAATTTGACATAAAGTTAAATCTCACCTTACTCAAATCACAAGATAAACACATACGTTTATTATTAATCAAGGATAAATCCCTAAATTCTAAAATTTTAACTTGATCCGCACACTTAAATCCTAAAACAAACACAGTCTTAATGAAATGGATCACATCATAGAAAAAAGGAACTATTGACCGGACAATGTAAGCAGATTAAATATAAGGAAGACTTTTCTGTAATCCACAGTTCACCATTAAAAGTTTAATATATTTGATCAAATTAAAATATCAATTGATGTGGACTGGTGACAACTGATGACCTCTTATAAATATAAAATATAGCGTCTTTATTCAAGTAAAACATAAGAAAAAAATGTCAACAATTTAATAGTAGTCAAATGAACTACGTACCAACTAAAGCAAATAACCAAATTAAATAAACTAACTAAACAGCCAACATAAATTCGAAATTTCATATTGAAGTTCACATCAGCATTAACAAATAGAGTGGGTCTCATGTGCACCCAAGTGCACCGTGCACTCATAGTGCATTTTAAAAGTGTCAACTATATAAAATAAAAACGTGCAATTATTTCAAACAGAAGCATACAATTATGTTCCTATATTAACAGTTACATTTTTTGTGTAAATAAGTTATATTTTTTAACATAACAAATTACACGCTTCTAAAATGCATTATGAATGCGGTGCGGTGCATATAATACCTAGCCTAACAAATATAATGAAATTGGATGCAGCTCACGACTGAAAATTAAATATAAAGGTTTGATTTGATAAAAAAAAAAACTAACTTAAATATCAATCAACACAATAAATTGAAATAGTCAACACATTTTGCAATGATAAACCAACACCTAAACAATTAGTAATAAGCAAATTAAACAAAGAATCTCAAGGAAGCCTAACTAAACATGTAATTCCACAAATTCATAAGGTTGTTAGTATAGAGACTACTTTGGACATTGAAATCCCAAACCTCATTTATACGAGACTTAAATTGATGGTTTTTTAAATTCTATTAAATTCAACTCTACTACATAGTGTAAAAATTTACTATATCACCTGTCACACACTCTCCTTTTATTCTTTCAATATACTCACATCATCATTTTTTATTTTTTATTTTTGCTTCCCAATAAATATATTACATACATTTTCTCCCGTACAATGTATCATTTAAACTCTACGACATCCTTTCGTGAAGTTCGTAACAATCTTTTGATGACTATTTCTCCTTACAATGACACGAGACCCTGTTTACCCATGTCGATTGAAAAGCCAGAATGTACATTATTTATTCACTATAGGCACTCTCATAGAGTAAGTTACCTTGTGAACAGGACCAAAACCACCTTCTCCAATCATGTTTTCCTTGGAGAAGTTGTTTGTTCCAGCCACAACAGTTGAAAACTTGAATAAAGGTAATTCTGGATTTACAGCAAATAACAACAATAATAGTGATACTATTATACGGTTGCTACACTTTCTATATATTACTCCCCCCGTCCTGGAATCGTTTGAACATTTGCCAGAAAGTTCTGTCCCAAATTCAATTGAACATTTCTAAAAATGGAAATAAAGCAACTACATCAATATAAACTCTACCCTCAATACATCTAGATTTTACAAATCATGCCATTATTTTTTCTCACATTAAAGTCAATTTTATTCCATTTTATTTACACCACATGTCATTACATTACAATTTAACCCTCACTAAAAAGTAACTTATACTAATAAACAACTCTCACATTAAACTACGCATAAACAGTAAATGTTCAAACGCTTCTGGGACGGAGGCAGTAGTAAATTTTAAGTATGTTTGCTACCTCTTTCATCTTGCCTCAAAATCAGATATTGTGATGGTGTTTCTCTCAGACATTGGGCTTGGTGATATGACACTTTTTTCATGAGTGGAACCTCTTCCGAAGAAAAAACCAGGCTCTTTAGGTTCAGGCAGAATAGCTTCATCGTTTCCTAACATGAAAAGCACAGATGACATAGCTGGCCTATCTTCTGCAAAATTCTGAACGCATAATAGCCCAACATGTATGCACCTTTTGACTTCAGACTCCACAAATGTTTCCTTCAAACAGTCATCAATTAGCTCAAGGGTCTTGTTTTCTTTCCATAGCAGCCATGCCTGTCGCAATTGCCAAAACACAAGTTTGTTAGTTATTCCTCACATTTTAAATGAACTGAACTACACTTTGTTACTTGATTATCAATTGTTATCAAACAAACAAGGAGTGCAGAGTATTTGTAGTGGAAAACAGTGGAAAAATAATACATGACCAAAGAGGCTATGCAAATGATCTCTGCTGCATTCAAATCCCCTGTTCTTCTTTCCACTCACTGTCTCCAACAATATCACGCCCATGCTGAAGATGTCCGACTTTACAGAATATTTTCCAGCAATTGCATATTCTGGAGCCATATAGCCACTGCATAAAATTATAGGTCAAAAAGAAAAGAAAAAACTGATCTTTTAGAGAATTAAATTGAAAAAAAAGTGACAAGACTTACTAAGTCCCAACAACTCTCTTTGTTCTTGCTCCAGGTTGATCCTCTCCAAATATTCTTGCTAAGCCAAAGTCTGAAATTTTTGGATTTAAATTTCCATCTAGTAAAATGTTGCTTGGTTTGAGATCCCGATGAATAATCTTTAATCTAGAATCCTGATGGAGATAGAGTAGTCCTCTAGCAATTCCAATGATAATGTTGAAGCTGTTAGGCCATGTCAAAATTTTCCTTCGATTATGATCTGCACGTAAATGATCTTAACTTTGGCAAAATTCTAAGAGATTTTCCAAACAAAACAAAAAACAATGAAAGATAATCTTAGGTTTTACCAAAAAGAAGGTAATCCAAGCTTTGATTCTGCAGGTACTCATAGATTAAGATCATTTCTTCTCCTTCAGTACAACATCCCAAAAGTTTAACAAGGTTTGTATGTTGAAGTTTGGCAATCAAGATGGCTTCACTTTTGAACTCTTCAACACCCTGTCTCGAAGTTCTTGACAATCTTTTAATGGCTACTTCTTCTGCTGACGGTAAAATACCCTGCTCATGCATGTCAAATTAAGAGTCAGAATGTTTATCTTTCGTTTCACCTTAAGCACTCATGCAGTATGTAACTATGTTACCTTGTAAACGGGACCAAAACCACCTTCTCCGATCAAGTTTTCCATGGAGAAGTTATTTGTCGCAGCCAAAATTGTTGCAAAATTGAGTAAAGGTAAATCCAGATCCTCATTATTCTTTTCCATGGCTGTGACAAGAATAAACAGAATATAACGCCACAGGCTCTGCTTCATTGCATGTTTGCAAAATTTGAACACACAATTTCAAAAGTTAGGCTGTGTTACCTTGCTTCTTTGGTTTTCTCATCATGAAAATACCTCCATTAATAAACCCTGAGGTAATAACTCCAATAGCAATTGATATCAATATTAACCTTGTAGGCCTTTTTTTCTCGTTCTCTAAATCAGGGTTAGAATCTACAAGGAAAAAACCAGCTAACTGAAAAGGAGGTATGCACATTTCTAAGAGTAATACTTGGGTGCATCAGTTGCACCGTGTAACTGATACAATTAATATTGTTCAACGAAAACAATTAATACCATTCAGTAAAAACAACTAATACTGACCAACTAATACCTTTTAGTAAAATAACTAATGCTATTAATAAATGCACTTGAGTTGCATGATGAAACAGGTGTACAAAAGTATTTGCCCATTTCTTTAAAATATGAGGGGACCTCAGAAGCACTTACAATGAACTAGTTCTGAAGCTGGTACACGAATATACACATTCTGCTTGATATCTGCCCCAGGAAGGTCTCTGGTATCAATGAGATCCCCAAACCACATGACGCAGCCGCTGCCTCCGTTGGTTAAGTATGGATTAGCATATGCTGTGCAGTTACAATTCTTTAAGCACTCACCTTTGCATTCGTCAAGGCTCATGCTAATGTTCAACCAAAACTCCAACATATCCGGATATTTGACCCTTCTAACCTCTTGAAAACCATCTCCACTTTTGCAATTCAATGGTTTGATTCTACTGCACCCATCAGACCAATCTTGAAGGTCCCACTCTCTTTGGAATTCAGGGGAAAATCCCTTTAAACACTGGCACAGAGATTGAGTAGGATTGTTAAAACTGCAAATACCATTAGGACCACATAGACCATATTCATCGCATTGGTCTCCTGGTGATGTGTACGCAAGATTCCACTTATCTTTTCTTGCATTCATGGTATAGATGTAGACTTTACCAGATGCATCCAGTGTTTTTCTTCTTAAAATTGATCCGCCAGTTGGATCTGTTAAAGATATCAACCTCTCTCCTTTGAAAAACAGTTCTGGTTTGGAGATTGCATTGGGATAGCGTGGACCGAAGTAAAGCCCATTCCACTTTCCAATTCGAAAGGTTTTCGTGTTCCCTCTGTAAACCACCAAGTCAGGCAAACCTTTGTTTTCGATCCGGACAAAAAAATCTCCCGGAGAAGGATCATCCCAAGTTTTCCATGATGTCAAATACTTCACCACCCCAGCATCAGGGTCATCAACCAACTTCATTCCTGGTAATAAGGTGTCAGTTGGGTAATCGAAACTCTGCCATATGTAACCACCTTGCCCCATGGTCTCGTTTACAAGAACCAGGTTCCCAGAATCCAATAGCTGTAAAATTGGGCTTGATGCGGCCACTGATGGATTTGCAGACCAGAGTACGTTTCCATTTCTGCCAATCACAAGAGTTCCATTTCCGGAAATAGAAAAAGTAACACCATGTGACTCAGAGATGGGATTGTTTCTATTAGCAACCCAAACTACAACATGTGGGATGTTTTTGTTCCATATCCCCAAATAACTGTTTGGGGAATTTCCAGGAGAGAAAAACCCCATCTCAAAATCTTGGTCATGAGAAATCAAAGTTTGGCCGATAGAAATATTTTGATTTGGTAGGAGTATATCTACTCCAAAAGATAACTTCAGAAATTTAATGGAAAGAAGCAGAGTACACAGAATTGCAGTGGAAAGGAACTGCGCCATTTACAAATCAGATCATTAAAGGGATATAATTTCTGCTAGCAGAGTGATAGATTTAAACGTTGATACGGCAAACGTACAGTAAAGAAGACGTTGAATCTTGACCAATGCCGTGTGGATATATTTTCCTAACCATCGTAATAATCAAATACTAATAGTTCCTGATATTCATAGGTCAAGAAAAATTAGTGACACTTTTCTAAATGAAGGAATTTTACCGTTACTATCTTAACTCACCAGAAATAAATGATAGCCGCTTGTTTTAGTCCTGGACTTGATCACAATTGATACAATTTAATAGTGATACTATCCAAATGTAGTGCAAGACAATACATTTTGATGTCTCTTTGACATAAAATAACTATATCACGGTACATTTATATAGAAATAGTAATAAATTATGCAAAATACCAATGTTATTTTGAGTTTTTCCTCAAGAACTTTTTATCTATATAGAATGCTTTAAAGGATGTTTGATACCTCTTCATCTGGCCTCCAATCAATCACTGTGATGGTGTTTCTCTCAGACATTGAACTTGGTGATGTGCTGCTTATTTCGAGAGTAGAACTTCTTCTGGATATTTATCATCCGACTCTGTTTCACTTGTTTTGGGTTCTCCTGATACAATTTGATGATGATCCAACATGATATCCCCTATAATATCTCCAGGCACTGTCAGTTCAGCGACGCTACCCCTTAAAAGTACAAATCAAACCAAATACAGTAAAGAAATGCTTTTCCATACAGATGCATTCCTCAGAGTCATTTCATCGAACACCTTCCAAGCATAACAAAGCACCCACATCCATTGTTTCGATTTATTAACGCCACCAAAATCAGCAAAATCTCACAGTAAACATACAAAAAGTCAATCAAACGAGACGATATATTCTTATTGTGGAGTGTGAATTTATGGAGTTTCATGGTCATCCTGGTTACACCAACGAGAGAAAAAAGACACAGGGAAACGTGTTTGTGGGGGAATTTTGAATTCTCACATGACTTTTCATTTTTTTTCAAAATAGTCTAAAAAAAATTTGATGTACGAAATTGATTTTAATTTTTCACGAAGTGTACATTTTTCGTCCTAAAGTCGTCGAAATTGATAAAACGATGTTATTTTTGGTCTTGCATTTCAGCCGAAAATTTCTAAATTGAATGCCCGAATTTAAAGAGCATGACAAAAAACGACGTTGTTTCGTCAATTCCGACACATAAAATTAGAATTAATTTTATACATCAAATTTTTTTGGGACTATTCTAAAAAGGGTGAAAAATTATGAGTGTTAAAATTGTGTAAAATAAAGAAGTTTTGTTTTATCCCACATCGGATTGTATCAAAAGTTGGAGGACTTCCTAATCCTATAAGAAGTCTTATTCTGTCCCACATCGGATTGTGAAAAAAGGTGAAGAGCTTCCTAATATTATTTAAGAAGCCCAGATCTCTTTGATACAAGTGCATCAGTTGATTTCGGTTTTGGGCTTATTAACTTAGGCCCAATCAATTAGGGATTATTATTTATATTCCTATTTGAGTTGTATATTGTTGTCGGTTCTGAATAATATACGAGATCCTCTCTTCTGCCCGTGGACGTAGCTAACAAATTGTTAGTGAACCACGTAAAATTTTGGTGTCGGTTTATTCGGTTTATTTATCGTTTTTTATATATTTCTCGCATCAGTTATAACAAACTGGTATCTAGAGCCTTGTTGGGGGTTTTTGCAATTTGACGAGAAAGATGACGGGTGGGATAAACGTGAAAATTGACAAGTTCACGGGGAAGAACAGTTCCAGTTTATGGCAGATCAAGATGCGTGCCTTGTTGAAACAACAAGGACTATGGGCACCGTTGATGAAAAAGACGGTGGATTTGGAAGAAGTTGAGATGGCCACTCTGGAGGAGAAGGCACACTCATCAATCATGTTGTGTCTCGCAGATGACATCATTACAGAAGCCGTAGAGAAGGAAACTGCGGCTGGTCTATGGTTGAAGTTGGAGAGTCTGTATATGACGAAGTCGCTAACCAATAAGTTGTTGTTGAAACAATGTATGTCCAGTTTGCGTATGCATGAAGGTCAGCCACTTCGTGAACATCTAGATCAATTGAGTACAATGTTATTAGAATTGCGTAATATTGATGTTAAAGTTGATGATGAGGATGCTGCTTTAATTCTGTTGGTTTCTCTACCTTTGTCGTATGAGAATTTTGTGTAGTCTTTCATTATTGGGAAAGACACTGTGTCCTTGGAAGAGGTCAGATCATCTCTGCATACTAGAGAGTTGCGACATAAGGCGAGTGGTGGAAGTTCAGATAATCAGGTCGCTGGATTAGTAGCTAGTGGGAACAAGGGACCTGAAAAATCGGGAAATAAGAAATTCAAGAAGCCTGGGTCGAAGGGTCATAAACCAGACAATATCTGTAACTACTGCAAAGAGTCAGGTCATTGGAAAAATGACTGTCCGAAGAAGAAGAAGCAGGAAGACAAAAAAGTTACTGTTGTTGTTGTTGAAGGAGATGACACCAACTCCGAGGAGGATGTAGTCCTAGTTGCTAATGGACAAACACATCACACTTATGTGTGGGTTCTTGATTCCGGGGCACCTTATCATATATGTCCGCACAGAGAGTGGTTTACAACTTACGAGCAAGTGGATGGAGACAATATTTCTATGGCCAACAGTTCAGTTTACAAGGCGGTTGGAATAGACTCAATTCAATTACTGACACATGATGGTAAATTTTGCACATTGAACGATGTTAGACATGTTCCACAAATGACGAAGAATCTGATATCACTTAGTCTTCTAGACAGTAAGGGTTTCAGTTTCAGAGGTGAAGGTGGAGTTCTGTATGTCTACAAGCGTTCTAATGTGGTTCTGAAAGGTGTGAAGCGAGGAACTTTGTACTTTTTGCAAGGTTCAACGTTATCTGACTCTGTTGTTGTTGCATCATCGGAAGTTCACAAAGACGACTTGACTAAGTTATGGCACATGAGACTTGGCCACATGAGTGAACGAGGGATACAAATTCTGTCGAAAGATGATTTTCTTGGTGGCCACAAGGTCACTAGTCTTGATTTTTGTGAGCACTGTGTTTTTGCGACTTGGAATTGTGTAAAATAAAGAAGTTTTGTTTTATCCCACATCGGATTGTATCAAAAGTTGGAGGACTTCCTAATCCTATAAGAAGTCTTATTCTGTCCCACATCGGATTGTGAAAAAAGGTGAAGGGCTTCTTAATGTTATTTAAGAAGCCCGGGTCTCTTTGATACAAGTGCATCAATCGGTTTCGGTTTTGGGCTTATTAATTTAGGCCTAGTCGGTTTCGGTTTTGGGCTTATTAACTTAGACCCAATCAGTTAGGGTTTATTATTTATATTCTCATTTGAGTTGTATATTGTTGTCGGTGCTGAATAATATATGAGATCCTCTCTTCTGCCCGTGGACGTAGCTAACAAATTGTTAGTAAACCACGTAAAATTTGTTGGGGTTATACTGAAAAATATGCTTTTACTTTGTATAACCAAACTGAATTTCTTATTTATTTTACTGAAATAAATTATTTATCACATGTTGCATTAAATATGAATGAATGTTATATATATTTACTGCGTACCCGTTCAATAAGTCAGTACGTGTTAAGTTGTAGTTAATTTGGTGATACCAGATCACAGAAGATCAAATTAACAGTTCCTCGTGACTAAGTACAAATTCACAACCCAGATGGAATTGAACAACCCATCATGAAAGATTAAAGTGTAAGGCTCAAATTGACTTGACTTGACCAAGTGATTACACTAGTGCATTGTGATGCGTTGAATAGGACCTACATGAGGATAAATTCTTCGGTACTGAATATACAAGAATTAGACCTCAGTGGTTCGTTATTTCTTAATCTTCGTCCTTTAAATAGGATCGTGTGAAATTAATAACTATTTCTTTGACTTATGATGGGAAGAGAATCAATGCGATTCGATACCTTGTATCTTGGGGCAATATTATTAATTACATGACGATTGCTAAGATTTAATACGGAGAATCGCGTGCAAGTACGACTTGTTTGATTTGTCCCCTTGGTGGGCTCAGAATCTTTATCATACCAAATTTTGCAAGTGGAAATTTATTTTCGGTATGGATAATAATGTTGAGTTGTCTTTACTCCAAGGACAAAGATATTAATTAATACAAAGCTTGTTCAGTGGCTTAATTAATTAATGGACTAAGATAATCTTAAACGCGAGAAATAATGATCGGGAGCCATATTATTGTGAAGTCGTAATGTGGGTTAAGATGGATGTTCAATATTAATTTTATAGTGGAGTAAATTAATATTAATGGGCTTGAATAATATTTTGGCTAAATAATAAAGCTTCATAGCCAATTGGAGGTCCAATCTTAATTCTCCTAAAGGCCCCTCAAATAGCCCAAACTAAAGTCCAATTAATAAAAAGGAGAAGAAAATATTTTGCCTTATTTTTCCTCATTAATTTTCGAAATTAATGGATAGGAAGAGAGAAAATATTTTCTTGATTTTCTTGGAAAGATTTTATGGAATATGTATTTTTGGAATACAAGTTTATCCCATAAATTCAAGAAAATTTAAAGATCCTATTTCTTTCCTAACTAGTTGTTTTTTTCGAAAATTTCCTTAATATTAGGAGATGGGATTTTTGTGGAATATTTTAAATATGAAGAAAAAAATATATTAGATATATTCAAGATTTCTTGGAGATCAAGAAAAAAAAATTCTCATCTTATTCCTAGGTCAAAATTTTCGACCACCCTAGTATTATAAATAGGGGATGAATTTTTCATCCCCAAGTGCAATTTCATGTGTTGGAAAAATTAGAAATCCACAAAGGTGGTGACCAAATATTTTATTTTCTCCTTTAAGATTAAAATCGTTCGTTGATAATCCTCCCACAGGATTACGTTCGTGGACGTGGGACATATTTGAGAAGACACTTTGGGTTGATTCATCCTCTCAACGTTTGTCTCTACGAGAGGTTAGTATTTACGTAATTTCTAGATTCCGCATGCTTATGATTTATGTGAATTACGTGTACGCATGATGTTTATTTGCTTATTAATTATTATGTTGAATTGGTTTAGGATTAATTCATGTTAGTAATTAATTAATTAATTTAAATATGTATTTAAATTCAATTCGAATAGATCCGGACACCCCTTATTTCCCAACAAAATTTCGGTGTCGGTTTATTCGGATTTATTTATCGTTTATTAATCTTTCTCGCATCAGTTATAATAATAAGACTATTTTAGATTCTATCTCATGTTCGTGATTTTGTATGTTGTGGTTCAGACTAATAAATGGCCAAATGGGTACTAATTTTAATTCAAAAGAATATAAATCCTATTTTATCCACTCTAATCAATGGGTACTAATTTTAATTTAAAAATGTTTGAACGGTAAATTAGTTGAAAGTCTTGAGACTAAATAAGCATTTCTGTTAAGCCGTTAATTAGTTGAGGGTCTTATTATGTAAATGACGTTCTTAATTCTTAGGGTTGTATTGATTGTGGAGTTTGTAGTATTTTTTTAGACTTTCAAAGTTTGGGAATAATTAATCTGGATTTTCAAAAGTCTTTAAAAATCTTGAGGTATTCAATATGAATTTTAAAAAATCTTAAAAAATCTGTAGGTATTCAACAATCAATGAATTTTAATACTCAATGGATTTTCTTTGATTTTCTTCCAAAAATATAAATAGATTTCACTCTAAAAAATCACTTTTAACAATCAGAGATTTCTACGTATTCTCTCATAGAACTCTGAAGACGAAAGGTCAGAAAAAAAAAATTCGTTGTTCTAATGCCATCGCCGCCGTCCACTGCCGTATGCTAAAATTCTTGAAAAATCAAATGTTGTATGCTAAAATTCAGTCAATCGATCATCAATCAAACGTACAGTTCTTGCCCCCCCTTTTTTCCCCCTTCTTGTTCTTCCCACGCGGATTCAGAATCTGCAGATTATTTTATATACCCTTAAAACACGCGTAGGAAGATCAAACAATCATTATCTGTAAACGCAAAACCTTTCTTTTATTATCAAATTTCGCGTTTTTTACATTGAAAGTTGAACGCCCGCAAGGTGTTTGTAGAAATTCCCCTGTGGTTTTTTTTTTTTTTTTTTCAAATTTTAGTTTATGGCGACGTGGGAATTTCGGAAACATTGTCGACTGTGTTTTTATGCTTGAAGGAGTTGTACCTCCTGCTTTACAGGTCTAAAATTTTGCTTGATTATGTTAGAGGGTCGAGTAGATTGTGGCTGTTGCTTCAAAACCAAACTATTTCTGGGAATTTCCATAATTTGAATCAGGAAATATCCACCCTTTTGGATTTCCACTGAGTGAAGTCAATTTATCTGAAAATGTTAAAGAACATGTGGAATTGTTTTGTAAAACAGTCAAGAAAGTCGAAATTGTTTACCGATAAACATGATGATTTGTTAAGGTTGAAGTTGTACTATTTCTTGAATGAATTTGGGCATGTAAGGACCCCTGAGAAGGCTAAACTGCAAGCTTTTTTTGTGGAGAAGTTAGGGATTTGTGATGTTGAAAGTTGTAGATATGAGATTGAGTTTTTAGAGGAGTAGATTGTGAATCACGATGGGGATATCGAGCCTGCAGGCTCTGTTCTCAACGGATTCGTTGCGTTAATGCGTTATTGTAAGTTCTTGCGTTAATTAATCTTATTTATCACGTTCCCATTTTTTTATATGCAACATGAAAAATTGTGAAATATTTGAAGAAGAAATAAAAAAGAAGAAATAGATGGATTCACAATTTTCAAAACTGCACCTCGTTCCCATTTCAAACACAAGCAGAGTTAGTATTGGCTTGTGCTGGATTACACAACTTTCTTCGGAAAAAATGTCGCTCTGATAAATTTCCAATCGAATATGAAGTAGATCAAGATTCACCACATCTTGACATGGAAGAGGAAAATTTGGAATTGCTTTCTCAAAGCCAACTACAACAAAGAACGGAAGCTAATGCATGGAGAACGAGTATTGTTAATGCTATGTGGGAAATGAGGCCGAGGTATAACGGTGATGGAAATGAACATGATGGGAATGAAGATGAGAATAATAATAATGAATAATAATGTTTTTTTTGAACTAATGTATTTTTGGTATTTTTTCTAAACAATTTGAATAACTTTTTTTATATACAGGTGTGTTTAGGCTTGGCAGCAGGGCGGGGAATCCCCGTTCCCCGCGGGGATCCACCCCGATCGGGGCGGGAAATCCCCACGAAAATTCCCCGTGGGGTGGGGATGGGGAATTTTTTTCCCACGAAGGTCGGGGCGGGGCGAGGCCGGGGATAGCATTCCTGTAATGTCCCAGGCTAATTACTAACAAATTCTCACGCAACTAATCGACCACACAACAATATTTGAAAATAACAACTAAATTATAGCATAACAAGACAAAGTATCATTTAACAGAGCATAAGGTACTAGTCAATGATCTAAAAGGTATCAGCTAAACTCAAGAACACTGCTGCACTCAAAACAGAGTAACCCAGCTTCCCGCACTCCCCGATAAGTGAATAATCGCCATTGCTTGTATATCAGCAATGGCTTTAGATATCGATTTGCCTCACTGTTTGGAAGGAATACACAAGGGATTCATCATTAATTCTGCAAATAAACTAAGGATTATGATATGAAATAGAACAATGATGAGAGCAGGATAATCAAGAGGATGTTACCTCAAAACTTCACAAAAAACGCCATGAATCCGTTTTCTCCCCATTAGTATTCTTCCATTCCGTTAGCTACAGGGAATCGAATATTCCCCTCCAATAGAATAGTGCCACACGGATTATTCTAACAACTTCAGGTGCGCAGGAGTGGGCCCAAGAATGAAGCAACACTGAACTCAGGAGTTGGGCCGAGATACTCTTATTCCGAAATAAAAACACGGCCCAAAACTCGGATGGCCCACGAGAGATTGATTTAAATAAAACGTGTTTGGTGAAACACGACAATGCCTCCTTCCGAAATTGACTTGTCCCCAAGTCAAATGAAATTCGGAAACTTTGTCTTAACTACTTCTCAGTTTTCCCAACTAGATGTTTCAAGAAAACTGTTGCTCCACTGGACGAGCACCTGCTCCACGGTGCGGTTCCATTTTTTTATCGTTCGCCCCAAGATTTCAACAGTGTCGACGATGGCTTCACCCTCTTCATTCTTTTCTGGTGGTAATTGTTGTGGTGTGTATTTGTTTTTTATTTGCTGCTTGAGCTGTGATACATGAAACACGGGATGCAAACGGCACCCTGTGGGTAGCTCTAACTTGTATGCCACCTCCCCAATTTTAGCAATTACTTGGTATGGGCCAAAATATCGGACTGATAGCTTAGTTTGCTTCCGCAATTGGTCTGGTGCGTGCCTGAATGGCTGCATTCGGACAAACACAAAATCTCCTATTTCGAACTTCCTTTCAGATCGATGGAGATCAACATACCTCTTCATTCGAGTGCATAGCCATTCTGTAGATTCTCTTTCAAAATATGTATGATCTTCTGTCTTTCAAACAACACATCCTTAGCTTCATCTGAACCGCCTTGGATAAAAGGGCCAATGCCCATCTAAGTAGGTTTGTACCTATAGAGTGCCTCGAAAGGGGTCATTTGGATAGATTGATGATAATTTGAGTTGTACCACCATTCTGCTAGTGCCAACCACTTCACCCACTTAGTTGGCTTGAGATGTGACATACATCTTAGATAAGTTTCCAGACACTTGTTAACCCTCTCACTCTGCACATCCATCTGTGGATGATGAGTCGTGCTCATGTGCAGTTGAACGCCAGATAGTTTGAACAATGTCTTCCAAAATGCACTTTGGAAAACAACATCCCTATCACTGACAATAGTCTCAGGGAACCCATGTAGCTTATATACTTGATTAAGATAGGTCTCAACTATTCCTTCTGCTGTATATGGGTGTTTAAGGGCCAAGAAGTGGCTGCACTTAGTCATCCAATCAACAATGACCCATATAACGCTTTTCCCTTCAGCACTAGGTAATGCATCAATGAAATCCATAGTAACTTGACTCCAGGGTTTGTCTGGTACATGCAACTGTTGTAATAAACCAGGGCATGCCACACTTTCTATTTTGCATTGCTTGCAAACATCAGAAGCCCCAATGAATTCAATTAGATTTCTTTTCATTCCCTTCCAATAAAACAAGGATTTGAGCTTCTGGTAGCTGGCTTGCATCCCTATAGCCGAGCTGTGAATGGATTTCATGATTCTGACCTTAGTTTCCTCATGATTTCCAATATACACTCTTCCTTTATACTTGAATATTCCTTCTGTAATAGAATACAACTTGTTGGCTTCTGGAGTGAGTAAGACTTGAGTGATAAGCTGTTTAGCTTTCTCATCATTTTGGTAGCTAAACCTGACCTCTTCCATCCATAATGGTTCAACCCTGGTGTTGATTATTTGGACCTCTTGTGTTTCACCCTCCCCTTCCTCAAATTGCCTGGACAAAGCATCAGCTGCTTTGTTTTCCTTTCCATTCTTATATTCTACAGTGTAGTTGTGTCCCATTAGTTTGAGAAGCCACTTTTGCTGTAGAATGTTGCTTAACCTCTGTTCCTTCAAATGCTTTAAACTTGCATGATCAGTCCTGATCACAAATTGGCTCCCATTTAGATAATGACTCCACTTTGTAACAACTGTCATGATGGCAAGCAATTCTTTCTCATATGTTGACAATGCTTGATTCCTGGTGCATAAAATTTGGCTAAAATAAGCAATAGGTTGGCCTTTCTACATCAACATTGCTCCTATCCCATTTGAACAAGCATCTGTCTCCATGACAAATGGTTGAGAAAAAAATAAAGCATAACCAACAACTGTGTCATTCTTCTTGACCTCTCAAATGCTTCATCAGCCTCCACACTCCATTTAAAACTATCTTTCTTGAGTAATTGAGTAAGTGGTTTGGAGCAGATCCCATATCCCTTGATGAATCTCCTGTAATACCCAGTAAGGCCCAGAAACCCCCTCAAACTCTTGATGTTCTTTGGTTTAGGCCACTCCACCATACTTTTTATCTTCTCTGGGTCTGTCCTCACCCCCTCTCCCGAAATAATATGCCCCAGATATTCTACTTCCCTCACTCCAAATGCACACTTACTTCTTTTTGCATATAACTTGTGTTTCCTGAGTGAATAATACTACAGCCAAGTGTTCAACATGAGAATTCATGTCTGGGCTGTAAATGAGTATGTCATCAAAGAACACCAACAAAAATTTCCTGATGAACTCTTTGAACACCTCATTCATCATATTTTGAAAAGTAGTAGGTGCATTTGTTAATCCAAATGGCATTACTTTGAATTCAAACAATCCACAGTGAGTGATAAATGCACTCTTATACCTATCCTCATCTTTTAAGAGAATCTGGAAGTATCCCTGCCTTAAATCTATTTTAGAAAATACTGAAGCTCCATGCAACCCAGTTAGCAAATCCTCAATAATAGGCATAGGATAATTATTTTTCACTGTATGATCATTTAGTTGCCTATAGTCCACACAAAATCTCCAAGTATTATCTTTATTTTTCACAAGTATAGAGGGACTAGCAAAGGGACTTGAGCTAACCTGAATGCAGTCTTGTAAAAGCATCTCTTTCACCAACCTTTAGTAGGCCCTCTGGAAAATAGGTTGAGTTCCAGGTTTCAACTTGATTTCATGCTCTATCCCTCTCTTAGGTGGTAGCCCTTTAGGTTTAGAGAATACACTTCATATTGAAATAACACCTCTTCCACCAACTTATCACATTTTTCCTCTATAGTTGTTTCAACATTTGCACTGAACAATTGCACCACAATTCCATGAGAAGTTTTGTGGAGGAAATTGTCAAGTCCCCTAGCTGTGATGACTCTCAAGTCATGCTTGGAAGTATCTCCTTCCAATACCACTTCCTTCCCATCTTTCCAAACAATAATCTGATTATTCTTAAGATTGAAAGTAATGGGACTGTGTTCCCACATCCAATCAGCTCCAAGAATAACATCACACCCTCCTGGCTTGAGTATTCTCATGTCAGCAGTAAATGGCTTCCCTTGCATGCACCAACTGAAGTTAGAGCACTTGAATCTGCTTGTGGTTTTGCCTCAATCAACTACTGTTATTACCCATGGTGTGGCTTCTTCTAACACACAATGTAAATCAGTGGCAGTATTAACATCTATGAAGCTGCTAGTACTCCCACTATCAATGAGAATATTCAATTTCCTCTTTCTCACCAGGCCAGTAACCTTTAAAGTGTTTTTAGATGTACTTCTCATCAATGCATTGATGGAGATTCCTTCTTGAATCTCTTTTGCCAATTCTTCTACACTTGTCTCTTCTCCCATCTCTTCCATTGTATCCTCTACAATGATTAAATTGAACTGCTTATTTTTGCAAATGTGACCATAAACATATTTATCATCACAGTGAAAACACAACCCAAGAGCCCTTCTCTTTTGATATTCAGCATCTGTGATCTTCTTGAACTTGGTGGGATTCTCCCCATTGTTCTGCTTTTCCATTTTTTCCTTCTGGTGTTGGTCAGATGTAGTTTGCTGCTTGTTGTAGGTGTTGAATTGAGGCTTCTGACTTCCAAGCTTGCCCTTCTTACCCCAAATATCCAAAGTAGACTCAAGCATTTTAGCAGTTTTGATTGCTTGAGTGAGTTCAGTGGGTTTGAATAGTTGTACAGGCACCCTCAATTCTTCCTTCAACCCTCTTAAGAAGCATGAAATAAGGAAATCCTCACTCAAATCAGGGTTCTCCACCTTCACCAATGACTTAAGCTCATCAAACTTCTCTTGATAAGCATTTACATCTTGAGTTTGTTGTAGCTTGGTGAACTCAATCACCACATCCTCCTTTCCAGGCCTTAAGAATCTGGTGAGCAATAATTGACAAAATTCTTCCCACTCAATTCCCTCATTTCCCTCCACATATTCCATGTACCAAATGTCAGCAACATCCACCATGTAATACCCAGAATGGTGCACCTTAGCTACTTCTCTCATTGGCATAATTTAAAAGAATCTATTAGCTTTCCTAATCCAACTAAATGGATTATCGCCATTAAATTCAAGGAATTTAAGTCTAATAGTATGGTTATGAGCTTGGAAATTAGTTGGACCTTGATTCTGATTTTGATTTCTAAAATGAGGAGGCACATAGAAACCTTCCCTTTCTTTTCCAGTTCTCTTATCCTCCTGAGTTGCATCAGTTGATCCCTGGCCTGTCTCAGTGGCCTTTTTCATCAAGTAATCCATGTTATCACTGATGCTCTTAACATTTTGACCCACTCCGATTATCAAATCCTCGAGTTTCACAATTTTCTACTCTACTGTCTTCATTCGTTCATCGTTTTCCAGAAACACCTCATCGTGTTTCTTAATCATCTCGAATAGATTATTCATACGCGTACCCTCCGCCATTGCACTAGAGTGAGCAACGGTTTGGCTCTGGATACCACTTGTAATGTCCCAGGCTAATTACTAACAAATTCTCACGCAACTAATTGACCACACAATAATATTTGAAAATAACAACTAAATTATAGCATAACCAGGCAAAGTATCATTTAACAGAGCATAAGGTACTAGTCAATGATCTAAAAGGTATCCGCTAAACTCAAGAACACTGTTGCACTCAAAACAGAGTAACCCAGCTTCCCGCACTCCCCGATAAGTGAATAATCGCCATTGCTTGTATATCAGCAATGGCTTTAGATATCGATTTGCCTCACAGTTTGGAAGGAATACATAAGGGATTCATCATTAATTCTGCAAATAAACTAAGGATTAGGATATGAAATAGAACAATGATGAGAGCAGGATAATCAAGAGGTTGTTACCTCAAAACTTCACAAAAAATGCCATGAATCCATTTTCTCCCCATTAGTATTCTTCCATTCCGTTAGCTACAGGGAATTGAATATTCCCCTCCAATAGAATAGTGTCACGCGGATTATTCTAACAACTTCAGGTGCGCAGGAGTGGGCCCAAGAATGAAGCAACACTGAACTCAGGAGTTGGGCCGAGATACTCTTATTCCGAAATAAAAACACTGCCCAAAATTCGGATGGCCCACGAGAGATTGATTTAAATAAAACGTGTTTGGTGAAACACGACAATTCCCCTCCCCATTCCCCGCGGGGCCCCGAAGAGTAACACTTATGTGAACCAAGTTCACACATGAACTCTACACTGTTATGTGTAAAAACTATCACTGTTATGCACAAAAACTTTCACTGTTTAAAAATATAAAGCATTTTCTATACAATGATTGTTTTTTTTCATAACAGTGATAGTTTTTATACATAACAGTGAGAGTTTTTGTATGTAACAGTGATACTTAAATAACCGAGTTCATAGCATGAACCAGGTCTATACAAGTTTTTGTCGGCCCCGAATTAATTTTATAATTTAAATTAATATATATAATTATATATACATATATATATATATATATATATAATTAAATAATATGTTTTAAAATTCTAAACTCTAATCTTGAAATTATAGTTTACTAATATATATATTTTGAGGAGGAGCTTGACATGGATGCAAGTGAAACGGAGAATTGAAGTTGTTTAATTATGAGAAAGAACAAATGAGATAAACAATAAGCTATTTTTTTATTTTATTTATGTTGTATGCTTAATTTTATATTTTCAAATTTTTGTTGATGTTGATGTTGAACTATTTTTTAATTTTTATAGATGTTGTTTAATTTGTATTTTGAAATTTTATATTCGTAATAAAATTGTGAAAATTAGATTTTTATAATTAAAAAAAAAAGGTGGGGCCGATTTTTTCCCCGAATGGTTCGCGGGGATTCCCCGCCCCCGCCCCGAATTTCGCGGGGACGGGGATGGGGAGTTGTCCCCCGGCCCCGCCCCATTGCCAAGACTAGGTGTGTTCCATATACATTTGCATCAATAGTTCCAGCACCGAAGTCTATGAAAATTCATGTAAATCAATAAAAAAAATGTATTTCACAATCTTGTCAAGTCTATGAAAATCCATGTAAATCAATAAAAAAATCAACCAAACTCTACATGGACTCTATGAATTTTCTAAATCCATAGACTTTAAAGTCCAAAAAAATTCAACAGAATCCCAATTGAATACACCCCACTTTATATAGATGGGTTTTTCTACGGTCAGGAGACGTCCAATAAAAGGTTGCCACATAATTTAAATTCGCCATGGGCGATACTATTTCGCCATAAGACTAAATAATTAATTTTTTAAAATAAAAATGATAAAATTACTGAAATATCCTTATAACATTTTTTAAATAAAAAATACAATGTTCATAAATTTAATCCACGATCCCGAACTCGGCCCATGCGCGACCCAGGTCGGGTTTGGGTCTGGGTCCGAGTCCTAATCAAGGTTTGGGTCCAGGTCAGTGTCTAGATGCGGGTCAAGGTCCGGTCTGGGCCCGGCTTCGGTACGGTCTGGGTCCGGATCCGGGGTCAGGGTCGAGGTCAGGGTCCATGTTAGGGTCTGGGTGTTGAGATTATACTAGAAAGTATTCTTTTTACTTTGTATAATCGAAACTGAATTTTCAGACTTATTTACTGAAATAAATTGTTTATCACTGATGCGTTAAATATTATCGAATGTTACATATATTTACTGCATAACTGTTCAATAAGTCGTACGTGTTACATTGTAGTTAATTTAGTGATACCAGATCACAGAAGATTAAATTAACAGTCCCTTGTAACTAAAAGTACGCCATTCACGACCTAGATGGAAATGAACAACCCATCGCGAAAGGTTGAAGTGTAAGACTCAGATTGACTTGTCTTGACCAAGAGATTACACTAGTGCATGACTGATGCACTGAATAGGACCTACAGGAGGATAAAATCTTCAGAACTGAACAAAGAAGAATTATACCTCAGTGGTTCGTTATTTCTTAACCTTCGTCCCTTAAATAGGATCACGTGGGATTGGTAACTATTGCTTTGACTTATCATGGGTAGCGAATCAGTGAGATTCAATACTTTTTATCTTGGGCATTATTATTAGTCACATGTGATTGCTAAGATTTAATACGAAGAATCGTGTGCAAGTACACTTGTTCGATTTGCCCCCTTGGGAGGTTCATAAGCTTTATCATACCAAATCTTGCAAGTGGAATTAGTTTCCGGTATGGATAATAATGTTGAACAGTTCCTTGACCAAGAATATAAGATATTAGTTAATGGAAAGCTATTTCAGTGGCTTGAATTAATTAATGAGCTAGATAATCTTAAACACGGGAAATAATGATCGGGAGCCATATTGACTGTAATATGGGTTAAGATGGATAGTTCAATATTAATTATGTAGTGGGATTAATTAATATTTATGGGCTTGAATTATATTGTGGCTCAATATTAGATATTCAAGGTCCATTAGAAGGTCCAATCTTAATTCTCCTAAAGGCCCCCTAAGTAGCCCAACATATAGTCCATTAACTGAAAAGGTGATTAAAATAAAATAAATAATGTTGCTTATTTTTCCAATAATATTTCGAAAATTATGGATAAAGTTGGGAGAAAGATTTTCTTTGAATTTTGTTATGGAATGAAGATATGTATTCTTGGAATACAAGATTATCTCATTAAATTCAAGAAATCTCCCACTTGGTTATTCATAATGATATTTTCGAAATATAGTGGGCAAGAAAGATTTTCTTGATTTTCTTGAAAAGATATTATGGAAGATATGTATTTCTTGAAATACAAGAATATCTCATAAATTCAAGAAGATCAAAATCTTGGATTTTTGAACCACATTATTTTCAAAAACTTCCATAATAATAGATAAGGTGGGATTTTTGTGGAAATATTATAATTTTGGGAAAAATAATATAGGAGATATATTCAAGATTTCTTGGAGATCAAGAAAAGGTTTTCCCACATTGATTTATCACTAAAAATTCGTCCACCTTAGTATCTATAAATAGGGGATGATTATTTCATTCCCAAGTACAATTCCGTGTGCTGGAAAAATTAGTAAATCCACAAAGGTGGTGCAACATAATTTATTTTCCTTTTGTTAAATCGTTCACAAGAATCCTTCCACCGGATAGTCGAATGAGGGCTAAGGTAATACTTGGGAAGTCCTTTCAGTTAGTCTAATCAGCCATACCGTTGCCATCCCAAGAGGTACGTTCACGTAAACTCGTAGTATTCCGCATGCGTAGGTTTTACGTGAATTATTATATGCATGATATGTTGTTGGATTATTATTTGAATTAATATAGGATTAATTCATGCTAGTAATAATTAAAGAATTAAATTTTTATTTAAATATTCACGCCGAATAGATCTGTGTAACTTATTCCCAAACAACTGGTATCAAAGCCACGGTTTCGGGCTCTGAATTTTTTAAATTGTAATTTAATTCGTTGGCATTAAATTTGAAATTGGATAGTAGAATTGCTAGATCTGTTTTGCAGGTATCCAATTGTCATGGAATTTAATGTGTTTATTTATGCATATAAACTGTGGTTTTTAATTCGATTCGTTCGGATTCGTTTTGCCTCGTGAGAAAATCCACGAGTAGATTAGAATTGTTTGATTTGATCAATGTAATAGACTAGTCTAGATCTAGGTTTATTTATTTTTTGTAAATAAATTATGCTTAGGATCGAAAAACGAGCGGCGAGACGAAGAATTAAGGGCGAAATCGTAAAGCAGGGCTTAGGCGTGCGTCGCTTGTGAAACGTGCCAAGGAGAGGCACGGCACGACGTCTTGACGGCTGAGCAGTAACGAACGGCACGGGCGAGGCAGGCCGCGAGATCTGGCAGGATGGCGGGCGCTAAGCGCCTCGCAAAGACCGTCTTGTGAGCGTGCCAGCGCCGGGGCGGCGAGGCGCCTGCAGGCTCACGACGGGCGAGGACATGTGAGGACATGTCGGTACCGTGGAAAAGGAAAAGTGGCGAAGCGGCTTGGATCGAACGGTTGGCGCGTTACTGCAAAAGCTGTAAAACTGCCGAGGTTGGCGGCCTTGGCGGGCGCGCGGCTGCCGGACGCCGCTTGCCATTTGAACACGCCAGTGGCGGCCGGATCTTGGCGTACATCCATTGCCGTTTGCTTGGCGTGGCGTTTCGAGATGGAGTATTTTTTTTTCGAGACGATCGAGTGGGGAAAAAATTGAGCGGTGTTTCTTCAAGATCAAGCAAGAAAAATCAATCCATGACAATTGGATAATTTGTGCCCAATATGTTTATTTTTTTGTTTTTTTGCTTGATTTATTTTGTCTTTATCTTATGTTTTTATTTAATTTGTTTAAATGTGTTTGCATGAGAGTTGCCCAAATGAAAAATCTCACTTTCAAAATTACTAAGTATGTTTTAAATAATTAATTGACAATTTTATTAGGATAATAAAATAAAATTAATTTTGACCTCCATGATTTATTTATTTGTTAATTCTTTTGGAGAAATTCCCCTACGGGGCCGGTCAAAAGATAGCTTTCACATGAATGAATTCCAAAGCGGATGATTGTGGGTTATTCTTAGTGGTGGCGATGACCCTCCCCACGAGGCTCGTTCAAAGCGAAATAATAATCTGTATTTAATCATGGTTATTACTTAGGTATAAAATTGATATGCATATACTTCCCCGAAGTCCTGTCTAATTTTATATTGGTCAAGTGGGGAGCCAACTATTAATCTGGATATTAAAGGTTTATGCTTCGTTCTTGTTTGTAACACCTAGCTTGAATGTGTTTAAATAATGACCCACCCCACGCTTATTTAAACTGTTTTTGAGATGTTGGGCGATCGTGTTCATATTTTTTGAGATTTTAATATGATGCATGTGATCAAACCTTGTGATATATTTGTGCTTATGCATATTATTATTTATTTGATTTCATCATGTCGCAACCCTTTAATCCTTTATTCAATATACTTAAAGACAATTTGCTCCTTTGGAGAAAATTTTGTTGATTGGAATCGAAAACTCACTATTGTCCTCTTTGCACAAAGCCATAAGCGGGTTCGACCACACCTAAACCGGAAAAACCATCGGATGAGTCCACTAAAAGCGGTTAAGAAAGAGTATCCGTTGGGGCGGTCTAACGAAATGGCAAAGTGTACCATCTTGGCTTTATGTCGGGATGTGTTGCAACACCAACACCGAACATTCTGGACATTGCGGAAATCATGACTAGTCTTAAAGCGATGTTTCAACATCGAACGTGTGGCTCGTCGGATCACCATGAGGACTTGCTCTCTATGAAAATGGTGAAGGAACGCGTAAGGGAGCACGTTCTCGGATGATGGCTCACCTTAATAAACTTGAGGTACTTGGTCTTTGAATACGATATCGAGACCCAAATCGATTTCGTGCTCCACTCTCTGCCCGAAAAGTTTTGAACAATTCATTTGAACTACCAGATGAATAATCAGAAGTTCTCGATGCCTGATCTGTTGCAAGCTTTAGTCTCGGCAGAGGCGATATTGGGGAAAAAGAGCCAAGCCTTGGTGGCAAACGGACCTTCTTCTTCTTCTAGGTCGAGGGTGGCAAGAACGAAAGGAACAAAGGCCACAAGCAAGTGAACTAAAGTGTTGCCAATGGCAAAGATAAGGTGAAGAAAGGTGGTGGAGTGAACAAGCCAGCTAAGGGGAAGTGCTTCAACTGCCGTGAAAAAGGACATTGGAGGTCAGCCTGTTCCAGACCCAAAAGGAATGGACAAAAAGGTAATTCTCACGCCTTTAGTTGTTGAAACTTTGTTTAGCGGCGTATGCCTCCCATTTATGGGTGGTGGATACGGATCCTTCGATCATGTTTGTTTCACATTCTGGGGTTCAGCGGACCGAAACAACTTAGTGGGAGTGAGGTCCTCATCACCTTTGGCGATGCTACGAGTGGCGGTGCAAGCGATGGGAGAAGTGCACCTATTTTTGAAGACAGAGTTTTAATTTTAAGAGATATTCTTTACGTTCCGGATTTTTAGAAAGAATTTGATTTCAGTTTCTAAATTTTTTATGATGGATATTCGGTTACTTTTAATAAGTTGTTACCATTACTCTTTTTTTGATAAATTTATCTGTCATGGAACGTTGTCGAATAATCTCTATACAATTAATCAGGCACACCACTCACGAAATGCATCCTATAACACATCAAGCTGTTTTAGAAAAGCGTTCATCAGATGTGAACGAGACACTTCTTTGGCATCTAAAATTGGGTCATATAAATCCAAAGAGGATCCAAAGGTTGGTAAGAGACGGTTCACTGGAGCTTCTCCAAGTTGAACCGATTCCAACCTGCGAATTATGTTTGGAGAGTAAAATGACAAAGAGGGCATTTGGAGCCAAGGGGAGTAGGGCCAAAGAAGTGTTAGAGATCGTTCACACAGATGTATGTGGTCCAATGTAAACCAAAGCAAGAGGAGGTTATGAGTATTTTTATTGATGATTACTCGAGAATGCGGTTACATTTTCCTTATGAAGTATAAATCTGAGACCTTTGAGAAATTCAAAGAATTTTAAGGCTCAAACAGAGAATCATAGGGAGAAACGTATCAAGTCTCTACGATCTGATCATGGAGGCGAATACCTCAGCGATGAGTTTTTGAACTAATTATCTGATGAAGGGATTGTATCGACTCCATTGCACCGGAACCCCTCAACAAAAGCGGGGTTGCAGAGCGAAAAGCAGAACTCTTTTGGAAATGGTTAGATCAATGATGAGTTATGCGGATCTTCCCAAGTCGATTCGGGGTCATGCCTTGGAAACAACGACTTACATTCGAACTTGGTGCCATCCAAATCGGTTCCCAAAACTCCCAAAGAATTGTGGATTTGGGCCAAGCCTAGTATATGAGACACATGAGAATTTGGGGTGTCCAACCTACGTGTTGGACAAGGAAGCTGGTAAATTGGATCCTCGATCAGAATTAAGGTTGTTTGTAGGTTACCACGAGGGAACAAAAGGGTGTATGTTCTATGGTCCCGAAGATCAAAAGGTGGTCATCGGACCCACTTTAGATTTTTGAAAGAAGACTATATGAACCAAAGAAAACCTGAAGTGAGATTACCTTAAATGAGCTTAGAGGGCAAACCTCGATTACTTAATTGTACTAGATGATATACCAAACGACACGCTTTCTGGCAGGAGCCTCGTCAGTAGTGGGAGGGTTGTGAAACGACCCGAGAGATTCATGGGAATAGGAGAGTCCTCGGACTTGATTCGGACAAGACGAATCAGACCCATGGACATATGATAAGGCACTCCAAGACAAGGATGATTCTTGGCAAAGCAAAGAATGAAAGCCAAAATGGGTTCTATGTTTCATAACCGAGTGTGGGAGCTAGTCGAACCACTTAATGGGGTCAAACCTATTGGATGCAAGTGGGTATATAAGAGGAAAAGAGGACCGGAAGGGAAGGTTGAAACCTTCAAAGTAAGACTAGTGGCGAAAGGTTATACTCGAGAAAGAAGGGATCGTATGAGGAAACTTTTTTCGCCAAGATGCCATGCTTAAGTCCATCCGTATTCTCTTATCGATTCACTGCGCATTTCGACTTTGAAATCTGGCAAATGGATGTCAAGACAACTTTCCTTAATGGAAGTCTTGATGAAGAGATCTATATGCAACAACCCCAAGGCTTCATTAAAACAGGCCAAGAACACCTAGTTTGTAAGCTCAAGAGGTCCATTTACGGACTCAAACAGGCATCGAGCTTGGAACCAATGTTTTGATCATGTTATAAAGTCTTATGGGTTCGATCAAAAACGAGTTTGAAAGTTGTGTGTATAAAAAACGTGTCGGGCGCATTGGTATTCTTAGTCTTATCGTAGATGACATTCGATCGCCGGGAGCGATGTGAAGGTATTATCGAGCGTAAGGGCATGACTTTCAAAACAGTTTGATATGAAAGACTTAGGGAAGCGGACACATCCTTGGGATCAAGATCTTTCGAGATTGCAAGAAAAGGATGATCGGGTTATCTTGAAGCTTCATACATAGACCTTTGTCTTGAAAACGCTTCAAAGATGCAAGATTCAAGAAAGGCTTTGTACCTTTCAGGCATGGAATCCATCTATCCAAGAAAAATGTCCCCTAAGACGCAAAAGGAGATAGATGACATGAAAGGCTTTCCTTGTGCTTCGGCTGTCGGAAGTCTTATGTATGCAATGCTGTGTACGAGACCGGATATCTGTTTTGCCGTATGCATGGTGGCAAGATATCAAAGTAACCCTGAGAAAGAGCATTGGACGGCAGTTAAAAACATTCTTAAGTATCTGAAAAGAACTCGGGATAGAATGTTGGTTTATCAGTCAGATAGTCCAATCCCCATCGACTACACGGACTCGGATTTCCAATCAGACTTAGATTCCAGAAACTATCTGCCTCAATTAGTGTGTTTCCATTTGGGAAGTGTAGCCATCAAATGGACGAGTGTGAAGCAGAAATGCATCACTGACTCAACCATGGAAGTCGGGTAAGTAGCTGCTTGTGAAGCAGTGAAAGAACCGTTTTGGCTCTAGACCTTCTTAGTGGACTTGGATGGAGTACAAAATTTGTCTAGCAATATTTGCTAGGGGCAGTTGCAAATTCAAGGGAACCAATAGTCCACGAGTTAAACAAGCACACTAAAGGAAAGACATCTTATACGAGAAATCGTTAAGAGAGGAGATATATATGTGGCAAAGATAGCGTCTGAGGACAACCTAGCAGATCCATTCACAAAGAGTCTGCCTCTGAATACATTCGAGAGACATGTGGAAGGAATGGGTGTTAAGACCGTTGCCAATCTGCTTTGAGTATAAGTGGGAGAAATTATTAGGTTCGTGTAGGTGACATTAGATGTCATGAGACTATCTGAGACATGTTGTAGTATACTTAAAAGGACTTTGAGTATAAGTGGGAGATTGTTGGGATTATACTAGAAAGTATGATTTTTACTTTGTATAATCGAAAACCGAATTTTCGGACTTATTTCTTGAAATAAATTGTTTATCATCGATCGTTAAATATTATCGAATGTTACATATATTTCTTTGCATAAGCTGTTCAATAAGTAAATACGTGTTACATTGTAGTTAATTTAGTGATGCGGATCACGAAGATTAAATTAACGGTCCTTGTAACTAAAAAGTACGCCATTCACGACCTAGATGGAAATGAACAACCCATCGCGAAAGGTTGAAGTGTAAGGCTCGGGATTGACTTGTCTTGACCAAGAGATTACACTAGTGCATGGTCGATGCCTTTGAATAGGACCTCTGAGGAGGATAAATTCTCGAGGCCCGAACAAGGAAGAATTAGACCCAAAGTGGGTTCGTTATTTCTTAACCTTCGTCCCTTAAATAGGATCACGTGGGATTGGTAACTATTGCTTTGACTTATCATGGGTAGCGAATCGGTGAGATTCAATACTTTTTATCTTGGGCAATATTATTAGTCACATGTGATTGCTAAGATTTATCTGAAGAATCGTGTGCTTGAAGCACGCTTGTTCGATTTGCCCCTTAGGAGGTTCATAAGCTTTATCATACCAAATCTTGCAAGTGGAACTAGTTTTCGGTATGGATAATAATGTTGAACCGTTCCTTGACCAAGGATATAAGATATTAATTAATGGAAAGCTATTTCAGTGGCTTGAATTAATTAATGGGCTAGATAATCTTAAACACGAGAAATAATGACCGGGAGCCATATTGACTGTAATATGGGTTAAGATGGATAGTTCAATATTAATTATGTAGTGGGATTAATTAATATTTATGGGCTTGAATTATATTGTGGCTCAATATTAGATATTCAAGGTCCATTAGAAGGTCCAATCTTAATTCTCCTAAAGGCCCCCTAAGTAGCCCAACATATAGTCCATTAACTGAAAAAGGTGATTAAATAAAATAAAAATGTTGCTTATTTTTCCAATAATATTTCGAAAATTATGGATAAAGTTGGGAGAAAGATTTTCTTTGAATTTTGTTATGGAATGAAGATATGTATTCTTGGAATACAAGATTATCTCATTAAATTCAAGAAATCTCCCACTTGGTTATTCATAATGATATTTTCGAAAATTTTGAAATATAGTGGACAAGAAAGATTTTCTTGATTTTCTTGAAAAGATATTATGGAAGATATGTATTTCTTGAAATACAAGAATATCTCATAAATTCAAGAAGATCCAAATCTTGGATTCTTGAACCACATTATTTTCGAAAACTTCCATAATAATAGATAAGGTGGGATTTTTGTGGAAATATTATAATTATGGGAAAAAGAATATAGGAGATATATTCAAGATTTCTTGGAGATCAAGAAAAGGTTTTCCCACATTGATTTATCACTAAAAATTCGTCCACCTTAGTATCTATAAATAGGTTTTCTTTGTACTGTGAGTATCCTTATACAAGTGAATTCGTCCGCATGGTTCTCCAGCTAACTCAGTACGAGACTATAAAAAAAACAGTTACTCCCCTGATCTAAAACTCATCATCAAATCAAAGATTCGTAAAACAAAAGGTTGCAATACATTTATCCCCTGATCTAAAACTGATTAGATAATAGTTTCCTCACAAGTTCTCATTCATAGGTGTAAGATGTCAAGAGATGTTAAATTAAAACAGTCCACCATCAAAGGGCAACACATTTGTAATGTGCCCTTTGCTAATTCCCTAAAAAAAGCGTAGTATATCTTTTGCAAGAATAGTACAACCCGAACTAGTAAGAAAATATCAACACATGAAAGAAATTTTAAACCTAGCATATAAGTGCATAATTATATACTCACAATTTCATGCGATCGAACCAGTAAAAGCTTTTTCTTCCGAAGCAACATGTTTGCATTTCAATTTCGACGATTTGCTTTTATTTACCTCACTCTGACGCTACAAGAGAATTAGAATTGTAAAATTACAAATTAGAATTTGGCACTGAAAAATCACAGCCATTATGAATTTATAGCATTATTACCTTGAATTACGGTGATCTTGAAATAATCACCTGTGTCTTCCCGAGTTTTCAAACGTCTGGACGGACTTTGGCTTGTTATTCTTAGCCTCTTCCAAAGTTGCATACTGACGAAAGTGCTGATGCAAATGGTAACGCTTTTGTCGAGAAGTGATTTTCATCCGCTCGATCACACATCGTTTCACGCCCTGTTTATCCATATTCACATCCATGTGCATCTACAAACACACATAAAAACATGCACATTAGATTATAAGAAGTGTTAAAAAATATATACAACACATTAATTTTTGTAACCCACACCTCGAGATGGTCAAACCACGAGTCAATCCCTTTGCCCTCGTCCACATCTTTCCATTTTTTGGGTACGGAAGAACATCCGCATTCATTAAACCAATTTGAGTAGCAAATTTGGCGACTCGTCGCATTAATAGTTCTGCTATTGATGTGATCACGTTAATCTTCATCTTCCCATTAGTATTAAAATATTTCAATAATCCTTTTCCAGTTGTTTTGCCTCGAGTCATTTTGGAACCAACAGCTACACGTGAATAATAAATGTATGTTACAATTTATAATTTTATGTACATTATTATGAAATTTAGATACTCAAGAACACCTAAAAAAAATTGTACCTGCTGTTGCAGCAGCATCTTCACTTGATGCATGCTGAATGCTCTCCACGGATGGCATTGGAGAGGTTTCATCTTGGTATTTAGGAAGACCGAGGGTTAAATTTGACAAAGTGGGATAAACCGGTGTTCGGGATTATTTGCATTTGCATCTCCTTTTCGATTTTTGAGTTAAGTGTATCATTTTGACCTCCTATCCCTTTTCCCTATTAAGTTGTCCCTTAAGATCATTATAGAAACAAAATTGCGTTTTCGTTTCAAGTTTGATGGACCTCCGGGAGCCATATGAAAAATCTGGAAGAACAAAACAATGACAATATCACAAAGTTTAATGATATTGCAATCTTGGATTAGCAAAATGAGCAATGAATGTAAATAAGACTCGGTCAAAACATAAAAAAACAGAATTACATTTAAATAGATGAAATATGAGTCTGTAAAAGCTCTGTCTCATTTAAAAAATATTACAGAAAACCACCAATTAACATATAACCTAAACTACCATATTCATAACCTTTATTAAGGGGTTCTCTTAGTACCCCTTGCACGAAAGATAGTATATAGCTCTTCACTAGGATCGAATTAAAGAAGATCCCCAACTTGTATATATTATTTGAACAAATTAAATTATAATAAGTGTTCAAATTAGAGTCCAAACCTAGCTACCCAAGTTTTGGTTCCGATTTAGTTTGATAATTCAAATATATTCTAGTATTTAAATATATGAGACGGTCTGCTAGAAAATCATTTTTGTAATTATAACTATGAACAATATAACCAACAACTACATAAAGCATGAAGAACGTAAAATCAACAACAAAAAAAAGAACAATTTTACACAGCATTATCAAAGGCAATTTTACATAAACACATATAGAAGTATGATTGCGTCCATGAATAATTTGGAAGAATCTAAAGCGAATTAAAGATTAAAAAAACTAAAAGAAAAATTAGGTTCCATTGACCTCAAGAAATCTTAATTTACAGGATGAAATGGGTTTATATGGCACACGATCGAGGAAGAGAGGAACATGTTTTTTTTTGTTGCGTATATTATGAGTTATATATATATGGTTTTTACAATGAGATGATTTGATCTGAAATTTAAGGAATTAATTTTGCACATATGATATATATGGTATTGAAAGAAGGACCAAAGCTATTTTTTAGGGATTTTCCTAAATAACATTTGAAAAAACTCGTCAAATTTTTTTTTGAAAAGGCCAGCTGGAATTTTTTGGCAAATTTTTTTGGCTCCAAAGTTTTTTGGAGTGGCGCTCAGATTTTTGGCAAATTTTTTTGGCTCACAAATTTTTTGGGATGGCGCTGAAAATCTTCATTAGTTAAATTGAATAATAATTGTTTATTTAATTTGGACATAAACAATTCTTTCTATATTTATAGAATAAAGTATTGCAATCCTTTAAATAAAATATTATTTTTATGTAGACATGAAATTTAAAATGTGTTTTGCGTTCGTAATACTAATTAGCATTATACTTACTATATTGTTAAAAAATATTGTATATGATGGTAAAAATATATATATGTAAACTTGTATAGACACGGTTAAATGCTATGGACTCGGTTATTTAAGTATTATTATTACATACAAAAACTCTCATTGCTATGTATAAAAACTATCATTGTTATGTACAAAAACAATCACTGTGTAAAAAATATTTTATATTTTTAAACAGTAAAAGTTTTTGTGCATAACAGTGATAGTTTTTACACATAACAATGATAGAGTTCATGTATGAACACAGTTTTAAAAATAAAAGAATTTAAAATATAAAAGAACTTAATGAAATAAAATAAAAAGAATTTAAAATATATTTTTATAATATATATATATAGTTTAAAAATTAATTTTATTACATTAGAGTTTTTTTTAATTAATATAATTATATAATAGTATTTGAAATCTCGATCTCATTCTCTTAAAAAATTATATACATATAAATTGATTAATCAAATAAAAAATGTGAATTTAGTAAAAAATATTCATAGAAAAATATTTAAAATTAAATTATTAAAAATTGTGGTTTCAATAATAAGTGTGATAAAAAACTACCTCAATCTGATTCATGATTAAAGGAAGATGTTCAATATTTAACCCCAAATAATTTGTACTAAAAGAAAGAAAAAAAATAAACGAAAATGTGTTCAACAAAAATTGAAACCTAAAATAATAAAGGATCGAAAGTGTGACAAACAAAAATTGAAACACAGTGCATGATTGATAGAATGACATTAACAAAGAGACATGAACCAATTTTAACAATATTACTTATTAAGAATAAAATATAACTTATATATATATATATATATATTATACTATATAATTTAAGTAAGAGTTCAAATTGAGTCCAAAGGTGCTCCGCACTCCAATGTCGCTCAATTCTTGTGTAGGATAGATGAGGGTAGGACTATCATATCTCACCTTAAAAATCAATTTATCATTTCAAATATTAATAAACAAATCATTTCCATTAAAATCTGAGTCAAAAATTGAATGGACCGTCTAAAATAGAGAGAGAGGGAGCGAAGTAAGTAGTGATGGTTTAATTTGTAATGTAAATTGGTACATGTCATTAAATTTATATTATAAATATAAGTTATAATACTTTGACAAAAAAAAATTGTGAACCCTAATCAACATTAAACTCTATTTTACTTAATATTATTATTATGTAAAAAATTATCAACATTATGCATAAAATTATCACGAGTCATTTTATTACTTAATATTCTCGTGAACTCGAATCAATATTAAATTCTATTTTACTTAAAAATCACTTTATTATTTCAAATATTAATAAACAACTTCGCTCAAATTAAACACGAGAATATAATGTCTTGCCCCTATCTTACGGTGAGGCGATTCTTATGCAAATGTGTCTCCTTTTATTTTGTGTAAATTTTCATTCAGAAAATTCAATAATGTAAATTTTTTTATTGGGCCGTGTTTTGCTTTGGGGATGAGGGAGTAGTTGTGATAATTGAAGGATACAACTTTTTATTATAAATGGTATTATTTATATTAGTGAAGAGTATGACTTATATTATAACATGAGTATTAGTAGTGATAACTGAAGGGTGTGACTTATATTACAAAATGATATTAGTCGTGATAATCAAAATGTTATGCTGTTAAAAAAAGAACCAATTTTTTCAAATTGAAACAAGTTTTCACAAAGATACAAAAGTCTTATATTATTTTTTGTCATCGAGGAATTGATAATTAACTTTATTTTCATATCAAAAGATTAATTATTTATTACTTACAAATTATCTTTTATGTATTTTTTTCATTTATTTTTACCTTTTATAAAAAGATATTTAAAATTTTAAGGATGTAATTTATGTTTAATATGTAGGATATATTTTATGATAAATAAAATATTTTTAAATATCTAGGAATAATCTTAATATTATATATTGGTAAACCTGATTCAACCTATATATTAGTGAACACGATTAGATGTATGTGCGAAACCACATCAATCAAGCATAAATCTCAATTCAACCAAATTATTTCGTCTCAAAAAATTGTGCATTCTCACTAAAATTATTTAAAGTAAAAATTTAATATAAATTATATATATTTATTTATAAAGATATGTTTAGCCACACTCATACAAAATAAATTTTTTTTTAGATATGCATACACATTAATTACTGGTACATGCCATTAAATATGAATATGTTTATTTTAAATGTCTCATATTACAAAATTTTAAAAATATAATCAAATTAATTTCACATAATTATAAAGATACACATAATATAATATAATAAAGATTAACAATAACAAATAAAAAAACTAAACGTATTTTTTTTTTTTGAAAAAAAAAAAAAACTAAACGTTTATACATTAAGAACATATAATTTCACATCACATTTTTTAAATAGATTTTTTCTACAACTTGACAAATTAATAACTTATGCCTGCGTAAAAAAGACAATATAGACAAAAGTGGAACTGTGAAAGTTAAAGGAAAATAATGTACACATATATATCAGGTTGTGGAAAGAAAAAAAAAATCCAAAAGGTATATTAATTAAAAAGAAAAAAAAAAAAACAAGGTCGTAAATATTTCCCAACCAGTGTTGCTGGGCTAATTGCTTGTTCCTTCTTTGCCCCTTTCTCTTCAATCCAAAACCGCCCTAATTTTCACTTCCGAGTTCCGACCATAGCGAGATCGTGACCACCGTAAACGAATTCGCCGGAGTAATAACTGAATTCGAATTCACTTACGAAGCGGCTTCTCCGGCTTCTGCATCAATCAACTACTACAGTTTCTCTCTTCATCAAGTACGGCTTCCTTGCGGTGAGTGGAACTCTTAGTTTTTCTATTAGTTTTTTTTAATCTTTAATTCTCTTTAGATTCTTCCAAATCATACATATAATTCTGGAATTTAGTTATCCATATGGTGTTTAAATGAAACCAAATGATGTTTATATTGACATATACTAGAAGTCAAAGGTTAACAGTGAAATCATGTATAAAATAATGCTGGATAAATATGTTTCAGGCAAAAGATATTAGCCTTTATTCATGGACTGGATCATACTTTAGACAGTGGTGTGGTGTTGAGGTGCATATGATTAGTTCAAAATTATCTAATTTAACCTGATATAAGATTCTAGCATTAATTTAATTTCTGCACTAGGATTTCTGCAGTAGCAATGTGCTCTTATCTGCAAAGGTGGTCCTCACATTTTTATCACATAATCTCTCACCATGCACATCCATTTTATCACTCTTAATAGTCTCACAGGGAGAGGGTCTCAAACAAGTTTTTGCCTTCCAAAATTGAATCTTTTTCTCTTCATCACCTCTCAAACTCATACGTATCCAGCTAAAAATTGTTTTCCTCACCACAATAACACCTAACTTTGTGTGCATAGTTGGTCTCGACACCCCTGAGAAACCTCAGGGTCTAGGGTTCGAGCCTTTGTCATCCTAAATTTTTGATTATAACTTGCCTTTAATTTCATTTTTCGAATTTGAAGGACATTAGGAATTTTGGTTGCTATAGTTATTTAGCTAGATGTTATCTTTGCTTATGAGTTTTTCTTTCGTCAATTATCATAGTTTAGATTTCACAAGTTGATTCTTTTTAGTAATTCTTTTTGAGAATGGTTCCTTATTTGAAACAATTCTTCTTTCCTTTTCCTCAATTTCGGCTGCATACACAAATACACGAATTAGGTCATTACATCTTCAATTTCCTTTTCCTCAATTTACGGCGATTTCTCGATCCGTGCCGATTTTCGAAAAAGGTAATTGCTTCTCTTATTTGTCCGGTAGTTAAATGACTTCATCATAATTGAAGAAGAAAATTGCTTAACTACATTTCATTGTTCAAATGAATTTTATTGCTATGATACCTTATTTTTTATTTAGGGTTGAGAAGCGAGAGAAGTTAGATGCAAATTGAAAAAAAAAATATATTATTTTGTCTTAAGTAGCCTTATGAGTTTCAAATTGGAGTTATACGGTTCATGCTTGTTATAATTCGATAATAAAAGCTACATTGAATTTGTTATAATTCGGTCCATTACTTGTTATATCTATTTCAAAGATGTCCATAACTTGGAAAAGAGTCATATATATACTTATATATTTACGAAATTTTAGGATTTGTGAATAATAGATCAAAAGTTGAAACTTTGACAATATGGGTGTTAGTTTGGATATATTGGCGGGGATTTAATATATATGTGATCCTTTTTCTATTTAATTGGTGTAGTGCAAAATGGACAAGAGTTGGATCGTGATACCAAGTGGTCTAAAAGTTATGTAGATGGAGTAAAGAGTTTTATGCAATTTATTAAAACTCATATGGGTCCAACGTGTGATGTTCGATGCCCTTGTCAAAAATGTTTGAACTTAACATTTAAAGGTCAAATAGAGGTTATGCATCATGTATTGGAGAATGGGATAGATGCAGCGTACATTACGTGGTTTTATCATGGTGAGCCTAGATTAAGTGGCGTGGGTACAAGACTTGATAGTGATCCGATGAAGCGAAGACCACAATGAAGAAGATGATGGAGTTAGCGAAATGTTGTTCGAGGCCTCGATCGACAATACACTAACGCATATAATGATAATATACCAACCGAGGATAACGATACTAGTGGTCTCACCTACATATCTTGAGGCCTTTCATGAAAGATACTCAAGTAGAGTTATATCACGGTTGTAAGAAGATTTCAAAGACATCATTTATCATCCAATTGCTCCATATAAAAGTGTACAACAAGTTGAGTAATAAAGCTATAGATATGATGTTGGGTCCGATGAAGTCGAACTTTTCACGATGGTGAGACACTTCCACGTCTTTGCTCTGAAGCCTAAACAAATATTTCGTGATATGGGATTAGGTTATGAATGTATTCATGCGTGTAAGTATGATTGTGCCTTATTTTGGAGTGAAAATAAGAATTTAGAGGCTTGCCCTACGTGTGGAACTTCTCGTTGGAAAATCAACAATGGTATAGGGAAAAAAAGATACCAAAAAAGGTGTTGAGGTATTTTCGGTGAAACCAGAACTACAACGCCTTTTCATGTCTTCAAAAACCTCTGAAGATGGTTTGGCACAAAGAAAAACGATCGATGATGATTATATGAGACATCCAACCCGATTCTATAAGCGTGGAAAGATTTTGATAGTGAGTTTCACTGGTTTGCTAATGATCCAAGAAATGTTAGACTTTTACTGGCTGGCGATGGCTTTAATCCATTTGGAAACATGAGCACCACTTATAGCATGTGGCGGTTATTCTAAAGCGCCGTTGAATCTCCTCCGCGGGATTGCGTGAAACAAGCATTCCTTATGTTGCTTTTGCTTATACCGGGAAAAAAGTCACCGAGGAAAGACATTGATGCCTCTTTATAGCCATTAGTTAAAGAATTAACTAAATTGTGGGTTGAAGGTTTGAGACCTTTGATGTCTCTTGAAATGAATTTTCGGATCATCTTTGTTGTCTTGTGGACTATCAACGACTTCCCAAAGATATGGTGACCTATCAGGATGGGTTACTAAAGGATACATGGCTTTGTCGTTTTGCAATGATCAAACTTGCTCTCGAGACTACTGAAACAAGTTGTGTTTCATGGGGCATCGTCGAAATTTACCAAAAGATCATCCTTGGAGGAGAAGTAGAAAGTTCAACGGTAAAAAAAAGGCGGAGAACCACCCAGAGAATTGAGTGGGGATGATGTGTTGTTTGGTTGGAGAGACTTCCGGTTCAAGCACCGGAAAATATTGTAACAAGAAGAGAAAAGGACTAATTTGAGGAGTTGAATTGGTCGAGGCGTAGTATTTTTTTTTATCCGCCTTTATTGGAGCAAGTTGAAGCTAAGGCATAACTTAGGCGTAATGCATATAGAAAAAAACATTCATGAGTCCAGATTAGGGACCTTGATGAATATAGGGGGAAAACAAAAGATCAAAGAAAAGCAAGACTAGATTTAGAAGACATGGAAAATCTGTGAGGAGTTGCATATGTCTAAGAAAAGTAATGGGAAGTATGTTATGCGAATCTTTACTTATGTTCTGAAAAGAGCGAAGACAAGCCTTTTTTGTGAGTTTCTAAAGTCCGTTAAGTTTAGGATGGATATCTTCTAACATCTCTCGTTGTGTTCTTTACAAGTGATCGAGAAGATATCGGGACTTAAAAGTCATGATTGCCATATACTATTACAACGAATATTACCGGTTGGTATCGTGGATCCTTAGCAAGAATGTAGTTGACGTTTTAGCGAGTTGGGTCATTTCTTCCAGCGGTTATGTTGTAGGAAATTGAAGAGGTGCGAGTTGCCAAAAATGGGAGAAGATATCAACTTGATCTTGTGTAAACTTGAACAGATTTATCCTCCTGCCTTTTTTGACGTCATGGTACATTTATCTTCTCATTTACCTAGAGAGGCATTACTTGGTGGACCAGTTCAATTTAGATGGATGTATCCAATCGAGAGGTTGTATTTGGATCGATTTCTTTTTATGTATACTTTATTTCACACTATTCACATAATAATAACCTTCTATTTCTTTTTGCGCAGATCATTATGTGTGTTGAAGCAAAAGTGTGCGTAATAAAGCTCATCAGAAAAGGTTCGGTTCGAGGCGTACATTGCAAAGAGAGTGCTTAACCTTACGCTTTCAATGTACTTGAGGGAATTGAGACTAGATTTAACAGAGATAAGCGAAATAATGATTTAGGAACCGATGATAGTCTATGGATCTTTCAAAAAAAATAAATCATCTTGGGGTAGCTGATTACGTTCAATTACCAGAGGATGAGTACAACGACATGCAATGGTTTGTTTACCAATATTGCGATGAAATAGAACCATTGCTTGAGTAAGTTGATTATGTATTCTGTAAACTTGTTGAGCATTTTAAAAAGTTTTTATCAAATTATCAAAACTTGCAATGACATTTTTTATTGTAGGATGCACAAGCAACAACTTGGTTGGAAGGTTGTACCAACATAGATAAAGATCACAAACGAAAATTTCCTGCATGGTTCAAAAAACATGTAAGAGAGCGAAGCTTTCAATTTTATAATTTTTTTCAATTACATAATGTTTTGCCTACATCTAATTATTTATTCAATTTCACATATTATTTTCCAGATGAGTCAAATTTATAATGCTGAACCATCAGATGTAAATGAGTCTATTTATTCTCTTGCTTGTGCACTTTAATAAAAATTTGGTAAGGAAATTACCTTTGGATGCATTGTGAATGGGGTGAGATTTCTCACTATAGGCGTGATGGTCATCTTAAGAGTCAAAACAGTGGGATTGTTGTAGAAGGGAATCATGGTGATGAGAATATTGATTTCTTTGGTATTTTGACGGATATATTTTATCTTGACTATGTGAAGGATAGACATGTTACTATTTTCAAGTGTGATTGGTTTGATCAAGGGAGGAAAAAGGGGGCATGGATAACGAAAGGAAGGAAATATAACAAGTATTAGAGTAATGTGAGGGAAATGGTATGAGGATGATCCTTTTTATATTTGGCGATCAAGCGCGAGACAGTCTTCTACATTAATGATCCCAAATTAGGAGGAGATTGGCGAGTGGTGCAACTAGTCCAAAGATAGACATATATATGATGTTGATGAGATGCAAGATGAGGATGTGAATATTGATGAAGCACAAGTAGAACAAGAAGTATATCGGAGAATTATATTGATGATGCATTTGAAGTCGGTATTGGCGAAATACAATCTTTTGCAAAGGGAGGACACGAGATGTGGAAGAAGTTGAGCGATTGATAACCTCAACAACATCATCGAAGTTCATGAAGAATTGAACTTAGACAATTTCGATGAGGATGAGTTAGATGACACCTTAGTTGATTATTGTAGCGATGAAAGAAGACTCGGAAAAATAGTATTTCGACGACGAGAGTGATGATGACTACACATCAGGTTAATGAATATTGAAGGTATAAATTGTTCTTCTTATCATTGCCAAGCTTTATTCTTCTGATACTTGTTGATGTTTCTCTTGTCATTGCTTTATTTTTTCATAGTTGGAAGCTTTTGGGGTTATGATTCTAAATATTGGTTACTGTACATATCATGCCCTTCTCAATTCTAAGTCTTATCAATTTATAGGTTTATTTGAATCAAGGTCTTACGAATCCTTGGGATTGTTCTTTTTAAGCATACGGGATCCCTACCTCTTATTTTTTAAAAATTAAAAATTCATGTGAGATATTTATAAATTAACCCAACAACCAAATAAATAATAAAAAAATACCCAACAATCAAACAAATAATAAACATGATAAATAATAAAAAATAATCCAACAATTAAATAAACAAAAATTATCAGATTTTACATATTAATTATATGCACCATTTATTTATTGATTGGGACCCAATTGAAACACACGTGTCAAGAGCAAAGTTAATTTTGGATTAAGAATAAGGAATTCAATACGTAAAAAAAGGTGTCTAAATTCAAAATATATTCATATAAAATAATTGGTTTCGTTTAATAAGTCCAATTTCATTGAGTGGTTCAATAATAACTAATCAAATAAGAGGTTCAAGATAATTCATTTCAATATCCATTTCAAAATAACTAATTCATTTCATTTGCTCGATCATACCCAATTCATTTCATCATTCGATCCCCAATTTCTATCGAAAACTTAACCCCAAATTCATTTCAATATCCAGTTTCTATCGAAAACTCAATCCCAAACCGATTTCATCGTGCTATTTCGATGAAAACTCGATCCCCAATTCATTTCAAGGCAGATGGAGGATTCATTTTATCACTCTTAATAGTCTCACAGGGAGAGGGTCTCAAACAAGTTTTTGCCTTCCAAAATTGAATCTCTTTTTCTCTTCATCACCTCTCAAACTTCATACGCGATATCCAAATTAAAAATTGTTTTCCTCACCACAATAACACCTAACTTTTGTGTGCATAGTTGGTCTCGACACCACCGAGAAACCTCGGGGTCTAGGTTCGAGCCTTTGTCATCCTAAATTTTTTATTATAACTTGCCTTTAATTTCATTTTCCAGAATTTGAGAATTTTTGTTTCTTTCTCATCGTTTTTAATCCTCTTCTCGCATATGGGATGGTGGCACAGTTGGTGTCATATTTTGTGAGTAACCTCAAGGTCGAGGGTTCAAACCTCTCTCACCCCAAATTTTTGTTTAACTTGCCATTAATTTCATTTTTCGAATTTTTTAATAAATTATATATTCACAGTTTTATTTAATAAAATCTATATTTTATATGAAAAAAAAAAAATTATTAATCGTCACCATGTATAAATATTGGTGATTTAAATACTATGTCATTAATTACTATGAACAATTAATGATTTAAACATAAAATTGTCATGAACATTTTATATTATATGACCAATAGTGAAGGATCGTCACAAATTAAAATTAAGATCGCCATCATTTGAATAATATATTGTGACGAAATAAGTGTGTCATTAAAAATAATTTTTAATCGTCACTATATATCAATATTGGTGACGAAAAGAATATGTCACTAATTACTATGAACAATTAGTGACGAAACATAAAATCGTCATGAAAATTTTTTATATTATATGACCACTATGATGATCTACTAATTACAATGACGATCGTCACAAAATAAACTTGTGACGAATTAAGTGCGTCACCAATTCATTTAAATAAATAATGACAAAACATATAGTTGTCATAAAATACTATTTTTCATGACGTTGAATTTAAATCACTAAAAATTATGCATATATCGTCACCAACGTTTATTGCGACGAATTTCTTGCTTTTTTGTCATGAAAATTTTAAATTCATGGCGAAAAAAAAACACCGATAGTGACAAAAATAAAATTTGTCACAAATTCTCACTTTTAGTGATTGAAAAAATAAATTTGTCACCTTTAGGTAACATAATGTGCCGAATATTGTGTCGTCACAAAAATTTTAAATCACCGAAAAATGCGATTTCTCAGTAGTGAATTCCGTGTCTTTGGAAAAATTAGTAAATCCATAAAAGGTGGTGCAACATAATTTATTTTCCTTTTGTTAAATCGTTTCACAAGAATCCTTCCACCGGATAGTCGAGCGAAATTAAGGGAATACTTGGGAAGTCCTTTCGGTTAGTCTAATCACCATTTTGTTGTCATCTCAAGAGAAGACGTTCACGTAAACTCGTAGTATTCGCATCGTCGTAGGTTTTACGTGAATTATTATATGCATGATATGTTGTTGGATCATTATTTGAATTAATATAGGATTAATTCATGCTAGTAATAATTAAATAATTAAATTTGTATTTAAATATTCACCCCGAATAGATCTGTGCAACTTATTCCCAAACACTGGGTCAGGGTCCGATACGGTCAGGGTCCGGGCCAGGGTTCGAATCCAGGGTCAGAGTCGAATTTGGGTATGGGTTGTGGTCAGGGTCCGGTTAAGCAAGGTTCGGTCATGGTCGGTCAGTCCGTGTCGGTGTCGTCGGTCCGGTCCAGGTCCGTGTCAGGGTTCGATCAGGGTCTAGGTCTTGGTCATGGTCAGGGTTCGGGTCCGGGTCCAGTCGGTCCGGCCGGGTCGGTCGTGGTCGTGGTCCGGTTAGGTCCGCCCGTCGTGGTTGAATCCGGGGTTAAGGTCGAATCTAGGTTTGGGTGGTCGTGGTCCGGTTAAAGGCAGGTCTCCGTCGTGGTCCGGTTTGCAACAAGGTCGGTCGAGGTCCGGTTAGGGTCTGGGTCTGGGTCATTTTAGGGTCCGAGTCAGGGTTAGGGTCCGGTCAAGGTTCGGTCCGTCGTGGTCTAAATCTGTTAGTGGTCTGGATCGATCATGGTCGGGGTTCGGTCATGGTGAGGTCAGTCGGGGATCCGGTCGTGGTCTGGGTAAAGGTCCGATTCAGGGGTTGATCTTGGTCTGGGTCAGAATTCGATTCTGAATTTGGGTCCGGGTCAGGATGTGTCAAGGTCTGAGTTCGGGATAATTTTGTCATTTTATAAATATTAATTTAATTTATTAATAGAGTGATGCCGTGCAATCATTTAAAATTAAAAATTATATCAGCTCCATTTAACAATTCTTTTATCATTTTTAAATATAAAAATTATCATCCTATGGATTCAAATTATACTTTTAAAAAATGTATCAAAAAGCGTTATCAAGCTAGCATAATTTTTGAATTATTTCACAAAATCTTGGAAAAAGAAAACCATAACAAATAAAAGTAAAATAAAATGTGTAAAAAAGTTACTCCTCCGTCCCCCAAAAGTATGTCACAATGCATTGTTGTGCTTTGTCAATGTGCACATTTAATGAGCTATTAGAAGTTAATATAAAAAATTATCATGCAACTTAGGTCGTGTCCAATTTTACAATGATAAGTTTTTACTTTTTCATTTTAGTCTTTTATGTCAATTTTGGTCCTTTTATACCAAAATTGAAAAAAGTAAAAGTTATACCTGACAAAAATTTGATCATTTTCCTATTTTGGTCCATTTCTGATGTAATTTTAGTAGTGTATGTTTTTATATTTTTTAATTTCAGTCCAAAAGGACCGAAATTCCCAAGGTGATCTCAGCCGTAAAAAATGCGCTTTAGATTTGATCTGTCACATAATTGATATATTACGAAGGTGAGGCATGACCAAATTTGGTTTAATGAAATTAAATTTACAAATAATATAGAATGACAAAAGATAATTTTAGGCTGTACCAGAAACTAAACAATCTAGGCTTTTATTCTACTGGTATTCATAGATCAGCATCCTTTCTTCCCCTTCAATGCTTTTTGAACTCTTGAACACCGCCTTTCCTGAAGTTATTAACAATCTTTTAATGACTATTTCTCCTTATAATGACATGGGACCCTGTTTACGCATGTCAATCAGAATGTACATCATTCCTTCACTTTAGGCTAAATTATTAGAATTATTAAAAGAGAGAGGAAAAAAATACAACAAACCTCCTAAAAAGGCCTACTCGGAAATATCAAACAAGGCCACAAAAAAGCACAAGTGTCATAACCCAAAATTAAAGAAGTGGTCATGCATATGAGAATAATGAAAGTAGCCCCCAACCCAATTCTGATGCAAATAACTTGGGCACTCTCATAGAGTAAGTTACCTTGTACATAGGACCAAAACCACATTCTCCGATCATGTTTTCCTCTGAGAAGTTGTACATGGCAGTGATTCGGGTGAAAATAACATGATTTTATTGCTTGTTTATTGTCTAATTTTAATTCAATTTCATGCTTTTATTACTTAATTTTGACTAATTACACTTGTTTTGGAGAAATGTCGTATGTTGTTATTTTTGTAAGAAAAAATAGAGCATTTTTTGATGCAAAGTACGTGCATAATTTTTTGTGAAGCCGAACGAAGGCAGAAAAAAAAAAAAAAAAAAAAGCAAGCAGCGGGTAAGGCAGCGGTGGAAAAAAAAAAAAAAAAAGAACCCTAGAAGAATTGAATTTAGACACATCAGATTGGGCAGCCGCCATTTCTCTCACCCTTGGTAATTTCCATCTCCACCATCTACATTAGTCTAGTTTCACTTTTCCTTTTATTTTTATTGTTATTTCTTTTTATTGTAATTAAAATATTGTAGGAATTTTCTAGAACCATTTTGGTTCTAGGGCATTGCATATTTGGATTGAAGTTTATGGATTAATTTCTTGTTTAATTGGTATTTGTGTTTCTACTTCTATTTGTGTGCTTAATTTCTTTGAAAGCATGTTGTTAGTGTACATAATATCATGACTTATTTGATGTTAATTGGGGTAAGATCGAGAGATTTATTCCATTAATAGATTTTTAAGCACACCACCCAATTTATTATGAGCTCGAGAGAGTATTAACTATTGGGAGGGTAGTAGATGATCTTAGGTGCTTTTTCGGGTTGCATTGCACTAGCTAGGTAGAAATACATGCTTTTATAGTGTTTCCTTTGGATTGAATAGATTGAAAAATAGTTCTAATTCATTATTTAGTGATTAACCCTATAGGAAAATGCACAATACCATTTAAATGAGTCGTTAGCCATATATGGATTTCTAAATATTGCAATTGCCTTGGAACCACTTCTCTTTATTTTTTGGTTTTGTATTTTTCATGTCTTTAGCTTATTGTTGGTTTGGATTGGACTAGTTTTAATTGCTTTCTTAGTGACATTTTAGTTAGCATTTAGGATTAGTCTTTAGTTTTTAAAACCTTCCTAAAAATCAATTGTGTCTAGATAGAATCGAGCTAACGAAAATCGCTTTTACACTAACCCTTTCCTGTGGGATCGACTTGTACTTACCACACCAGGACTAGACACCGTACACTTGCGGTTGATTATTTTTACGTGTTGGGAAACTACAGAACAAGTTTATGACGCCGTTGCCGGGGAAGGTAATTTTTTTAGTTCTAGAGTGGTTGTTAGCTTGATTTTAGTCTAGATTTTACTTGCTTTCGATAAATCTTGAAAATTTGCAAAAAAATATTTCAACTCCTTTTGGTAATATGGTAGTTGTTCTACTTGGCCCCGAAAGATAGTTTGAGTTTCAAGAAGAATTTGTTCAAGGGGCAAAGTAGTGTGACTTGAAGGGTGAAAAGTGAAACATGTTGGGATATTTTAGTTTTGATGAATTATGCCAAAACATTATCAACTTGTGTTATTTAAGTTAATTTACAGATAATAAGTTGAGGGGGAACGAGGGAACAAGTTGAGGGGGAACTCACGAAATCAGAAGAAGATGATCGAGATCAGACGAGGCTGTTGGGGAATTGATTGCACGGATCTATTCAGGATGAATATTTAAATACAAATTTAATTCTAACAATTATTACTAGCATGAATTAATCCTATATTAATTCAAATAATAATTCAACAACAAATCATGCATATAAACAGTTCACATAAATCCTACGCATACGGAATTGCTACGGGTTTACGTGAACTAACCTCTTGGAGTGGCAATGGTCTCGTCGATAAAACCACACCAAAAAGCCTTCCCAAGTATTCCCTAGTCCTTGCTCGTCAATCCGGTGGAAGGAAGCTCTCGAACAAATAACAAAAGGGAAAATAAAAATTTGTTGCACCACCTTTGTGGATTTACTAATTTTTCCAACACATGGAATTATACTTGGGGATGAAGAAATCATCCCCTATTTATAGATAGGTGGTGGCCGATTTTTTGTCATGGAATAGGGAGAAAAAAATCTTTTCTTGATCTCCAAAAAATCTTGAATATATCTCCTATATTCTTCTCTCCATAATTAAAATATTCCATAAAATCCCACCTTCTCTTGTTATGGTTATTTTCGAAAAAATAAGGATAAAGATTCCAAGATTTGGATCTTCTTGAATTTATGAGATATACCTGTATTGCAAGAATACATATCTTCCATAATATCTTTTCAAAAAAATCTTTCTTTCCCTTATTCTTTCAAAATTTTCGAAAATAACATATAAATAACTAAGTGGGAGATTTCTTGAATTTAATGAGATAATCTTGTATTCCAAGAATACATATCTTCATTCCATAACAAAATTCAAAGAAAATCTTTCTCCCCTTTTATCCATAAATTTCAAAAATTACAAGGAAAAATAGTCAACAAATTTATTTTATTTTTAAACACCTTTTTCAGTTATTGGACTTTATGTTGGGCTACTTGGGGGGCCTTTAGGAGAATTAAGATTGGACCTTCCAATGAATCTTGAATTATCAATATTGAGCCACAATATTATTCAAGCCCATAAATATTAATTAATCCCACTACATAATTAATATTGCACTATCCATCTTAACCCATATTACAGTCAATATGGCTCCCGGTTATTATTTCCCGTGTTTAAGATTATCTAGCCCATTAATTAATTCAAGCCACTGAAATAGCTTTCCATTAATTAATATCTTTTTATCCTTGGTAAAGGAACGGTTCAACATTATTACTCATACCGGAAACTAGTTCCACTTGTAAGATTTGGTATGATAAAACTTATGAACCTCCCAAGGGGGAAAATCGAACAAGCGTACTTGCACACGATTCTTCGAATTAAATCTTAGCTACACATGTGACCAATAATATTGCCCAAGATATAAAGTATTGAACTTCGTTGATTCTCTACCCGTAATAAGTCAAAGCAATACTTACTAACCACACGTGATCCTATTTAAGGGACGAAGATTAAGAAATAACGAACCACTGAGGTCTAATTCTTCCTAGTTCGGGCCAAGAATTTGTCCTCCCAGAAGTCATATTCAAGTGCACTAAACATGCACTAGTGTAATCTCTTGGTCAAGACAAGCCAATCTGAGCCTTACACTTCAATCTTTCACGATGGATTGTTCATTTCCATCTAGGTCGTGAATGGTGTACTTTTGGTTACAAGGGACTGTTAATTTAATCTTCTGTGATCTGGTATCACTAAATTAACTACAATGTAACACGTACTATTTATTGAACAGTTATGCCGTAAATATATGTAACATTCGATGATATTTAAATCATCAGTGATAAACAATTTATTTAAGTAAATAAGACCGAAATTCAGTTTGATTATACAAAGTAAAAGCATACTTTCCAGTATAATTCCAACAGAGGCTGCAGATGAGACTGATCGAGATCAGATGAGTAAGATGAGTTCCGGAGTTAACTGACGAGCTGAGCAAAATTAGAATTGAAGAAAAAGCTAAGCCAAAGCAAAAATAAGAAGGAGAGAGTCACCGATCGATACCCGTAATGTATATGTTCGGATGACTAGAAGAACAGGGCGAGCTAATCTGGTGATCGGAAGAGCGCATAAGATGATCGTAATGAAACCGACGTAAGATCGTAAGAAGGAGGTAGCTAATCGTAAGAGGAAGAGATGAGACCGATCGAGATCGAAGTGATTGAGATCGATGTGCTAACCTCGATGCATCGACCGATGCTATCCCGATATGTTGACTGAAGATGGTCGATCCGATCAAAGGAAATGATCGGATCGCAAGAAGAAATTAGATACTCGAAGTCAAGTGACCCGAGGGTCGAGGAGTAAAAGTGACCTGAGGGTTAGGATGTCCGGTCGGAAGAGTCAACTCAAGAAGCCCGAGTGTCAAGATATTCGACGATAAGGTCCGATGAAAGAAGTCCGCCGAATCAAGAACTCGAGACTCGTAATAATCCTAAAGACTCAGAGAACCTCAAGACTCGGGAAGATCCTCAAGAATATAAGCCGTTAGATTCAAATGGACGTGGACCAATGAGAGGAAGATAACCAAATGAAAAAATAGAACTTATTAGAATAGTATGGATTTGAATGTGATTCTCTCCAATGATAACATTCAAATCCACACTATAAATACAAGGTCTTTCATCATTCTAAAGTGTGGAGAATGTGAAAAAGATGCTACAGAGCCAAGAGCCATATACTCAAGCATTCCCACCATAGAACACAAATCTATAGACATACAAATACCTCCATGAGTGTTCTAAAACTCAATCTAAGCAACCCAAGATATATCCTAAGTTTAGAAAGATATTCCAAACCTTAGCATTGAGGCTAAACAAATGTGAGGGAAAATCTCAACCTAGTTGGAGACACCAACCAAACCCAAACCCTATTGTTAGGTAGTTTGTGTGATTGTTGGAGTTGTAGAAGAAGTGAGTAAACTATCTTGGATAGTCAGAAAGCTTGTGTGTGTTAGAGTAAGTAAGCTGCAGAGTAGTCAGCCAGAAAACTCAAATGTAGAAGAAGTGAGTAAACTATCTTGGATAGTCAGAAAGCTTATAAGCGATCCCGTGGAGGGTGATAAGTCCTCATGAAGGAATTTCCTAGGAATGCAGGGAGAGTGGGACGTGGGAGCTTTAGTCTCCGAACCACTATACTTTGTTGTGTTCTTTATTGCTTTACGTTCTTATCTTGTCATATGCATTCGATTTAAGCAAAACACAACACATGGGCTTAAAACGCAAATATTAGGAATCTCCATCCCTTCACCCCTGGTTTTTATGCATTACATATTTTTTCCGCATTTCACGGGATTTTCACCGGGACCAACAAGTGGTATCAGAGCAGGAGTTCAAAAGATCACTTTTAATGTGATCACCTGAACTGATCTTTTTAAACAAAAACACGTTTCTTTAAAAATGCATATATTTTAATGTTTTGGCTTCATTATCAAAAAGGGGGAAATTGTTGGGATATTTTAGTTTTGATGAATTATGCCAAAACATTATCAACTTGTGTTATTTAAGTTAATTTACAGATAACAAGTTGAGGGGGAACGAGGGAACAAGTTGAGGGGGAACTCACAAAATCAAAAGAAGATGATCGAGATCAGATGAGGCTGCAGATGAGACTGATCGAGATCAGATGAGTAAGAGTAGTTCCGGAGTTAACTGATGAGCTGAGCAAAATTAGAATTGAAGAAAAAGCTAAGCCAAAGAAATCAAGAGAGAGAGTCACCGATCGATACCCGTAATAGATATGTTCAGATGACCGTAAGAATGCACGAGCTAATCCGGTGATCGTAAGAAGGCATGTCGATCGTAACTAAACTAACCGTAAGATTAGAAGAGGAGGTAGCTGATCAGAAGAGGAGCAGATGAGACTGATCAAGATCAGACGTGATTGAGATCAGATGTGTTAACCTCGATGCAAATTGAACCGATGTTATCCCGATATGTTGACTGAAGATGTGATTTGATCATCAAAGTGGCCGATCGATCGCAAGAAGAAATCGATAGCTGAAAGTTAAGTGACCTGAGGGTCAGTGAGTAAAAGTGACCTGAGGGTCAGGATATCCGGTCGTAAGAGCCGAACTCAAGAAGCCCTGTGTCAAGATGCCCGGACGTATAATGTCCGCCAAGAGAAATCTGTTGAATCAAGAATCCCGAGACTCGTAAGAAGAATCCTAAAGACTCAAGACGAGAACCTCAAGACTCGAAGATCCTCAAGAATATAGCCAAGTTAGATTCAAATTGACGTGGACCAATGAGAGGAAGACAATCAGCCTGAAAAAGCTGCAGAACTTACAGAATAGTATGGATTTGAATGTGATTCTCTCCAACAATAACATTCAAATCCACACTATAAATACAAGGTCTTTCATCATTCTAAAGTGTGGAGAATGTGGAAAAAGATGCTACAGAGCCAAGAGCCATATACTTAAGCATTCCCACCATAGAACACAAATCTGTAGACATACAAATACATCCATGAGTGTTCTAAAACCCAATCTAAGCAACCCAAGATATATCCTAAGCTTAGAGAGATTTTCCCAACCTTAGCATTGAGGCTAAACAAATGTAAGGAAAAATCTCAACCTAGTTGGAGACACCAACCAAACCCAAACCCTATTGTTAGGTAGTTTGTGTGATTGTTGGAGTTGTAGAAGAAGTGAGTAAACTATCTTGGATAGTCAGAAAACTTGTGTGTGTTTGAGTAAGTAAGCTGCAGAGTAGTCAGCCAGAAAACTCAAATGTAGAAGAAGTGAGTAAACTATCTTGGATAGTCAGAAAGCTTATAGGCGATCCCTTGGAGGGTGATAAGTCCAAATTGAAGGAATTTCCCTAGGAACAGGGAGAGTGGACGTAGGAGCTTTAGTCTCCGAACCACTATACTTTGTTGTGTTCTTTATTGCTTTTACGTTCTTATCTTGTCATATGCATTCGATTTAAGCAAAACACAACACATGGACTTAAAACGCAAAAAAATGGAATCTTCATTTTTTCACCCCTTGTTTTTATGCATTACATGTTTTTTCCGCATTTCATGGGATTTACACGGGGACCAACAAAACACGTCCGACATAGGACATTAAAAATAGCGCTACTTGGGAGGCAACCTGTGATACCCCGATTTCTCACAATTCATTTAGTAATTAATAACTTAATATATTTAGTAATTAAAGTAAATATATAAATATATATATATATTAGCTAATCTTATAAAAACTACTACTAATAATAATATTATAATAATGTTATTAAGAAGCTTACCTATGAAGCAAACAAAGGCGGTGGACTTGTGGATATATATATATATAAACACATGCCTCGTTTCTTAGGGGAGTGAGGCGGCGAAGCAGAGAAAAAAAATATATATATATAAAAAAAACACATACTCACATATCTATTAGGGGGTTAGAAGCAATGGTGTTGAAAGGATAATAAAAAGGAAAAACAGTGGATTAATCACAGAGGTAAGCTTTGTAATTTTATTAATTCTCATAGTTACTCGTAGAAATGAATTAGCTTAGGTATGTAATTTATTATCATGTGTTTAGTGCAATAAAAGGAAAAGTTGGCGGTTATCATCCATATTAATGCGATAAGGAGCCAACGAGAGGTGTCTAGGGAGCTCGTGTTATTATCATTTACTCCCTCCGATTTATAAAGTTTGTCATTTTGACATTTTGTATAAAATTAAGAACATATTTCTTTTACAATTTTATCCTTTTGAGTTGGCAACTAAATATGAATATATCAATCAATTATCAACTAAATATTCATATGTTTTGTGATAGAGAGGAGAGTGAGTAATGAGTCAAAATTGATTTAAGAGAGATTTAAGAGATAATGATGGAATGAATACAAGGATAAAAGAGGAAAAAAAAAAAAAAAAAAAAGCTAAAACGACAAATTTTTTGAAACAAGATATAAGCTCAAAAGTGACAAACTTTATGAAATGGAGGGAGTATACAATTGGAGGTAAGTAGAAATTTATTTGCAACTACAATGCATAAACATAATATTATGTGATTTATTTGTGATTAACTGATAATACGTGGATATTACGTGGATTGTGATATTTGATTAATATTTAGTGGGTATTGTAAAAGGAGCTTGTGAGCTTGATATTTTATATGAATCGAACCTGTGTGTTCGGCGTTATGTGAATTGTGAGATATCGTGTGTTGCATTGCATCATACATACCATACATTATCATGAGATGATATTTGAGCAGATGATGTGTGTGTTTTGGCCACTGGTTATACATTGGAAACACAAGGGGCATACGTGCGAGGAGAACCCTTGTGGGACGTTTTATATGATAAGGGGCGTACGTGCGAGGAGAACTCTTATCGAGTATTTGTGATATGTTGTGTGGGTGTTCAGCGAGGGGACTTCTTAAGCGGACAGGGGGTCGAGTTTGGTGATGGACCTCGTTGGGCCGTTAGAGGGTGGATCCTCGGACTGCACCGTTATGATTCGGCGTGGTGGGATGACTTCTTGGTGGACATAGGGGGCGTATGTGCGAGGAGAACCCATGTTGGGCCACAAGAGGATGGGCCTCACGTCCGGATCATACTTACGTGATATTTATATTGGCCATTTGATTATGTATATGTGATGAGCTCGATCCAGTGTATAACAGTGTGCCAGGGGCCATAATGAGTGTTTCATAAATAAATTGGTGATTTCTAAAAAGGAGAGTGTATGGAGAGGATTTTCAAAGATTCACAGCATCATGCATAATTTCTGCTTACTGAGACTTATATATCTCACATAGTTTATGCATTGTAGGTAATCTTGTCAACTTACACTGGTGGTGGTTGGAGTACCTGCAGATTCTGAGAGTTGTATACATGGATGACGACTTGTGGGGCTTGTGTTCGATTTGTAGCACATATATATATTATTTATATATAGTTTTGTATATTATGAGGCATTCTTATCAAGTTTTAAAGTGTTCAAAGAATTTATCATTCTGCTAACTGTTTAATAAAAATAAAAGTCACAAGTCAATTTTTTGTAAATTTATTTCGAACATATTATTTGGTTATCTGAGAGTGGGTCGTGACAGAGCCCAAGATTTTAATGGCTTTCTTTTGTTTTTTTTTTTTAGTCTTTGTAGTTGTTTGTTTGCTTAGGTGTTTTGTGTAAGTGTGGTGGAATACATTTGGAGCCTCTTTAGTGAGAAGAAGAATCAAGGTCAACCATGGGATGAAAAGAAAGGAGGTGCAATCGTGACTTTCGACGAAGATGCTTAGGATGTGCAAGGAGAAAGGTAGCTTGTTTATGCCCCAAACTTAGAATTGTCACTCATAGTAACATTCTAAGTTTGGGGGGGTTCTTTTAGAATGTGGAAAGTGTTTGTTATCTTTACTCCATTTGCACCGGCACACCATTCTACTTGGAGTCACATTTTGCACCGGTGCACAAGTTATCTCTCATGTTATTATTAGCTTATTGTGTTGATTGGTTGACCTTTGATGGTGTTTTTGTGCATGAATGTTAGTGGTTGTTGGATTTTGAAGTTTAGTTAAGCTTGATGGTATTGATTGAGACTTGCTTGTTTACATGCTCATGTGAAGATTATGTTTGGTTTTGTGCTCTCAATTCACGATTAGACAAGCCCGTGAGCTTTAGAGCCTTTAGACTTTCATATTTTTTGGGTCTAATTTTCTTCTTGTGGGTATCATTCATGTTTATGTGCTCTAGAACTTGTCAATTGTCTTGTTTGAGACTACATTTTGTGTGAAATTTTTGAAAATAATATAAGGCCATCTTTGTTTTGAATAGTCACTTGGCCAAATTTTCCTTACCAAATGAAATACTATCCGTAGCAAGCCACTTTGAGCCTATTGTCTTATATTCTTTGGCAACCTACAAAAATTTAGCATTTTTGTCCATCTTTTCGAGCTTACCTTTCATATGAACTAGTGGAGTTTCATTGTTGACAAATATGGTTGAATTGAGTTTTAATGTAAAGTTGGAAGGCTAGTTGTGCCTAAGTGAAGCAAGAAAAAAATAGAGAAAAAAAAAAAGAGAGAAAGGAAAAGGTGAGAAGAGAAAAAGAAGAAAAAAGAACAAAGAAAAAAAGAAAGGAAGAGTTGAATAGATGAGTTGTAAAAAAAGATTGAGTTGATTGAGAAATAAACTCTCTTTTGTATAACTATTTGGTAGAGTTTCAAGTTCTTAAGTGTTTAATAGATTTGGTGGTGAATAATGAGCTTTAAAGTTGACAATTAAATTGTGGGAGTTTGAGTTTTTGAGTTGCAATCCGTACAATTGCAACTTTTTGTTGTGATGTTTTTGAGATGTGTCTATGTGTTTTTATCTCTCGCTCTCCACTAGTTTACGAGTCACTCTATCCAAATCTCCCATACCTTAACCAAAGAGCTTACATTACAACCAAATGTGAAAGTCATTATTGATTCATTGATTGAACACTTAACACGTGTTGAAGAACTTAGACAATTGACAAGCTTATGGTAGTGCACATTTGTGTGAATTGATTTTTGAGAGCATACACGTCCATTACATACACTTTGAGTGGCGAGTCATACACTTACTTGAGAGGAATTGTGAATTGAGCATTGAATCTTGAATTAATTTGAACATAGCTTGTGAATTTGCTTGTTGATTTTTGTACCTAATGGCTTAGATAGATTGAGATTTTTGGCAACCACTTATTTTATTTGTGAGTCATTTCACCCTCATGATTTATATTTTTTGTTGTTTGGGGACAAACAAGACTTTAAGTTTGGGGGGGTTTGATTCGGGTCAAAATAACATGATTTTATTGCTTGTTTATTGCATAATTTTAATTCAATTTCATGTTTTTATTACCTAATTTTGGTTAACTACACTTGTTTTGGAGAAAAGATCGTATTTTGTTATTTTTGTAAGAAAATAGAGCATTTTTGAATGCAAAACACGTGCCTAATTTTTTGTGAAGCCAAACGAAGGCAGAAAAAAAAAAAAAGAAGCAAGCAGCGGGTAAGGTAGCGGTGGAAAAAAAAAAAACCCTAGAAGAATTGAATTTAGACTCATCAGATTGGGCAGCCGTCATTTCTTTCACCCTTGGGAATTTCTATCTCAACCATCCATCTACATTAGTCTAGTTTTTTTTTTTTTTTTTTTTTATTGTTATTTCTTTTTATTGTAATTAAAATATTGTAGGAATTTTCTAGAACCATTTTTGGTTCTAGGGCATTGCATATTTGGATTGAAGTTTATGGATTAATTTTTTGTTTAATTGATATTTGTGTTTCTATTTCTATTTGTGTGCTTAATTTCTTTGAAAGCATGTTGTTAGTGTACATAATAGCATGACTTATTTGATGTTAATTGGGGTAAGATCGAGAGATTTATTCCATTAATAGATCTTTAAGCACATCACCCAATTTATTATGAGCTCGAGAGAGTATTAACTATTGGGAGGGTAGTCGATGATCTTAGGTACTTTTTTAGTTTGCATTGCACTAACTAGGTAGAAATACATGCTTTTGTAGTGTTTCCTTTGGATTGAATTGATTGAAAAATAGTTCTAATTCATTATTTAGTGATCAACCCTATAAGGAAATGTCAATACCATTTAAATGAGTCGTTAACCATAAACGGATTTCTAAATATTGCAATTGCCTTGGAACCACTTCTCTTTATTTATTGTTTTTTGTATTTTCATGACTTTAGCTTGTTGTTGATTTGGATTGGACTAATTTTAATTGCTTTCTTATTGACATTTTAGTTAGCATTTAGGATTAGTCTTTAATTTTTAAAATCTTCCTAAAAATCAATCATGTCTAGATAGAATCGAACTAACGAAAATCGCTTTTACACTAACAATTTTCTGTGGGATCGACTCGTACTTATCACACTAGGACTAGACACCGTACATTTGCGGTTGATTATTTTTACGTGTTGGGAAACTACGGAACAGTCAACCACAATAGTTGAAAACTGAGTAAAGGTAGATCTGGATTTACTGCAAATAATAAAAAACTGAGTAAAGGTAGACCTGGATTTACTGCAAATAATAACAACAAAAATAATAAAACCAATATAAGGTAGCTACTTCCTACATGTTGATATGCTTACAAACAATACAAAAAATTTAAAGCGTGTTTGAGATCTCTTTAATCTGGCCTCCAAATCAGAGATTGTGACGGTGTTTCTCTCGGACATCGGATTTGGCAAAGCGACACTTTTTTCAGGAGATGAACCTCTTCCAATGAAAAAGCCAGGCTCTTTGGGTTCTGGTAGAATAACTTCATCATTTCCTAACATGAAAAGCACAGATGTCATAGCCGGCTTATCTTCTGCAAAATTCTGAACGCATAATAATCCAACGTGGACGCATCTTTTGACTTCAGACTCCACAAACGTATCCTTCAAACATTCATCCATCATTTCTAGAATCTTGTTTTCTTTCCATAGCAGCCATGTCTGTCCCAAATGCCAAAACACATATCACACTTTTTAAATGAATTCAACAACACTTCGTTACATGATTTTCGATCAAAGACACATGAGTGCATAGTAATTGTAGCGGGGAAAGAAAATACATGTCCCAAGAGGCTGTGAAAATGATCGCTGCTGCATTCAAATCCCCTATTCTTCTTTCCACTCACTATCTCTAACAATATCACGCCCAAGCTGAAGATGTCCGACTTTACAGAAAATTTTCCAGCAATTGCGTATTCTGGAGCCATATAGCCACTGTATAAAACCATAGGCCATAACTTGTAATGTCCCATCGGAAAATAAAAAAACTGAAAAAGAGAATTACATTAAAAAATAGGGACAAATCTTACTAAGTCCCAACAACTCTCTTTGTTCTTGCTCCAGGTTGATCCTCTCCGAAAGTTCTTGCTAGGCCAAAGTCTGAAATTTTTGGATTTAAATTTCCATCTAGTAAAATGTTGCTTGTTTTGAGATCCCGATGGATAATCTTTAATCTAGAATCACGATGGAGATAGAGTAGCCCTCTAGCAATTCCCATGACAATGTTGAAGCGGTTAGGCCATGTCAAAAGTTCCCTTCGATTTTGGTCTACACATAAATGATCTTTACTTTGGTAAAAATAAAGAGATTTCCGAAACAAATTATAAAATATAATTTTAGGCTGTACCAAAAACAAAATGATCCAAGCTTTTATTCTGTAGGTACTCATAGACTAAGATCATTTCTTCTCCTTCAATGCAACATCCCATAAGTCTAACTAGGTTTGTATGTTGAAGTTTGGCAATCAAGATGGCCTCGCTTTTGAACTCTTCAAGACCCTGTCTCGAAGTTCTTGACAATCTTTTAATGGCTATTTCTTCTTTTGATGGTAAAATGCCCTGATTATGAAATATAGAGTCAGAATGTTTGTCTGTTGTGTTACACCTTAGGCATTCTCTTGCAGTATGCTACCTTGTAAACGGGACCGAAACCACCTTCTCCGATTATGTTATCCTTGGAGAAGTTGTTTGTTGCAGCTACAATTGTTGCAAAATTGAGTAAAGGTAAATCTAGATCCCCATTATTCTTTTTCATGGCTGTGACAAGAACAATCAGATTATTATTCCACAGACTCTGCTTCATTGCAGTTTTGCAAAACTTGATCAGTCAATTTCAAAAGTTAGGCTGTTGTGTTACACCTTAGGCATTCTCTTGCAGTATGCTACCTTGTAAACGGGACCGAAACCACCTTCTCCGATTATGTTATCCTTGGAGAAGTTGTTTGTTTACTACAATTGTTGCAAAATTGAGTAAAGGTAAATCTAGATCCCCATTATTCTTTTTCATGGCTGTGACAAGAACAATCAGATTATTATTCCACAGACTCTGCTTCATTGCAGTTTTGCAAAACTTGATCAGTCAATTTCAAAAGTTAGGCTGTGTTACCTTGCTTCTTTGGTTTTCTCATCATAAAAATTCCTCCATTAATAAACCCTGAGACAATAACTCAAATTAATTGATATCGAAGATAGCCTAGTAGGCCTTTTCTTCTCTTTCTCTAAATCAGGGCTAGAATCTACAAGGAAAAAAATAAGCAGATATACTTATTGTGGTTTTGGAGCAAACACTAAAGGTGAGAAACAAACAAAATGACTGGATTCTGTTCAAGTCTAAAATAGAAGGGAAATACTTCCATGCAAAGCAGTAGCAATTGCACCATACAACTCAAGTGCATTTTTAATGGTATTAGTTGGTGAGTGTTAGCTTTTTTCACTGAACATTATTAGTTGTTTCATTAATCAGTACATAGATATCTTGGAATATGAGCAGTTTTCAGAAGCACTTACAATCAACTAGCTTTGAAGCTGGTACACGAATATAGGTGTTTTGCTTACTATCTGCCCCAGGAAGATCTCTAGTATCGATGAGATCACCAAACCACATCACGCAGCCACTGCCTCCATTAGTTATGTATGGATTAGCATATGCGGTGCAGCTGCAATTCTTTAAGCACTCAGCTCGGCATTCTTCAAGGCTCATGCTAGTGTTCAACCAAAACTCCAACATATCCGGATACTTGACCCCTCTAACCTCTTGAAAACCATCTCCACTCTTGCAATTCAATGGTGTGATTCTAGTGCATCCACCAGACCAATCTTGAAGTTCCCATTCTTTCTGGAATTTAGGGGCAAATCCCTTTAAACACCGGCATAGAGATTGAGTTGGGTTGTTAAAACTGCAAAAACCATTAGGACCACATATACCATATTCGTCACACCGGTCTCCTGGAATAGTGAGCACATGGTTCCACTTATCTTTTCTTGCATTCATGGTATAGCTGTGGACTATACCAGATGGATCAAGTGTTGATCTTGATCTTGCATCCAACCTGATACAACGATCTCAGCCACGTGTCAACGCCCATCTTGATCTTGCATTGAACTCGATATAACGATCTCGAACACGTGTCTAACGCCCATCTTGATCTTGCATCTAACCCGATATAACGATCTGACCCACGTGTCAACGCCCATCTTGATCTTGCAGATCCAACCACCTACTCCAAGCAACGCCCATACTCCATGAATCGCCTATGGAACCCGCCGACACGGGCTTTTGGTCGAGTGGTTTCGCTTTCCAACCAACCGGCTTGCTCAACCGCCTTTGTGCGTTTCGGACGTTAGTGGTTGTGCCCGTCAAGATACCGAACGACAAATCCAAACCGTTCCATCAAACTTCTCAACAGGCGATTTCTTCACCATCATCATAATGCTCTCCGCGGATCTCTTTGAGTCCGATCCGATACCGGTTGTTGGGAATTAAAGCAAGCAATTATAGGAGAAAATAATGGAACAACTAATTAAGGACAAACAATTTAAAAAAAAAACAAGCAATTATAGAGAAAAAAATAATGGAACAACGAATTAAAGGACAAATAATTTGGTTACCCAGGGCCATTACATCGACTACATCTGGGGGCATTACCAAACCAGGAGAGATCTATTAGTTTCTTGTATGACCATACAAGATAGTGCAAGTAGTGCAAGTAGTGCAAAAGATATCTGATAGAGTCGGGGTTTATTTATACAAAAACCCGAATCGGGAAGCCGGGCTAAAACCCTAGATTTGGCCCATCCTCGCGAAACCCTATTTCGCGTCCAGCCTCGGAAACCGCTTCGACCTCAGCCCTTGGTCGAGCGGGTCGGCCGATCACATACATTGCTCGAGCGCCTCATGGCGCCGATGGATAGGGGGCTTCGACCGAGCACACTTGCTCGACCTCGAGCGCTGGTTGAGGGCCTCCTGCGCCCTACATCCCGTTTCACTCAGGCTCCATAACCCAACAAGTACGATTCCATTTCTGCTGATCACAAGACTTCCATTTCTGGAAATAGAGAAAGCAACACCATGAGAGTCAGAGATGGGATTATTCCTATTTGCAACCCAAACTACAACATCTGGGATGTTTTTGCTCCATACTCCCAAAAAACTGTTTGGGGAATTTCCAGGAGTGAAAAACCCCATCTCAAAATCTTGGTCATGAGAAATCAAAGTTTGGCCGATAGAAATCTTTTGATTTGGTAGGAGTGTATCAACTCCAAAGGATAATTTCAGAAATTTAATGGAAAGAAGCAGAGTGCACAGAATTGCAACGGAAAGGAACTGCGCCATTTACAAATCAGAGCATTTAATTTAAGGGATATAGTTTCTGCTATCAGAGTGATAAGCGTTGATTATAAAGAATAGGAAGAAGACTTTGATACGGCAAACATAAAGTAAAGAAGACTTTGACCCCCGACCAACCAATTGCGTGTGGAATTGTGGACATATTTCTCCTAACCCATCGTAATAATCACATAATCACATCGTAATAAATTATGCTTTAAAGGATGATTGATACCTCTTCATCTGACCTCCAATCAATCACTGTGATGGTGTTTCTCTCAGACATTGTACTGGTGATATGCTGCTTCTTTCTAGAGTAGAACTTCTTCTGGATATTTATCATCCTGATAGAATTTGATGATGATCCAACCTTCTTCTGCGTGCTATCTCCTGTAATACCTCCAGACACTGTCAATTCAGCGACGCTACCCCTTAAAAGTACAAATCGAACCAAATACAGTAAAGAAATGCTTTTCCATAAAGATGCATTCCTCAGAGTCATTTCATCGAACACCTTCCAAGCATAACAAAACACCACCATCCATTTTTTCTCCCTCATTATCTCGATTTATTAACGCCACCAAAATCAGCAAAATCTCACAGTAAACATACAAAAAGTCAATCAAACGAGACTACATATTCTTCTGGACCTGGTGGAGTATGAATTTATGGAGTTTCATGGTCATCCTGGTTACACCAACGAGAGAAAAAAGAGAGAAATGTGTTTGTGGGGATAAAATCTAAAATTGTCAATAGTCTCAAATTTTAATGTGCAAAATTGGTCCCAATTTTTCACGAAGTGTACCTTTTTCGTTTCAAATTTGTCAGAATTGGTGAAATTATATTGTTTTTTTGTCATGCATTTTAGCCAGAAATCTTAAAAAATAACGTTTTTTCGTCAATTCCAACAAATTTAGGACAAAAATAGTACAATTCGCATTAAATTAGAATCAATTTTGTACATGATTTTTTTTTTAAAATGAGACTCCCATGTTTGTGGTTTTGTATATTGTGATCCAGATTAATAAATGGCCAAATGGGTACTAATTTTAATTTAAAAGAATACAAATTCTATTTTATCCACTCTAAACCAATGGGTACTAATTTTAATTTTAAAAAAATTACATGAACCCAAATTTAAAATAATATTTTTCGCCAATGTAGTATCAGTATGGTATCGTTTTGAGCGGTTAATTAGTTGAGACTAAATAAGCATTTCTGTTAAGCAGTTAATTAGTTGAGGGTTTTATTATGTAAATGACATTCTTAGTTTTCATTCTCCTTCGATAATAATGAGGTTTGATTTTGTTTCAATATTATCAAACTATTTTTGTAATTAATTTTATTAAGAGTATTTCTAGTGTGAAAATTTTCATGTATGAAAATCTATAAAATTGTCTTAAATCAACCATCTATACCCTAAATTATGACCTATTCGGGCGGGGTGAACCATGAATCACTTGGGGCCGAGTAAACCATTAACCACTCAATTTTATCTTACCTTCACCAATTACAAAATTTGGTTGTAAATTAAAAAAATTTCATGTATGAAAATTTTAATACTAGACTTTGTCTTTTATTAAAATAATAGATCTAAGGAGTAAGGTGGAACAGCGTCTCCCGTTATTAATTCTCAGAATATTGGTGTTTATTAATTACTCTCGATTTTATATAGTCAGATATTTTAATAAACACAGAAATCTAACAAAATTACATCAGCTCCATTCAACATTTCTTTTTATCATTTTAAAATATAAATTATCATCTGGTAAATTCAAATTATACTATTAAAAACAGTATCAAAAAAGGTTGTCAAGCTAGCATAATTTTCGAATTATTTCATATAATCTTAGTTAAAAAGAAAATGGCGAATAAAAGTATAATTAAACCTTGAAAAAGTTGAAATTTAAATTTTGGAATAATTTGGGTAATTAGTGAACGGTGAAAAATGAAAATAGAAGCGGTGATTAATGTTGTAGAGCAGAACGAAAGTGAAAAAAGGCAGTTAAAGAAATTAGACTATTATGGAGGGTTCGACGGAGACGACGGCGGCGAATCCCGGCGGAGGAGAAGATGACTGCGGCAGAGATAAGAGGAAATTGAGGGAGGGTGAATCATCAACACCTAAAAAGAAGTAAGTATAGAGTAACTGCATGCATTATTGCATTATATATACATACATATAACTCCTGCCTTCTCTCTCTCTCTAAATGTCAGAAAAGAAGTGGATGTGCCTCGGCCAGCCGCGGCGGCACTACCGCCATTAGCTGGAGTGGGGCGGCCACCATTACCACCACGCGCTGATGTTGTGGAGGCGCGTGGCGGCGGCGGGCAAGAAGGCACGCGCTGCAGCTGATGTTATATTGTCGTTAACGACGTCATCACCATCGGAGAACACTACTGCTACTGATGATGATGCTACCGATTCTGATGTCACTAAGAAGACCCAACAAGATTAAAGATTCACCAAAGATGGCTTCCTTTTAATCAATTTCTTGCTGAATTTTCCCGTAATTTCTTTCTCTTGTTTCTTGCTATATTTTTGCACTGAACCAAATTGACATGTCAACTACTGTGTTCATTCTTCCTTACGTAGTTAATTAGGTTAATTGCATTTGCATGCTGTGATATAAATAAATAAATAATTGGGATCGATCATCATTTCTAGATATATCTCTAATTACGTTAATTATATTCGCTAGCTTTCCTTAATTTCAATCTCATCCTAATATATGATATGATGTTACGTACCCCGTCCTTTTTATTTAATTTTACATTTTATGTATATATTATTGTGGCCTAAGTATGAGTACAGGAAATTAAATTAAATATATAGAAATTGAAACTACGGGCCAGGATACATGACCAAGAAACGGTTATCGATCCAAACTGTTTCTATGATCGCCGGAATATGTATTACACTAGTTGTTGAGGTTAGTTGACTCTCTCTTTGTATTAGAGATAAAGAATAGAAATTAGTCTTTATCCAATGTATTTATATATTCTATATTCTTTCCATTTAAATCTCATATCGTTGTTGTATTTACGTAATCCCTATTAATAATAGATTTCTCCAATCCAATTTTTATTATATTAATTTTACATTTTATGTAAATATATTGTCGCTAGTCTTCTTTAAATTGTTATACATTGCCACTCTAAATCTCTAAATTAACCCTACAAATCCTTATACAAAAATTTCCACGAAATTAAATCTTAAATATACGCAACCAATCCTACCGAACCACTATTCTTCCCATTCAAAATAAATCCCGCAGATATTCATCTTAATTTATTGTTTCTTCATGCGCAATGGCGGCACCCACAACAACCACCAATTCGAATCAATGATCAACATGGTTCTTGCGTGGAATATATACCTTCCAAATTGAGCAATGGTTGTTGAGGTTACGGGCCAGGATGCATGACCAAGAAACGGTTATCGATCCAAACTGTTTCGGTTATTTATGATTCGCCGGAATATTTATTACACTCCATGTTGACTCTCTTTTCATTCTATTTCGACAGTTCCTCGATTTTGCCTTTTTTGGTTGCCTTTATTCGGTAATGGGTCGGATCATTGTTGGTAATGGCAATGCTTTGAATATTTCTCATATTGGTTTTCATAATGTGCGATTCTTTGGGATCATATTATTTTTATCAATAAACTAACATCCATGTTTTTTTCAAAGTTCTTTGCCATTTTGGGTTCATATTTCTTTGATATATATATTGAAGGCTAGTTTTTTTATCATTTTAGTCCCACAAAAAAAATTTAATTGTCCAATTTGATTGCGAAATTACTAGGTTGAATTCTTGATTGTGTTTTATGAATTATTATGTTGCATTTATTGATGATTATTCTTGAGCTTTGGATTTAAAAAACTATAAAATCGAATTTCACGAAATTTGAGTTGGGTTCATACCTTTTGTGCGCAATCAAAACCATCTACAGTTTGTTAATGCCTAAATGAATCTTAATGGCAAATAAATTAACCCTAAATTATGATTTCATATATTGGTTTGAGGCATTTGCAGCAATTTTTTTTGATCAACCGCTTCCTACCCCGCTTTTGCAAAATTCATCACCTTTTGAGTTGATATTGGTTATGCTCCTAATTATGCAAACTTCAAGCCTTTTGGGTGCTCCGGAGGGATTATCGCGATAAAATATCGCGGTGTATTTTTTGGGTTATAGTAGCATTTACAAGGGATTTCGATGTTTTGATCCTGTCTCTTCTTTCGGACCTTCATTTTCGCCATGCTCAATTTGATGAGTTTTCTTTTCCTTTTTCCCCGAGAGCCGCCGCGCCATCTCCGGTCCTCGAATTAGACATTACCACTTCTTGGATGCCTAACAACTCATCCTTCCGGCCGCTGACTGCGCTTTTCTTCTCCCGACCGCAGCCTCAATGTGAACCACCGTGTCGACTTTATCTTACCTTCACCATATATATAATTTGTTTATAAATAAAAGTTTTTTCATGTATATAAATTTTCATACTAGACTTTGTCTTCTTTTTATTATGCCTAGTAAGAATCTGTATATCGAAATTCGAATTAAAGATGGATTTGGCTTTTATTTCGGGTTTTCATATTTTCTTGGTGGTTGACTATCTCAGTTTTTTTGGGCTTAGCTGACTGACTCTCTCTCAGATTCTACTTTCACCGATTTGGACTGCTAATTTTTCTTGGTTTAGCCTTTTTGGGTTGCGGCCCATTGATTAATTTTCACGGCCCGATGTATGTTAAATTATTTGGGTTTTTTTCTAAAAAATAATAATAATCACTTTTTAGGTTTTTTGTCTTTATCCAATGTATTTTATATTTATTCCGGATTTGTGAAATCGGCCTATTAATAATAGATTTTTTTGTTCTTTACACTTTCTTATTTCCGGATTTGCCTTTTTTTGTAATTTTTTTTTTTTCAATTTTCAAATATTGTTTGGGTTCATAAGTCTTTGGATATATATATTATTTTTATCAATTTAGTCAAAAAAAAAATTTGATGAAAATAGAAAAAATTGTATAAAAAACTATAAAATCTTTTTTTTTTTTTAAAAGAAACCATCTACCCTAAACACTAAATAATGAACCCTAAATTACCCTAAATACATTTAAAGATTTCTGCCTTAACGATGAACGAAATGAACCACTCGGGCCGAGTAAACCGTGAACCACTCGACTTTATCTTACCTTCACCATATACATAATTTGTTTGTTCTTTTTATTATGCCTAGTTAGAATCTGTATATCGAAATTCGAATTAAAGATGGATTTGGCTTTTATTTCGGGTTTTCATATTTTCTTGGTGGTTGACTATCTCAGTTTTTTGGGCTTTTTGATTTCTTCTCAGATTCTTAACCGATTTGGACTGCTAATTTTTCTTGGTTTAGCCTTTTTGGGTTGCGGCCCATCGATTAATTTTCACGGCCCGATGTATGTTAAATTATTTGGGTTTTTTTCTAAAAAAATATAATAATCACTTTTTAGGTTTTTTGTTCACTTTCTTTTTCCGGATTTGCTGTAACGTTTTTTTTTCAATAATAGCAGTAACTAGCATGATGAAAATAGTATGTAGTGTATTTAAGATAATTTACATTTATTCACAAGTTCAATTGTAGTATATATACTTTAAATCTTGATTTCTTATACAATTAACCGAAAGTAAATGTTTCAAGGTGATGAATTGAGCATTGGTTAATTTGATTTCATTTTACTTTTTCCTTGGAGGTTCTAGAAAAATTATTTTTATTAATTTAGTTTCAATTTTTAAAAATTAATCGATTTTGATTCCAGAATTGCCTCAAATATTGGGCCGTGGCGATTAACCAATTGGGCCAATTTAGGCATAACCATAAATACTTTACAAATTGTTCGATTGAGTATCTTTAAAATTTGCATCATCTTTTAGTTTAATTGTATCAACACTATTATTATCTCCAGATACCTTTGTAGACAGGCTTCTTTCAGTATTCCACCCAAAGTGAATCTCCTCAAAATTAAATTGTGTAGGCACACGATGACATGTCTCCTTGTCTGGTAACCGAGCAACCCACACACTAATGGGAACTCTACAAAAACAATATATAATTTGTGTTTATTTCATAATGATCACCTACATGACTAGTAAAACTGTACAACATTTGGGAGATGAGCAGTTCTGAGAAGCACTTACAATCAGCTAGTTCTGAAACTGGTAAACTTCGAGTCAAGTCGAGTTCCAACTTCAATAACAAAATCGTCTTATATTCTAGGGTTGAGACTTTTGGAATATATCCAGAACTAACAATTGTTAAATTGTCACTAATTTTGAAACATAAACTTGAAATCGGTCTACATGTAATTAGTGTATTCAACGACCGATAAAAGTCACATGGCATTGTTCTAAAAATCATGCAAGACTCATGGTTTACTCTCTCATAGTATCAAATTTTGGAAACTGAAAGTCTTATGATATGATCTTTCTTTCTTAGGAAATTATATGATTATTTTCATTTTAATATATGCAGAGGAGTAATGTTTTCACACAATAACCAGTCGAAATAAATGGGGGCATGCATATCACGCTTAATCTTGGCATACCCCTCATCTATCCTACGTCTCCTTAAAAGTCACTTTATCATTTCATATATTAAAATAAAAAACTCCATCGCTAAAACACGAGTCAAACAGTGACTGAACAATCTAAAACAGGACGGAGGGAATACAATAAATCTAATGTATGTTGTATACCTCCTTGTCTGGCCTCCAAATCAGTTATAGTGATGGTGAGGTGCTTCTCTCAGGCATCGGACTTGGTGATGTGCAGCTTGTTTCAGTAATGGAACCTCTTCCAACGAAAAATCCAGGCTCTTTGGGTTCAAGCAATATCGCTCCATCACTTCCTAACACGAAAAACACAGATGACATGACTGGCCTATCTTCTGGCACATAATTGACATTATAAGACACTGATCCACTCTTAAATTTGATGGAATCAAATAAAAAAAGGGATTTTACGAACAAAACAGAATGATGAAAGATAACCTTAGGTCGTACCAAACACAAAGTAATTGAGGCTTTTATTGTGCAGGCAGTCATAGATTAGCATCGTTTCTCCTCTCAGTGCAGTAACCCAGAAGTCTTACATGGATTGTATGTTGAAGTTTGGCAATCAAGATTACTCCCTTTTTGAACTCTTCAACACCCTGCACTGAAGTTCTCGAGAGTCAGAATGTTCGTCTTTTGCAGTATTCTACCTTGTAAACTGGACCAAAACCACCTTCTCCAAACAAGAAAGTTGTTTCTGCAGCCACAATTGTTTCAAACTTAGATAAAGGTAACTCTAGACCTTCATTAGACTTTCCTATGGCTGAAGAAAAAACAAATAACACCTCAAGAACTGCATATTTTTAATTGCAAAAGCTCAGAGGTGTTACCTAGCCTCCTCCTCCTCCTTTCTGGAGCACTCAGCATGGTGTTCACCAAGGCTCGTGCTAGAATTTAACCAAAATGACAACATATCAGACTCAATCTCATCTGACAAGCTTTCACCCTGAAACCAATACGACTCAAGATGAATATTATTGATTGACAACCCCTCTATTTTCACCCTCTCCATCAACCTCTCAGCCTTCAACTTGAATTAGAAGGTCATCATTCCCAAAGATCTCTGCTTCTTCCTTTATTTTGTTTGCTGAAATCGCTAAAGACTCAGTGCAATCTTTCAAACGAATAACTTGGAGCGTTGGTATATCTCCAACTTCCGATGGGATCTCATTCAATTTGCTCAAACTGATGAGGACAAGATTCTCCAAGACTGGAAAACAGGACGAGCTTTCTAAATTTCAAGAGTTCAGGTCAAAAAATAAAGCTGCAAGAATTTCAGGCGAAGAAATCCACCCTCAACACAACTCCACTTGCCGTCACTGAAAATTTCAATCTTGAGAACTTCTAATTGGGGCAATGAACCAATGCTCATTGACAAATCTTCCCAAAGATGGCCGTAGCCTCCGAAAGATAACTTTTAATGAACGGGGAAATGTGTTCATCAAAATATTAATGGGAATTCGCTTGTGGCACCATAGCTTCAGAGATTCAAGTTCAAGTAACCGGCTTCATACAAGCCATCATCATATCCCTCCATATGAGAATAATACCATATACTCAATTTCTTGGTATTGGAAATTCTCTTACAGACCTCCTCACTCAACCGGAAATTCAATACTTTTTTAAGTGTTTGTAAGTTCCCCAAAACAACGGAGTCATCATCTTCATCATCCGGAGGAGGATCAGGAATAAAAATACAAGAGCACTTTAGATGCCTAAGTTGTCTCATCTTCCAAATCTCCACTGGTGCAACAACTTCCTGGCCTCTTTCAATAATCAGTGTTTGCATATTCCAAATCAGGGATATTGAGGAAGGAATGAACACCTTACGATCCCAACGTGGTGAGAACTTAAAGTAGAGCAGGTTGAAGTTCTGAAAGTCAGCTTCTATGCCCTGGCCACGAGCTTCACTTAAAACTCTCAACAATCTACACTTTACTGGTACATCAGTCCTTTCGCATATCACTGAACGGGTAAGTGATGCTGATGGCAAAGCTTCAAAGAATTTTTTGATATTGGGTCTTGGAAGCACGCTAGGAGATATGAGGTGACGCTCCCTATGCATGCCCTGTGGAATGCTGCTCTCCGTCACCACACAAAAAAAAATCTCTTTATTGGATATCCATAAGCATAGCTCTCTTAAAAGATCATGGATGCGACAAGATTTGATTTTCCCATTTGAATGATATGCTCAAGCTAAAATGAGATTTCTATCAATAAGATCTTGTATGTAATCTCCTGCAATCTCTTCTAAGATTTGTACGCCATTTGGCTTTAGAAATCCCTCTGCAACCCAGCATTGGATAATTTCTGAGATTCTAATCTCACATTCCTCTCGATAAGTTCCCATATAAAGAAAACATGGTTTTAGATGAGCAGGCAAGTGGGTATAACTCAAATATAATACATCCAAGCATTGACCATTCTCTCTTGAACTCAGAACTAAATTAATAATTCTTGCAACTTTTTTCCAGTATTCTTCCGTCCTATATGAATTTCGAAGAAGCCCCCAATCACAGAAATGGACAATGCAAGTCCTTTGCATTGTTCAACAATTCTCTTTCCAATTCCCACCAGCTCAAGAGGACAATCTTCTTGACCAAATACTTCATGACAAAATAGATCCCAACTCTTATGCTCATCTAAAAAGTTCATTCTAATGCAAACAGAACACAAACGTGTAGCAACATTTGACAACCTAGTAGTTAGAACGATCCGACTTCTATTGTTATTATCCGGGAGAAAGAACTTTATCTCATCCCAAACCTCGCTACTCCACATATCATCTAGTATAATCAAATATCTTCTGCTAAACAAACGTTTATGTAATTGTTCTCCCTCCTCAACTCCTAGTTGTTTAAGTATTTCTTCCATTATTTTTTCCACACTGTTATCTTGAGGTATAGTAACCCAATCACGAATGTCAAAGTGATCCATAGTAAGACGACTTTCATAAACATTTCTAGCTAGCGTAGTCTTACCAATACCACCCATCCCAACAATTGAGATGATCTGTCGACTGGATTGCTGTCCAGTGAGCACATCCATAAGCTGCATCAACTCATTGTCAAATCCCACCATTTTTGCACTGGTAAGAGGCGTTGATGAAGCAGCAGGCATGGAATTTCTGGGCTTCTCGCAATTGAATTCCCTCTTCTCTTTAAACTCCATAACTTTTCCCTTGATAGCATCCATGTCTCCTAGAACTTTCAACAAACAGGTGGAGTGCGTGATAATCTCAGTGGACCCAGAAGGAATGTGATCCACAATATGGGATTCGATAACATCTTCAGCCTCATGAGCTGCAGTTGCAATTTCACTCTCTAGAGTTTCTTTGCTAATACTTCCATCAGAGTTATAATTCTCAACAAAATCAAGAAAGAAATCAAGCTTTTCGTCAAAAGATTGAATTTGGTGTTTGTTAAGAGAATTGGAAAAGCGAGGATGAGTGTTGACCTGATCCAAAGTATTCATAAGAGAAACTACGGATGCATAAGCTGCCATCTCTTTGGTATGGCGAAAGAATTATGACAGAGTTTGGAATTTATGAAGATTTTGCTGATTGTTAGGGAATTTTTTTTTTTTAGAACAGTAGGGTCCACGACTAGAACATTATTTAACCACCAGTTCATGTTTAAGTTTATCCATCATGCAGCGCATCCTATTGATCATGAAACTGGTATTTCTCCCTTATTGATTGAGGTGATGGAAATTTAAATTACATTTATTTTTGTTCACATATAACTTAATTTTTTTTTAAATATTTTTCTCTAATACGTGAAGAATTGAAGATTGACAAAAACTCGCATGAGAAAGACAATCTAGTACAATTAATATTCATGTTTCTCAAAGTGTTAAAGCGTCAATATTCAAATTGCACTTTGTCTCATCGTGAGATTGGTCTTACACAAGATTACCTCGTGAAGATTATATTGTATATATATAAGTGTCTTACAAATACTTAATTAATTATATACTAAATTTACCATTAATACTAAAATTATAAAATAATATTAAAATTAAAAAAGAAATTACATAATTAATCTAAAATATTTCAACTCATATATCAATAAAAAAAAGCTTTTGAAACTTTTAAATTAATATTTATATATAGATTTTAATTTTATATGTGAAATGCAGATGTCAAATTAAGAATCTTTAAAAATAAATAATATAAAATGTAGTGTTTTAAAAATAGATTAAAAAATAATTTATTGACATTTGAAATTGTTGGTTAAAATTAAAAAGGAAAGATGATATGATTTCTTTTGATTAAAATCAAATCACTCTCTTTAGTGGAAATTAAGACTCACCATTACACCACAAAGCAAGTGTAGCTCCACTTGTTACAATAATGATTGTTCACTCTCATCTTCTCTCTCCTTACTTCTATTTTTATATATTTATAGATATAGATTGTTGATGATTATATTTTGAAATTATTATTCTTCCATATATATAAATCATAAAGTCTTGTTTCTTTTCTTTAACTTTTTTTAATTTAAAAGAATCAAGAAAGTGCAATTTTTGTGTTTAATAAAATTGTTGGGATTTACATACGTTTTTTCAAATTATACTATTTATTTATTTATAAATGAAATTATATAGTACTATATCCGTCTCAAATTTGTTTGTACAATTTTCCTTTTGACCAGTCCCAAACTTTTTTGTATATTTCTTTAAATGGTAAAATCTATTTTAACTCAAACCCTTCAAACACAATTTATTTATCATATGTCATTCACTCATACTCTCAACACTTTATCATCTCTAATAAATATTATTCTACTTTATAATAAGTAGAATTGTCTATTATACATGTTGATGTTGATTTTAATGTGATAACTAATGTGTGACAACATTAATAATTCGTCATTTCTTTCACAACCAATATCTTGTGTTTTTATATGTTGTTTCTCTTATTCTGTTTTGCAGAACAATATTTAGATAATATTCTGGAGAAATATTGGATAGTGGAAAACAATTGATTTAATAGCGGAAGGAAATTAAAAACATGTGGTATGTTACTGACCATGTTTGAAGGAAGTCAGATAATGGATAATAGATTCTATTTTATAGGATACATGGAGACTACCACTTGGACGTGCAATAATGGAATATTTCTCACTTAGGGTATTTCATTATTTACAGAAAATCAATAAGGCTTTTGTGTTTTTACTAAGTGTATAGGTTTTTCTGTTGAGATCCTGGATGTTGTCCAAAATGTTGTTCAACATTTCTGAAAATATCAGAGTTCTTTTTTTCTCCTAACATTAACTTTGAATATTTTATGTTGTCACAATGATCTTGTATGCAGGTTGACAACTTACAAATGTGTTAAGTCAAGCAGTTGTAGATTAAACAAGAGTGAGAGTTATGGAGAACATGGGTAGTTATCGAGTTCATGGAGTTAGTGGGGGATGCTTCCTAGGCTGCCCCAACTGCCTAGTGGATGAGAAATGCAGTGGAATTTCGTGGTCTATATATACACACTGCATGGAACATCAAAACTTGAGAGAGAGAGACACACAATGTTTTTCTTCTCCACTTGGAGCAAGATCAATATTCTATTTCATCTTCTCCAAATTTCAGAGAGTAGTACCTGAGACACAGCCATTGAGTGCTTTGTACATCTAGGAGTGTGAGGGTCGATGTTATTTGTTTGTGTTGGTCGAATGTATTCCAACATTCCTATTAGTACTGTATTTGTCTAATTAGCATGAGTGTTAGGTTGAATAAGATCACTAGTCATTTGTGTGAAATAATTATTTAGGGAAGTGTGTTTTTATAATATACCTTTTGGGATCTAGTAAAAGGTCCTTGTTTGTGTCACTACTCGTTATAATGAAGTTTTTAGCCATGAGACTCGCATAGTTTGAATTAAGACTATACACAATTTTGTAATACTTTTCAAAACGTTTTTAAGACTTTCGATGTGTAAATATAGTTTTATATATTGCATAACATTTTTAACAACATTCTGAAAAGTCAATCACACACACTTTCAATACCCTCAACATTTTATCACTTAAAATACTAATAAACAATTCTACATTAAATACCATGCATCTAGTAATTGTGACTGAGGGAGAGAGTAACTTTTTTGGTATGTGTATATAATACAGAGATAGAGAGATGTTATCATGTTCCATTAAAAATTTAAAATAAGAAAATTACGTGTGAGTGTCTATAAATATGCAAATTAATTGTATGATTAAATAAACAAACCATACATATAATAAACTTCGTGCATTTAATTTGGTTTAATATTATATATATATAAAAAGAGGTTGTCACCACATTGATTGATGGTTTATCTTATACGGAGTATTTTATTTTTTCAATAGTTTTTTCTCTTTATTTTTGTCCAACTTAATTAATTTGGTTTAATTTTCTTTAAGAATGACATCATCCAATTTTTATATATTTTGATTAGTTGACTCATTATTTCAAATTACAACATAATGATGGAGCTCAAGGAAAAATATATTCAAGTATTTCAACAACTGTAATAAGGGATAATTAATTCATACTCAGAGCCTAATTAATATTTTTCATGTTCTTTGTTTTATAGATGTTTCATATTTAGTCTTCAACTAAGGGTGAAATAATTTCATAATTAATTAATTTCATAATTAGCGTTTTATAATATTTAATGTTAATTTTCGAAAAAAATATTTTTAATGTTCCGTACGTGTTTATATAGTTTTTTATTTTCTATTAATGTTTTAGTTTGGGGCAATAACACCCTACTACAATTAAAAATGAGAAATAACAATCAACTACAAACAACTGTTTGGAGGCATGTGCAAAGCCTAATTTACCCCTCTTTCCACCTATTAAAATTAAATAAATTAAAAACAATTCTGATTAGAAAAAAACAATTTTGATTGGACTGCCCTGCAACGAAACTGCAGTGTCAGGCGGTATATTTGCAGAATTTTTATTTTTTTTTGGTTAATTTGTTTAATTTGTCAATATTTTTTCTCCTTATTCTTCATTTAAATATTATTTTATTTTATGGTAATCTCATATTCCATATTTTTTATTATTATTTTTTCTCATTTAATATATTATTTCTATTTTAATTGAAAAAAATGCTTCTTATTATTTTAATAATTAATAAAATAATTTTATGAGAATTTTATTATTTGCTGACTAGATCTCTAAAAAATAATTTGATTACATGATTATTGTATACACGCATAAAAAAAATTATTTCATTAAATAAAATATTTAATAATCACTAAACAAACATTACATACATGCATAAAAAAAATTGTATATACACATTTTTTTGCATCTTTACATTGCATATTAAATAAAAACATTATATACACTAAAAAAACATTGCATACACAGCAAAAAAAAATTGCAGATACACGCATAAAAAATTGCAGATACACGTAACATTGCATACACATGTAAACATTATATACACACAGTCAATTTGCGTCTACGTCTATGCATTGTATAATCACCAAAATTTCTATCACATAAAACCAAAATTTAAAAATCCAAATTAAATATCCAAATTTAGGTTTTTTTAAAACCTAAAACAACCATACTGGTACAGTACTGGACCATCACAATAAACTAAATTTTCTTAAAATTACAATTGGGAATAGGAAGAAGAATTTGGAATTTGAGATACATCTATGATCACGTAATTCCAAGAAACTGAAATTAAAAAATTACAAGATTTAATGGCATTCAAAATATACATTACATATGTGACTCACAAGTTGTCAATCCCAAACATTCTTCCCAAAAAAATCATATATGTACTCACAAGTTGTCAATCCTCAATTCATTCTTTAAACAAACCATTCTTCAAAAAAAAAGTTGGGATTATGTTTCTTCAACCATAGCCATACAAGTAACAAAAATACCCAAAGCATTCAGCACAAAACCCAAGAACCAAACGTACTAGCTCATAAAGGAAGTAACAAAAGCACAACCATTATTGCAGGAACAAAAAATGAGTGATCAAAACTACACTAAAATAACGAATACCAATAACTTGCCTGCATAATTAATGCAGCAAATTCGCAAAAACCTTATTTAAATTAGTGTTTGCATTAGCAAGATTGGGGTTGTGTGGACAAACTGTTGAAAAAAAATAAAAAAATCCTCCATTCAGATATGCATCGCCGCTCACCATGTCGCCGCCGCCACCACCTCCGCCTCCGTCATCCCCGCCGCCACCAGATCCCTAGATCCACCCCCGACACCAGATCCCTAGATCCGCCTCCACCTCCGACATCACCTCCGCCACAATGATGCATCTGTCCAAAATACACCATCACCGCCTCCGTCCAAAACATCACATATAGAACCCAAAAAATACTATCATCGGCGGCGGATCTGTACCATCACTACCCCCACCAAAACACTGTCCATCATCCTCTACGAAAGTAAGTGGCGAACGTGATGGGGGACGCGCCTTGCCTGAGAAAATCTAACCACCGGTGTTTGTAGAGAGAGGAGAGAGAGAGAGAGAGAGAGCGGATTGGAGAGAGAGATAAAGAGGAGATAGAATGACGGTTTGAATTATTTGAAAGAGAAATTAGATCTGAGGATTGGAGAGAGAGAGAGAGTGACATTTATTACTAAAATATAAAATAATTCAAAAAATTTCAATCTTATCGTGAAAGGCTAAAATAGGTAGTTAACCACATAAAATTTGTATTTAGTTGCTATTTAAAAGGTGTTTTGTACCTATTAGCTAGTGGGGTGTTTTTTTTTTGTATCTCCTAGCAATTACCCCCGAGTGGATCTCGTATGCTTGGCGGGTCAGCTAAAATCTTATTTCATAAGAGTATATTTTTTAAGCAAGAACTATCTAAAAAGTAAGCGTGCAACTATTGCAAACAGCAACATGCAACTATGTTCTCATATAGTTAGTTGCACTTTCTGTGTAAATAAGTCACACTTTTCAGCATAACAAGTTGCACGTTTTTAAAATGCACTATGAGTGCACGGTGCATCCGGGTGCATACAAGACCTATCCTTACCGCTTTTAGTTTTATGTATACTTTTTCAAGCTTTTTCTTTAAAGAAAAATGATTTGTATGTGCAACCCTGACCCTTATGTTCCCAAAAACATATGATAATTTTTTCTGTAAAATTTGTTCATTGTATGAAATTAATATTATTATACATACTTATAAATTGATCTTAGTTTATAGCGTAATGATATTAAGTATATACAAAATTTCATATTATGAATAAGTTTAATTGGAGCAATATTTTTTTAATAACCAAACCGACGATCGAAAAATAATTGTTTTTTTATTTTTTTTATTTTGGTTCTGATAAATTTCTAATTGCATTACCTTAAAAACGATTTTTTGAGGGTGATTCGATACCGATCTCATGGTTGATTTTCGGTTCGATTGATTATGGAAACACTGTCATAGATAATAAATTAATGAAGCAATATATAAAATAAACGTTAAGACAATTATGATGTATTAGTCCATGGAAGCGAAGCTGAGACTTATCACTTTGTTGAATATTCAATTCAATTTAAGGCCAAAAATTCAACAAGAGTTCTCTTGATGTCTTTACGTTTGCCTCCACTCTGCTTCTTATACCTTTCATCAACGCTTGAATCTAACAGCAGAACCTACTTCCCTCTTATAATCGGATTTGATGGCGCACGCAATTTTATGCGCCATGCTAATTCTTTCCATTAACTTTCTCAGATTATCCTTTGGATTACATCATACACTCCTACCAAACCAAACGATTTCACTTGGCCAAACTTTGATTTCTCATAACCAAGATTTCGAGATGGGGTTTTTCTCCCCCGGAAAATCCCAAAACAGATCATATTTGGGTATATGGTACAAAAACACCCCAGATGTTGTAGTTTGGGTTGCTAATAGAAACAATCCCATCTCCGACTCCCATGGTGTTACTTTTTCCATTTCCGGAAATGCAACTCTTATGATCAGCAATTCTAGAAGCATTATCTGGTCCGCAAATCCATCAGTATCCGCATCAAGCCCGATTCTACAGCTCTTGGATACAGGGAACCTGGTACTGGTAAACGAGACCACGGAACGTAGTGGTTACATATGGCAGAGTTTCGATTACCCAACTAACACTTGGTTACCAGGAATGAAGATGGATGATGATAATATAGAGAAGCTGTATTTCATATCATGGAAAAATTATGATGATCCTTCACATGGAGATTATATAATCAAGATTGAAAACCAGAAGCTGCCAGAGATTGTCTGCCTCAGAGGAAAACGGAAAATGCATCGAACTGGGAGGTGGAATGGGCTTTACTTCGGGGGAGATCCGGGTTTTCCGAATGAAGTTTTCAAATTGGAAATGGTTTTCAGAGAAGAGAGGCTGGTATCCATCTCCAGGCCTCATGATAAATCGATTGTGAGAAGATCAACACTGGACACGTCCGGTGTAATCAACCGCTACACCATGAACTCAAGAAAAGATAGGTGGAATCTCGTCTACTCATTTCCAGTACAGCGGTGTGACGAATATGGTCTGTGTGGTCCTAATGGTATTTGCAGTTTCGACAAGCCGATTAAATGCCAGTGTTTAAAGGGGTTCGCCCCTAAGTTTCAGAAAGAGTGGGAGCTTCAAGATTGGTCCGGAGGGTGCAGTAGAATCACGCCGTTGAATTGCAAGGGTGGGGATGGTTTTGAAAAGGTTAGAGGGGTGAAGTATCCGGATATGTTGGAGTTTTGGTTGAACAGTAGCATGAGCCTCCACGAATGCAGAGACGAGTGCCTAAAAAACTGCAGCTGCACGGCGTATGCTAATCCGTACATAACCAATGGAGGCAGGGGATGCGTGATGTGGTTTGGGGATCTCATTGATACCAACAACCTTCCTGTGGCGGATAATAAGCAGAACGCCTATATTCGCTTACCAGTTTCGGAACTAGTTGACTGTAAGTGTTTCATATCATAAGAAAACTCACTATTTGTTTGAACATAAGCAAAAAACATAGAAAGTGGAAATGAGATTCTGGAATTAAGTTTTTTTTAGTCCAGTAACTTTGTTTCGTTTTGAAATTTGTCCAAATTGTATTGACTTTTTGATTTTGGTCATGTAAATTGATCAATTTTTTTTTAAATTGGTCATTTAATCCTGCTGTAGCAGGTCACCAAACAGGTAACCGTCACTTATATAATTATTTTATTATTTTCTTTAACTTCGATATGCCACCAAAACTTTTTTAGTCATAATAATTTTGGGTCGGAATTTTTCTGCGTATTTTTTTGGGAAGAAAGAGTGTTTTCTGCGTATTTTGATTTATTTTAGAATTTTTCGATCAGTTTAGACCGAGTAAATCGAACCGATTTGCATTGTCTTTTAATATATATAAATTGTTTTTAGACAGTCTCAAAATCCGACCAAAATTATTAGAAGTAAATAAGTTCACGTTGTGCTTCGAAACTAAAGGAAAAAACAAAATAATTACACGTGTGCAAGTTAACTACTTGGTAATCTGCTGCAACATGTTAAAAGATCAATTTCAAAAAATTTGAAATTTGCAGGACCAAAATAAAAAAGTCAAAACAATCAATATCAATTTCAAAACGATGCAAAGTTACTGGACTACAAAAAACTTAATCCCTAAGATTCTGTATGTTCCTCTCTCATCTCTAGTGTTTTTCCTTGTAGATTCTAGCACTGACTTGGAGAGAGAGAAGAAAATGCCTATAAGGCTAATAGTTGTGATATCAATTGCAACTGGAGTAATTGCTTCAGGGTTTATCAATGGAGGTATTTTTATGATGAGAAGACCAAATAAGCAAGGTAACAAATCTCAATTTCTGCAATAATTGACTGATCATCTTTTGAAATAATGCAATGAAGCAAATCCTGAGCTTTTATGTTCTGTTTTTTGTTCTCACAGCCATAAAAATGAACAATGAGGATCTAGAGTTACCTTTATTAAAGTTTTCAACTATTGTGGATGCAACAAACAACTTCTCCGAGGAAAAAATGATTGGAAAAGGTGGTTTTGGTCCCGTTTACAAGGTAATATACTGCATAAGAATGCCTAAGGTGAAATGAAAAAACATTTTGACTCTTAATTTGACATGCATAAGCAGGGTACTCTTCCACTAGGCGAAGAAATTGCTATTAAAAGAATGTCGACAACTTCGGGACAGGGTCTTGAAGAGTTCAAAAATGAAGCTATCTTGATTGCCAAACTTCAACATACAAATCTTGTTAGACTTTTGGGATGTTGCATTGAAGGAGAAGAAAAGATGCTAATATATGAATACCTGCAGAATAAAAGCCTGGATTATTTTGTCTTTGGTGCAGCCTAAGATTATCTTTTGTTTTTCTGCTTTGTTTGGGAAATCTATTTTTCGTTCAGCCAGATTTAAGAGTGCTTCAGTGTGGTAACAATTCATTTATGTGCAGATCAAAATCAAAAGAAACAGTTGACATGGCCTGATCGCTTCAACATTGCCATAGGAATTGCTAGAGGACTACTTTATCTCCATCATGATTCCAGATTAAAGATTATCCATCGCGATATCAAAACAAGCAACATATTACTAGATGAAAATTTAAATCCAAAAATTTCAGACTTTGGCTTAGCAAGAACTTTTGGGGATGATCAACCTGTGGTCAAAACAAGAAGAGTTGTTGGGACTTTGTAAGTTGTTTCTTCATTTTTTATTTCAAAACTCGACAAAAGCACTTCGAATTTCTCTGGTTGGATGTTGCAACAATATTTTTTTATGTTTTATGCAGTGGCTATATGTCTCCAGAATACGCAATTGCTGGAAATTATTCTGTAAAGTCTGACATCTTTAGCATGGGAGTGGTATTGCTAGAGATAGTGAGTGGAAAAAGGAACAGGGGATTCGAATGCAAAGGCGATCATTATCATAGCCTCTTGGGACATGTATTTTTTTGTGGCTAAAGACATATACTTTTGCACTATGCATTTTTGTTGGTAATAGAGAAACTAACATTTTTGTTGCAATGTTGATGCAGGCATGGTTGCTATGGAAAGAAAACAGGGGTATTGAGCTGATGGACGAATGTTTGAATGATACATGTATCGAAACTCAAGTAAAGAGATGCATACATGTTGGATTGTTATGCGTTCAAAAATTTGCAGAAGATAGGCCAGTGATGGCATCGGTGCTTTTCATGTTAGGAACTGATGGAGCTATTCTTCCCGAACCCAACGAGCCTGGATTTTTCGTCGAAAGAAGTTCCGATCGTGTAAGTAGTAGCACATCACCCAGTCCGATGTCCGAGAGAAACACAATGACCATAACTGATTTGGTGGCCAGATGAAGGTCTCTAACATACTCTAAAGAGAAATCCAAATGTAACAATTTCCACGTGATTACATTTACATCCCACAAATTAGATATTGAAATGTACTACTAATTTCCGAGTGTGACATACTCTAAAGAGAAAAGTCTTTGTAAAAAGTGTATTTTATTTTCCTTAATTCAATTTCTTTTTCAAAATCATTGGGGAAAATGTGCCTGAAATGTGAGCTTTAACGAGAGGCACTATCTTGCGCTCAAAAAAAAAAAAGCGAGAGGCACTATCTATTCTAATAAATAATGAGAGGATTATGGATAAATAATGTGAGGATTATTAATCCCTCATTAATAATTTAATAGTTTACTCTTTAGTGGGAGAATTCATTTTCCTCTCATAAAAACATCAAGATTGTTGATTTAATTAATGACAGTTTTTACCTAGCTCTTCTCATAATTTTTGTCATTATAGAAAAAATTTTCTTCATTGAGATTTGATTCTTGTAGATAGAGATAAAATTTTAGGGTGCCTCACTCTAAGGTACACAAATTGCTACATTATTAATCTAAAGTACATTGTGCAAAAAATGGTTTGCACTTTAGTTCAAAGTAATTTTCTCAAAATTTTAAAAATATATTTTCATAAAACCTTTAATTAAGTAAATAATTTTTTTTTTTAAAAATAAAATGAAGAGGGACGGCCGAATTGCAAACAGGATTTGGTCCTCATTTGGATATTGGCTGGATTCAAAATTATTTCAAAGTAAATAAAGAGAGTTTATGAATTTTTGTTTTAAAATTTATGATCATGGTATTAAAATCAGTGTTTTCATAACCGGACCGGTGATCAAACCGGACTAGGCTCCAGTTGCCGGTTCAACCGGTCGGACCGGTCGAACCGGTGGTTCAACAGTTTAAATATGATCCCTGCATATTAAAATATAAATATTTTATATGTTATTAACATTATATATTTCTATACAAACTATACAATCTATGTATGTAAAAATGTAATTAAGCACCTAAATTAATAAAATAAACTAAACAATAACTTTTATTTTAGTAGGTAAATAAGTAATAAAAATATAAAATATAACAATAACAAATAATAACAGACCATATCAGACCCCTGTTCTACAATTCTACCTACTTCACATTTTTCTTTCTTAATTTTTTTAACCATTTAAATATATATGATTAGATATTTAAAAATCAATATCCTATATGAAAGTAATAACCGAGACTTGTAGCTAGAAATATTATTGTATATTTCCTTATAATGTTGATTTGGTCAACAATTGATATGACATGTGAATACTCTCTAGAATATTCCGTAAAGAGATATACACACGCTCCGCTCCACTCATTTTTTGTGAGAGAAATCTATTTCTTTTGACACCTCTAAAAAACTATGAAGAAAGCAAACCTGTTGGAAGATGCCGGCAACGTGGGGAAGCGCAGGACCCCGACAATGTGGATGGGGAAGCGAACGGCGATGGTGACGCCGTGGGTGGACACAGAGATTAAGGGTTTTATTAGCGGCGCTCGATCTGGTTTTGGAAACGAGGGCTGATTTTTTTTTTTTAAAGAAAAATCGGTCCGACCGGTTCGCCGGTTATCCGGTTAACATTATTTTTTCCAGTTCTAAGCGGCCTGACTGCAAAAACGGTTATTGGGGGTGAATTGAACCGGGTTTCCGGCCGGTTCCCGGTTCAACCGGTTGAACAGGCCGGTCCGGTCCGGTTCCAAAATCACTGATTAAAATTTTGTATTTAAGAACTACGTCTCATATTTAAGAGATGAAAATTGAGAATTTTTATATTTTTAAGATAAAGATTGAAATCAAATCATTTGTAAATTTTGTAAAGATATGAGAAGAAGTCGGATGAAATTGTGGAATCTTGATAAAAAATATCTTTTGTAAATATTAAAAGATAAATTTGAATTTTAAAAGTATCGAAAAAATCTCTTAGGGAAGTTTTTTAAAATATAACTGACTTGAAATTTTCGGGGTGTTACATTCTACCCCTCCTTAAAATATTTCCGTCCTCGAAAATCAATTGTAATTGATAAAATATGCATGAATGTGTAAAATTTTGAAATAGTCATGCAATGAATGTACTTTATGGCATGATTGTAGAATAAAATCACTTTGAACTTGAAAATTAAACTTTAACATGTGATGCATGTACCATATATCATGTGATCATCTTTTCCATGATCAAATTATAAAATAGTTTATAAATTTTCATGTCATACCTTGGAGTTGTAGCAGTGGGAAGTGGATGTCGTAACTAATGCATTATGAGATTTTTATTTTAACAAGTCTACAAGAACGTAAACTTGCTCTGATACCACTCTGTCACATCTCGATTTTTCATAGGCAAAATATGATAAATTTTCTAAGAATTTATAGCGGAAAATATAATATAAGTAAATATGCATTTTAAAAATTCATAATTTCTCTATTCGAAAGTAAGTATGCGAGTGTGGGTAATCTACCCATAATCAAATGAAGAGTTTTCACTTATAAATACAAGATGTAATTTAATGTGGCTTTATTTATGATTCTAGCTAAACAACAAAAATAATGAAATCGAATGGACCGAAATTCGAATGGAGTACAAAGGTACTCCAAACACACAAGAGAGTTTCACAAGACACTACAAACAAGACTCCTAATTTAAACACAAAGCATCCCAACACAATATATTTAACTCCCGAATTCACTAACTCTCCCCCCTCATTCTTACTTAGCCTATAAAATTTATTAAAAATAGACTTTAAAGTTGTGGCTCCAATTCAAACATCATACTAAAAAACACTCCTTAATTTCCCCATTGACTACCACCCTCAAAAGCTCCTCCCCCATCCCCCTCCCTTCCCCTAAAAACACATCACAAATGTCTTTCCACCACCCCAAAAGTTCTTCTATTAAAAGTTTCAAACTTTGTTAGGTGGGTTTAGACCTTTATTTATAGTTACACAAATTAGGTTATAATTTTTGATGAGGTGTCATTTTAGCCCTTTAATCCAGCTTTTCTATCAAATGAGCGAGCTCGTCCTGTCCCGGATTAATTGTTATGGTCATGCCACGTGGATATGACGTCAGGGCAACCGCTCCTGAGGCGCCAATTGGCACAGCGATTACGCCCCTATCTAGGCTCCCATAGTTAGCTCCTTGTATCCCTATTCCGCCGGCGTGGCACGGGCCTATTTTCCTTTTTTGGAAAATCTTCGGCTCGAGCCCTTTAAGCGAGTTTGACCTCGTCGCTATTCTCGCCATAAGATTGTATTTGAGCTCCAAACTTTGTGTTGTCGCTTGGTCGCCTCATTGATCGCAGTCGTCGTTGGTCGCTCCACCCACAAGTTGCTAATCTTTCAATTCTCAACTCCAGTTGTCGACAGGTTTTGATCGCCCAACGATGAGGATTACTTGGGTAGATCCACGTGTCACTTGATGCGCATATGTGGTACAACACTGATAAACTAAGACTATATTTACTTTGGGTTTTAAGTGACTTTTGAAAATTGATTTTTAAAAATTGTTAGTGTCTATCTTTCAGGCCCTAAATTGTTAGTTTTCTATCTTTCAGGTCTTGAATCGACAAGAAAATTTTTTAAGGCCTTAAATTGATAGTTTTGACATCTTTCACGTCCTGAATTGATATTTTTCCTAAAAAATATATATATCTACCAATTTTGTAATGTAATTACATATATAACCTTATTAGAAAAAAGATATTTACCCATATGACCTACAATCTCATTCACCCCACCTTTCATGTCCTCTTTAACTATTATTAACCAATTTATTATTTTATTATAAATTATGATATATTTAATTATTATTAGTAATTACTAGCAATTAGGATATTTAGTATTTTTAATTTATACACAATGCAAGAATAATTTTTATCATATTGACGCGTCACACAGTATATACATGACACAATGAGACTAAGTGTAGTAGAAAAGAGATTTTTTTTTCTCTTTTTAAAAGCAAATCAAACTTACAGGAAGGATTTTAGTAACAAAAGAAAGAGAGATGAACTTAGAGATTAGAAGATAAAAAGGATAAAAAGAATAAAAAAAAGTAATCGCCAAGGAAGATAAGAGAATAAAAATAAAATTTTAATTTTAAAAAAATGAAAGGAACTTAATTTTAGAAAGTTAGAAAAATAAATTTTGGAAGATGGGGGAGGGGTTTTTGGCGTGTGTAATAGGTTAGGGTGGTAGTGGGATTCAATTTCATTTTTAAGGGCATTTTTGGATTAAAAATGTAGAATGGGTATATATATATATATATATATATTATAAGGGGCATATATCTTTCTTTTGTTATTGAAATAGGTATATTTGCCCTTCTTCCCTAAACTAAGACTATATTTACTTTGAGTTTTAAGTGACTTTTGAAAATCGATTTTTAAAAATTAGAGATATTTTAAATCCTGATGAATAGTAACGTCTGCCAAGTTTCTAGAAAACCCTTATCAATATACGACCCTGAAATTAAATCTCCCAACTTTAACTTTTAGAATGAATTTTTTTAAACATTATATATATATATATCTTGTGTGCACCAGATGCACCGTGTAACTCAAGTGAATATTTGAGATGTTTAAGTGTAAAATAAGTTGCACGATTAAAAAATGCACTTGAGTTACGCGGTGCACCATGCACGTGGTGCAACTTTGCCTATATATATATATATAATTGAACAAATAAAAAAATAGAAAATAAGCAATTCTAATTGAATCTAGTGAAATCATTAATTTATGTCCACCAAGAAAGTACAAGAAAGATTTATTCAAGCTTAGACCACTAGTTTTAAAAGAAAAGAATTATTTCGGCCCAAGCGAAGTAGCCTTATTCAAGCCCAAACTACAACAAATAAATGCCTACACCATTTTTCGGCCCAAGGGAAGTAGGGTTATTGATGCCCAAACTAGAACAACATATCCCCCAAGCTAATTGACACAAACTAAAGTAATAGTGAGTTTGCACGCATATTCTGAATCAATTTTAAGACAAGAAATGGCCCACTGAGATAAGATAAGATATGAGAGTAGCGCCGCAGATGACCACATTTTGTTTGTGTAACTTTATCCAGATTGCTACTATCGATTCCAGAAAAAAAAATATAGAGTGAGAGAGAATTTAGATATCAGAGTGATTAGAATGGCGCTTATGCTGCTGTCTATTCTCTCGAGAGTTTCTTTTCATCCCTTTTACATTATTATGATGCTGCCCTTCCTCCGGAGATACGGAATATCTATGAACATGCATGCAAGGAGTTGAAGGGGCTTCTAGATTTTGTGGAAAGTTTGGATAGGAAGAGTAGGAAGAGGATGAGTGCTTCGCTTGAACGACTCACAATGGAGATACTTGATGATTTCTCAAATAATGCCACTAATGAGTTTGATGGAGAGGTCGAAAAAATTCATTCCTTAATAAGTAGTCGTTGCTTGAAGATGACGAAAAAGCAGCTATTGGTTGGATGTCGTGATGAGCGAAGCCAACTCAAAGGAGCACTTGTACATAGCATGAGAGATTCCTTTTTTTATTTAATCTATGGTATGGCAGGTATTGGTAAGACAACTCTTGATTTGGATATTTCTGAGTGGTTCGAATGTCGTGCGTGGGTGACCGTAGGCCTGGACCGAAAATCAGAAGAATTCACGGAATCCATTCTTGGTCAAATGAACCCTGAAGCGCACGAGATGGTTAAGGGAGGAGATGAGATAAGCGATGCCTCATCGTGTTGGACGATGTATGGGATAATCACAAGGTCGAGGATTACTGGCGCAGAACAACAGTGGTTGGCAACAAAAATGGAAGTCGAGTCTTGTTTACAAGTAGGATCATTCATCCCAATGAGGCTCGGGATTGGTATCCCTTTGAAAAGCGGTTGATGAATAAAGATGAAAGTTGGGATCTTCTACGTGATTTGCTCGAGGCTCATGCTCTCCTCAACTTGAGAAGGGGATTTTTGATCCAACTGTAAAACCAAATGAATTCTATTATCATGATCTAGAATCGTTCAAGTGTTTAGAATTTTGTACTCATGTTATTGGCTACGAAAGAAGCAGTACTTATTTGCAAGCAATGAGCAAATGTGGCCTCCATTCTTCGTGGTGGTACTTGTGCCAAAAAGAAGCTAGGAAGACTAATTTTTATCATGTCCTAGATTGTCCGGAAGACAGTTTAGAAGAAGTTATAAAAGGCCAGAGCAGGTTGAGCATCCACAATAATGTTTTATTTGCTCGCAAAGATGTGTACAACTCAATGGAGAAAAATTGTGCATCCACCGCACAATCTCGAGGCCAAAATTGGGAGGTGGAAGAGTGCGGATTTCCACGCCTCTATTTTCTGCTGATTGAAGACATTAATCTAGTAAAATTGGTGGGGGCACATGGAAGCTTCAGATCCCTTCAACACCTAAGCATTAAACATTGCTATAAATTTGAGGAGTTCCAATTGAGAAACTTTAATGATGTTCTGTACATCGAAATAGTTGATAGCAATCCGCAGGTGGAAATGAGTATAAAAAAGAATAAGTTAGATGGAGATTTTTCCAGTTATAATAATATTGCAGTGCATTATTCATGGAGATAAGCAGGAGCAACATGAGAAGGTTAGTAATTCACTTCTACACCGAGTTAGGCAAGCAGTGGATATCCTTTTCTTCTTATTGATAAAATGCTAGCAACATTTTCTAGAAATAAGCATGTGTCTTAAAAAAATTGATATGAATATTGGTTGCAAATAGAAATAAGCATGTGAAACAAATAGAAGAGGATAGCAAAGATGTTTGTTTCCGCACTTGGTAAAGAATCAAATGCTTTTTTTGTTTTTGCATGATGACTAATCTTCATTATGTGCCAAACCTTAAGTGCAATCTGATCTTCATATGATTGATGAATGCAATTTATGTATTAATAAGTTTTTTGTTGTATAGGAGTGCATTTAGAGGATGCTGATTGTTGAGGGGCTCGTTTGATTCACGGGACAAGAGGCACGCATATCCTTCATCTTGCAGAGTGGGTTGGTCGTGTATGAATGGTAAAATTATGCAATAAAGCAAGAGTACTTTGTACTTTTTTCTGTGTGAACATAAAATAAGTGATTGAGGTTTCTAGGTTGATTGTGTAACATATGTATATTTTAAACGTATTAAATTATTGTGATGTTATTCTTTCTACCAGCTTACAAACCTATTAACCCCCTGAATTGTATCTAGCGATTACTTTGCGAGAATGGCGATTAGTTTTACCCCCAAGAGTTATCTAGATTGGACTATTCAATAATCTCGTCGTATTATTCGTGTTAATTGGATGGGTGTGAAGAGATAATTTGTGAAATTGGTTGTTAAACATTTAATTGGATAGGTGTGAGGAGAGAATTTGTGAAATTGGTTATTCGAAAACATCCTGCAAGACGTTGATATAATACAAGTAATCATGTCACAACAATCATTTATTTCTATATTGGAGCTCAATAACAATTGTCTATAACTATCTTCACTTCTGATGTGAATCTCAATAGAAAACAAAATCTGCAACATGAATCTCAATAGAAAACAAAATCTGCAACATTATACGGTCATCAGTATTTTTACTACAAAACATAAGCTCTTGAAGTTTTACACATTTAAAGGGGAAAATTTACTGGGGAAAAATGGATCAACAGTTGAGATAGAATCCATAACAAAAGCAGACACAACTGCACCTAAAATGGCATATATAATAAGTGATAAAAACAGGACATCAAACAGTAGCACCAACTGAAAACAGTTAACAAAAGGATTTATATATTCGTGAAGCTATTTATATTGTATTGCATATAACATTAGTATGCAATATTTCACATAAGACCTTCTCTTTTTAAATTTTTTAATCTGGCACTAAAATAGTGATTTTAGAGATGAAAATTCGTTTTGCCATTAAATTTTCGTTGCTATTTCTCTTTTTTTTTTGGAGTAGGTTTCCTGTGAAACTTGTTCACCGTAAAATTGGTTCACTATTTATAGACATAACCCTTCAATTATCACAATTAATATTCTTTTGTAATATAAGTCATTTAAATCATTTTATAATATAAGTTATACCCTTAAGTATCACGACCAATTTTTTATTTTTTTTTAGCAATAAGTTATACCCTTAGAATTTTCACGATTAATACCTTTTATACTTTGCCTTTTTCTTGCAGTGACTCAAAGAAGGACCAACGATGATCTTGATCGAAATTAATCGCAATCTTTTTTGCCAAAAGAAATGAGTGGCAATAATAATATTTTTGCTCTGATTATTCAGTAGGGAATGCTTGATCGATCAAGAGATTAATGTAGGAGGACAGAATTTCAGTTTTTCTTTCTTTCATTTTTTTTAATATGGAACCTCAAATTATAAAATGTCGTTATATGCTCATTGGGTGTTCTAGGAACCGTACAGGTAAATAAACATGAATTATTATGTAATATAATTATAAAAAATGCAATCAATTCAGTTGTAAAACAAATAAACATCTTCCATTACTGAAATATTCCACAAATAATACATCATTAGGCTTACAACATCAACACTTCAAAGCACATGTTAACTAGATGACAATTAATAAAAAAAACCAAAAGAACAAGGGACTTGAATCGTTATTGTACTAGAGGCCATTAATCGCCCATATAGTAGAATTGGCCAGGGTTTAATGGGCTGGGCTTCAGTTTCCAGAAGCCCAATGATTAAGACTGAATATGAATGGGCTTCTCATTCTGAGTCGGCAGAGGAAAATGGCCTTTTTCCTGAAGGCTTTTCACTGTGTCATACATAGTCTACTTTACTGGTGTGAACTCTAACCCCAAATCCTTCAGCTTTTGGTTTGAAAAGTTGTATGGTTTTTTCCTTGGGTTCTTTTCATCAGAGCACCTGAATTTCCAGCCCAATAATCAATTAATTAGAATATAAATTTCAAATAAAGAAAACACACCGAGGCTGTCTCATGTACATCTAGATGCATTATAATGCATTTTAGAACTATGCAACTTGTTATATAGAAAGATACAATTTGTTTACACTGAACTGTGCAACTATTAATATGACAACCTACATGGTTCTAAAATTTATTTTGAGTACAAGGTGAACCTGGATACATTGATGAGAACCGCGATAGCAAAACACAAATAATACGAAAAAAAAAGATAATAATTGTTGCCCCAACTCAAGTTGGCAAGAAACAATTAGGTTTTGAAAAAGTTGCCAAGGGTTTTTTATTAATTTTTTGCTTTCAAAACAAAGAAAAACTTCCTAAGTATTTATAGGACAAAAACAGGACCAAATCTGCCCAAAAAAGGACTAAATCTCACCCTAAATCTATAAGTGATATACTTGAACGAAAATTAAAGGACAAAAATGAAATCTAGCCTATAAAATAAATAAAAATAGCAAAGATATGATAATCTTGTCAAATCTTGGAAAATCTTGCCCATTAACTTTAATTGCAAAAGTATGACAATTCCTTGCCATATAATCTTGCACGTATTATTGGGTCCAAAAACCCTCGTTCGCATCATACATAAAATATTTAGTCAAACACACTATATACATACAAATCTTTGTACATGTGCTCGCTGCGTGTCTTCATGTGTTTTAGGTTAAAGGATAATTATACATTAATCTAATATACAGTCACCCATATAGTATTGGTAAAAAGTTTAAGTCAAAGTCTTGTATGCAACTTGTTTGCATACAAGACTTTGTATTCTAAAATGCACTATGAGTGCATGGTGCACCCGGGTGCATACAAGACCTAGCCATTATTCTACATTGGTTTCAATTTGTAATGCATTACTATATTTCAAGTTTATGTTTATCTTTGAATTCTAATTTAAGACAATCAATCGTATTTTTTAGATGTCATTTTAAAGTTTTTCGGATGAATTAAAAATACTTTTTATGCAAAAATTAATTTTAATTAAATATTCAAACATTAGTTAAATTTTGTTTGTTTTAAGTACCTGACAATTTTTTATTATTAATAACACAATATTTAAATATAATAAAAAATTTATAAGTCGTGTATCGCACGGGAGAAAATACTAGTGATGCCTAAAAATACAAGAGTTGGGGTATTTATACTTCGGCTAAAAAGGGCCTAGCTTAGGAAAATGTCGAAGAGTTGCTAAAATTCGGAGTCCCACTCAGCCGGAGTGGGGCGACTTAGGTGGTTGAGTGGAGTAAAAAAATTGTATTTTTCTCGTAAAATCTCGAAATTAAATGGTTCACTCGGTCGGAGTGATTCAACACGACACTGAGTCCCACTTTAACCAATCTTTTGGGGAATAATATTTTTTAAGGACATTAATTTAGGGGGGTTGTGTTTTAAGGACAATAATTTTATGGGCTTGGAAATGTAGGACAAAATATTATAAAACTTGTAAATATAGGACAATATGTATTAAAATTTATAAAAATAGGACATTATGTTTAAAAATTTTGTAAATATAGGACAATCGAGCCCGAATCTCACATGATATGTCAGCCCGATTTGGGCTTATTTGGGCTCAATTGTCCTACATTTACAAAATTTAAAATATATTATCCTATATTTACATATTTTAAAACATATTGTCCTACATTTCAAAGTTCGTAGAATTATTGTCCTTAAAACACAAACCCCCTAAAATTATTGTCCTATAAAACCATTTTTCCCCAATCTTTTTCTTGGTTTAACCACTCGGATGCTCTTCTCCCAAGTCTCCTTTTCTTGATTTATTAATCCTTTCACTTAGGCCCCATTGATTTACAGGATTGGATTAATTTGTAATTGTAACACCCATGAAATTTATATATATATATAATAAATGCATAAGCTATTGTTTTAAAATAAATTCTTATTGAATATACACATATATGTATAATAAGATAAGTACCTAGTTTAGATATATATATGAATATCTATCACACGCTTATCCCAGGAAACTTATTCCAAAATCTTCTCTATTTAGTTCTTTTTTAAAAAAAATAAAAAATTAAAGATTTCTCAAGTATTATCCAATTCCTTCACAGCCTTTATGCTAGACTCCTCTGTCTGAGTATCAAACCATAGAAACTTTGCCTCTCCTCTCACACCTCCACAAATCTTGCTCTTTTCAACCTATGACAAGATACGCGCTATCTTCCTGCCACCGCAGAAATTGAGTCCCAATTTGATCCAGAAGATTCATGTACGTGCTGATCATGTTCTACCGAAAACAGTAACGAGTTCTCCCTTCTTTCATGGAATTAGTCTTCCTTCTACTTTTGGTACTGATAATAGAAAATTGTTCCTTTATTTACTTACATGCGGTATTTAACTGTGACAAAGGGAACCCCACTGAGCTAGTTGTTTGCTCACCCAAATCCACTTAACATTTTGCAGATTAAGAACGGAGTGCGGTGGGGTGCTTCAGTGGCTTATCTGATTATATTACACATCAATTGGTTTTCATTGCATGATACTTGGTACACTTGAATAATAGGTCTTGAGATTTTTGAAGTTGTTAAAGTGAAAGAGAGTTGTTCTTTTGAGATAAAGTGGAGTCAAAGTTTTTATTGAGACAAATTATGTGAATTTCTAATGGGCGAATTTTATTTCAAAATGTCTGGTGTATAAGATTTTCTGTTGCTAGATTTAGAACAAATTCGTCTTGTTTAGTCAATTTTTCGTCCTGGATTATATTTCTAATTAAGTTGGTCCTTAAAAGTCTTACTAAAATTGGGATGTCTTGAGTTTAAGGTTCACCGCTGCCAATTTTAGGACGATAATTGGTCTATTTAGTAAATTTTGGGGTGTAAGTAAACTTATAATTCGTAAAGTCTTGAGTTGTGTTAATTATTTTAGTTGCTAGTTCAAAATAGGAGAAGTCAGTTTAATCTATCCTGGTGATTATGTGGTTTATATCTAAATAGCTTGGTATCTAACAGTTTTATGAAAATTGGGTCATGACAGTAATGATAGGATTGGATAAGATTTGATTGATTATAATGAATTGTTTGAATCAAGATATATGTTTGAATTGTAGATTGCATCTTTTAATTCTGTATCGAAAGATTAATATTTGTGTTTGTGTTTGGATTGAATAATTAGATGGGATACCCATTTAAATATCATAAATACCTTTCACATGAGATACGCTTGATCATTTTAAATACAAATATGAGGACAATATTGTAATATTATATTTCAGATAGATTTTGTCCCAAAGTCTGAAATTTTGGGATTTAAGTTTTCATCTAGTAAAATGTTGCTCGTTTTGAGATCCCGATGGATAATCTTTAATCTTGAATCGCGATGGAGATAGAGTAGTCCTCTAGCAATTCCTATGACAATGTCAAAGCGTTTAGGCCATCTCAAAAGTTTCTTTCGATTTTGATCTGCACATAAATGATTTGTTATGGCAAGCACTCTTAAAATTGGTAAAATTAAAAGAGATTTATAAACAAAACAGAACACTAACAAAAGATAATCTTATTGTTTGTACCAAAAACAAAATAATCCAAGCTTTTATTTTGCAGGTATTCATAGATCAGCATCCTTTCTTCTCCTTCAATGCAACATCCCAAAAGTCTAACTAGATTTGTATGTTGAAGTTTGGCAATCAAGATGGCTTCATTTTTTAACTCTTCAAGACCCTGTCCCGAAGATCTTGACAATCTCTTAATGGCTATTTCTTCTTGTGATGGTAAAATACCCTGCTTGTGCATGTCAAATTAAGATTCAGAATGTTGGTCTTTTGTATTTCAAATTAGGCATTCTCATGCAGTACCTTACCTTGTAAACGGGACCAAAACCACCTTCTCCAATCATGTTTTCCCTGGTGAAGTTGTTTGTGGCAGCCACAATGGTTGCAAACTTTAATAAAGGTAATTCCATATCCTCATTATTCTTTTTTATTGCTGTGAAAAGGAAAAAAACAGATTATAATATCAGGCTCTTCTACGTTTCATATTTGTAAAAGTTCAGATTGGTACCTTTCTTCTTTGGTCTTCTCATCATAAAAATACCTCCATTAATAAACCCTGAGACAATAACTCCAGTAGCAATTGATATCAATATTAGGCTTGTAGGCCTTTTCTTCTCTTTCTCTAGGACAGGTCTAGAATCTACAAGAAATAACACGAGCTAATATAAGTGTTGTGGTTCTTGAACTGACAGTTGAGGTGACAGAGGAACAAAATCATATTTTCTTTTCATAAATAGATATCTACGTCTTTGCAATTTTTAACAAATAGTGAGATCATGTTTGTTTCGTACAAAACAAGCAGTTAGAGAAGCACTTACGATCAGCTAGTTGTGAAACTGGTAAGCGAACATAGATGTTTTGCTTAATATCTACCCCAGGAAGGTGTCTGGTGTCCACGAGATCCCCAAACCACATGACGCAGCCGCTGCCTCCATTGGTTATGTATGGATTAGCATATGCTGTGCAGTTACAGTCTTTTAGACACTCTGCTTTACATTCGTCAAGGCTCATGCTAGTGTTCAACCAAAACTTCAACATATCGGGATACTTTACCCCTCTAACCTCTTGAAAATCATCTCCACCCTTGCAATTCAATGGCGTGATTCTACTGCATCCACCGGACCAATCTCCATTGTCCCACTCTATTTGAAATTTAGGGGCAAATCCCTTTAAACACTGGTATCGAATTATCTTGTCCACACTGCAAATACTATTTGGACCACCTAGACCATAATCGTCGCATTGGTCTGCTGGATTTGTGAACACAAGATTCCACTTATCTTTTCTTGTATTCATGGTATAGCTGTAGACTTTACCAGACGTATCTAGAGTTGATCATCTCAACATTTGTGTGTCATGAGGATCTTGCGTCACAGATAACAACATCTCTCCTCTGAAAACCAAATCTGTTTTGTACAATTTATTGGGAAAGTGCGTCAATCCACCAAAGTGAAGCCCATTCCACTTTCCAATTAGGAATGTTTTTGTTTTCCCTCTGTAAACCACCAACTCAGGCAAGCCCTGGTTTTCTATTCTGAGAACAAATTCTCCTGGAGAAGGATCATCCCAACTTCTCCATGATGTCAAATACTTCAACATACCCGAATCAATGTCATCAACCAACTTCATTCCTGGTAACCAGGTGTCAGTTGGGTGATTGAAACTCTGCCATATGTACCTCCTTGATGAACCTTGTTCCGTAGTTTCATTTACAAGAACCAGGTTCCCAGTATCCAGGAGCTGTAAAATTGGATTTGACAGCGTCGTGATGGATTTGCTGCAGACCAGATAATGCTTCTAGGATTACTTATCACAAGAGTTCCATTTCCGGAAATGGAAAAAGTAACACCATGGGAGTCGGAGATGGGATTGTTTCTATTAGCAACCCAAACTACAACATCTGGGGTGTTTTTGTACCATATACCCAAATATGATCTGTTTTGGGATTTTCCAGGGGAGAAAAACCCCATCTCGAAATCTTGGTTAGGAGAAATTAAAGTTTGGCCAATTGAAATCGTCTGGTTTGGTAGGAGTGTATATGCTGCAAAGGATAATTTCAGAAATTTTATTGAAAGAAGCAGTGTGCACAGAATTGTAGAGAGAGTGAACTGCCCTATTTCCAAATCAAATTATAAATGGCAAATAACTTCTAATGTTGATCCAAGTGATTGGTTACCAATACATAAAGACGAAAAGTATTATCAAAGTGCATAAGTCAAGCAATAAAATAAATGATTTATGAACCCCAAAGTAAATGAAGAGACTTTGAACATATCAAACGAAGACTTTGATACCTGGTATAGCCCCATCCAGAATTTAGCGTGTTGAATATTCTGTTTCTCGCTTTTCAATTCGACACATTTTAACCTTCCATAGTAAAATTGGGTTTGATGCCACCCTTGCCGGCCAGATCATGCTTCCAGTTCTGCGAATTCCATCAGAGGTGGCATCAAATCCAATTTTACCGTGGAAGCATTATCTGCTCCGCAAATCGATGAATAAAAAATGCTGCTGTTGAATCACGATAGAAATGATCTTATTTCCTGATGGATTTGGTACAAGTGTGCATCTATTTTAAAGGATAATTTCAGAAATTTAATGGGGAGAGGAAATGATACTGATAAGGAGTATGGACATAAATTGGAGATGATGACTCGTAATTTTTCCGCATACCTCCCTCACCAAAGTTTCTATTTAAACCTACGGATCTGAAAGCCCAAATAAAAGATAAATGGGCTGTTGTAATTTAAAAAAGCCCAAATTTAAGATAAATGGGCTGTTGTAATTTAAAAAAGCCCAAATTAAAGATAAATGGGCTGTTGTAATTTAAAAGATAAATCGTCCACCATTGAAGCTCGTCTACCGCCACCGCCGTTGCTCGCGTCATTCTTCTACTCATACTATAGTTAGAGGTTAGGTTCAATGTTTTTAAGTTTTATTGTTAAGGTTTCAAAATTTTGATTGTTTTAGGCTAAAGAATAAGGCTTATTGATTAAAACATTTGTTAAAGGAAAAAAAAATATATGTACCCACTTTCATTAATAAATAAAGGTTTTTACTCAATTATTATAAAAAAACAGATATCTATTCATTTTATAATAAAAATACATACATATCCTTATTAAAAATAAAAAATTATACTCACATGGCCCACATTACTACTTACCCCCATTAATGTCCTATCCTCATGTGTAAATTAAAAAGAAAATTATCAAATTATATTTAATTTAAATTAATAATTATTTTAAATGAAAATATTAATAATAAATTAACAAATAATTGAGGCTCATGGGGATTACCTTTTTTTATTATTTACAACGATAAATGCCATTAATTCATTTTTAAATTGAATTTTTTTTAAATATATTTTTATTAAATAATAATTTTATTTTTATTGACCTCATTTCTTTAATTGTAATATTTATATTTTAAACATTCACAATATACAAGTGGATATATATATATATATAAATTTTTCTCATTTGTGAAAAAGGACAAATATAATAGTTTAAATGTAATATTTAATTAAGTGGATAAATGGAAGAAACTTAATTTTGGCACGTGGGAAAAATTAATTTTTGAAAGTGGGAGAGGGGGTTTTACCTTGTGGTAGTAAGTTAGGATAGTAATGACTAATGAGGGTGAGACTCATTTTCACTTTTGAGGTATTTTTGGGTTAAAAGTGTGTAATGATATATTTTTTTTGAGTAAGTCTAGTGTGAAAATTTTCATGTATGAAAATCTATAAAATTGTCCTAAATCAATCATCTACACCCTAAACACTAAATAATGAACCCATTATGACATATTCGGCTGGGTGAACCATGAACCACTTGGGGCGAGTTAAACATGAACCACTCAATTTTGTCTTATCTTCACCAATTACAGAATTTAGTTGTAAATTAAAGTTTTTTCATGTATGAAAATTTTCATACTATACTTTTTTTTTTGTTATTGAAATGGGTACATATCTTTCTTTTATTATTAAAATGTGTATATTTACCCTTCTCCACTTTGTTAAATATGCATTTTTAATGCTTGTACTCTTCGTCCAACAAAGATAGTCCACGGTTTTTTTTTTATTTGTTTAAAATTATATTCACTTTTTATGCTTAAAGTGTGTAAATTGTTTAAAATATCATATTTAATACCCCACTTTGTATTGTCATTATTAATTTTATATTTAATAAATAAAAGTATATCAAGCAGAGTTGGTATGCTGTGAAATTTATTCACCGTGAAACTAGTTCTCTTTTTACTGGCATGACCCTTCAGTTATCACGACTAATACCATTTTGTAATATAAATTACATCATTCAGTTATCACTACTAATACCCCCTGCTGTAATATAAATCACACCCTTCAATGTTATAAGTAATACTCTTTATAATAGAAGTCACACCTTTAAGTTATCACAGATAATATCCTTTAGTAATATAAGTTACACTCCTTAACCAGTTTCGCAGATTTTTGTGTGAAACTTGTTAACCCTATACTTTGCCTATCAGGAAAACTATAGGTAAAATACAAAATTTCATACATGCTAAATAATATTTTATTGGTCGATGTAAAATTTTAAATATGACTATTTTTGTGGGACAGTGTGAGTGAGTAAAATATTTGGTTTATGTATAAACGTATGGTTAATTGCACGAAAATTACTGAATTTTCTTGCGGAAAAATGAACAAAATCGAGAACTACAAATTTCAGATCTGGTTTTTGAATATATTTTTTTTTCCAAATTTTATAATAAGAACTACAATTTTTTTTCCAAATCGAGAACTACAAATTTTATAACTGAAATCTTCATATATATAGGATTTTTTTTTTTTTGATTTCTTTTCAATTTTCAAAAATATTGAATGGTGTATTAAAATAATAAGAATGTTTGAAAAGTGTATTTTCTAACAATGGGGGTGCAAATAACCTGGGCCAAATATGAGCTCACACCAAATCTGATCCCACAATTTTTTATTTTTTATTTTACGGACTAAGCCAACTATTTTATTCTTACAAAAGTACGACAAATATTCATAGTATAGATGGATGACAAATGAAAAAAAAAAAACCAATCATCGTGAGTCTATGTGTTAAAAATTCAACAGAATGGAACATCAGTGGAATACGAAAAGTGAAACAGAAAAATCGAACCGCATAACATGTTATCAACGGTTTTCTCGTATTCAGTTCTAAGCAAAAAAAACCCATTGAAAATGTTATATATACAATTTGTTAGTCAATACAACACAAACAATTACTATAAAACCAGATATTTGATTATATTACTCGTCAGAGTGCAGGGCAATGATAATGAGCAACCCTTCTTCATCAAGTTCAGAATTGATACCTTGCTTTGTTTCGACAAGCACCATATAAAACTACAACATCACGTACGACGGGACTGAGCAAGATATTTGATATACGCCTCAAGATCAGTAATTTTGATGGTGTTTCTCTCAGATATCGGACTTGATGATGTCACACTTCTTTCAGAATTGGAATCTCTTCCAATGAAAAAACCAGGCTCTTTGGGTTCAGGCAGAATGGCTCCGTCATTTCCCAACATGAAAAGCACCGATGACATGTCTGGCCTATCATCTGCGAATTTCTGAACGCATAACAATGCGACATGGATACATCTTTTCACTTCAGATTCCATAAATGTATCCTTTAACCATTCATCCATCAGCTCTAGAGTCTTGTTTTCTTTCCATAGCAGCCATGCCTGTTGAAATTGCCCACAATAGAATTTTAAATGAACTGAACAACACTTTGTCATTTGACTATCAATTATCATCAAAGACATTGTAGATACATGTCCCAAGAGGCTATGAAAATGATCGCCGCTGCGTTCAAATCCCCTGTTCTTTTCTCCGGTCACTATCTCTAACATTACCACTCCCATGCTACACATGTCTGACTTCACAGAATAAGTTCCAGCAATGACATATTCTGGAGCCATATAACCACTGCATTAAAATTATTGGTCATAACATGTAAGGTCCAATTGGAAATCCAAAACTATTCTGCCAGAGAATTAAATTGTCAAAGTAAAGGGAAAGGCCTTACTAAGTTCCAACAACTCTCCTTGTTCTTACTAAAGGTTGATCCTCTCCAAAAGTTCTTGCTAAGCCAAAGTCAGAAGAGAAAGTCTAGTATGCAAATTTGTATAGATGCAAACACTTTAATTTTCAACCAAATTCTTTAATTGATGAATGTAATACAAAATTGAGTGGTTCATGGTTCACTCGGCCCGACTAGTTCATGGTTCACCCAGCTCAAATAGGTCATAATTTAGGGTTAATTACTTAGTGTTTATGGTGTAGTTGGTTGATTTAGGGCAATTTTATAGATTTTCATCTATACAAATTTGCACACTAGACCTACTCAAGTCAGAAATTTTTGGAATTAACTTCCCATCAAGTAAAATGTTGCTCGTTTTGAGATCCCGATGAATGATCTTTAATCTTGAATCTTGGTGGAGATAGAGTAGTCCTCTAGCAATTTCCATAACAATGTCGAAGCGATTAGGCCGTGTCAAAAGTTCCCTTCGACTTTGATCTGCATATAAATGACTTGTGATGCCAAGCACTCTTACAATTGGTAAAATTAAAAGAGATTTATAAACAAAACAAAAAACTAATAAAAGATAACTGTACCAAAAACAAAATAATCCAAAATTTTATTTTGCAGGTATTCATAGATTAGGATCCTTTCTTCTCCTTCAATGCAACATCCCAAGAGTCTAACAAGATTTGTATGTTGACGTTTGGCAATCACGACTGCTTCATTTTTGAACTCTTCAAGACACTGTCCTGAAGTTCTTGACAATCTCTTAATGGCTATTTCTTCTTCTGATGGTAAAATACCCTGCTTGTGCATGTCAAAGTAAGCTGTAAGAGTCAGAATGTTGGTCTTTTGTGTTTCAAATTAGGCATTCTCATACAGTATATTACCTTGTAAACGGGACCAAAACCATAGTTGGAGACAAAAACTCATATAAAAAAATTTCATGTACGAAACGGGGAGTTAAAACGTCAATGCCCAAATTATGTTCCGTCTCACCCTAAAATCGTCTCATACAAGTGTGTCTCTTAGTTAGTACTAGAATAAATGACAAGAAATTCATGAAAAAAAAAAAGCTTACCTATGGTCATGGCGAATAGCGACGGATTTCGATGGGTGTAGTTATCAAAAACTTTGGTGTCAATAACCGCGGCCCTATATATATGACTTGGAAAATTTTGTTGTTAGCATTGTGAGTTAAATCCAAAATAGGTGGTAAAATTCATGTGGATTCTCAGACAATTGAGATGTGGATTTCGAATTGGATGTCCAAAGAAATTGTCAAGGGATGTTTGTTTTGAATTTTAAAAATTAAATTTGAGATTTTTTAAAATTAAATTTGAAAAATCACCACTACAAAACTTGTGAATTTGCTATTACAATTTTCAATACAATCAATTTTCTCTTTTTACATTTTAATGTTTTTAAATCATAATTTACATTATCTAATCATATCAATCACACTCAACAATGATATAATAATGCAATTTCATTCACTTTTACACATTAATTTGATATAAAATTAAATTTTATCATACTTAAAAATCTCAAATAAAATATACACCTTACTATTTACTAGGATTTCAAAATCCCCTAAATTTTAAAAATGCTTTTAAAAGTCACTTGAAACTCAAAACAGATCACCTCTAAAGTTCCATTATGCAAATTCAGAAAAACAACTTTGGATAACTTTGGGAAGCTATAGGTCAAAGTCATTGTTATTTCCTTTGTGCATATTATTTTTCAAATTGGTCCATCTAATCGATCAATACCACCAGTTCAAGACTTATAGAAAAAAAAAAGGGTCACCTCTGGTTCACAAGACAATGAGATGGGAATGATTAAATGATACTCTGTTTCACCTTTGATTGTACTACTATATGTTTATATAGTATTGTCTTTTCTAGAAGTTTCATGGTTGTTAAAAGGTTAATCTGTTGAAGGTTCATATACAAAGATGGACTTGTATTTTTGCAGTCGGATTCTGTTATTGCATAAACGTGTTTTCTATGTTTTAAAATTGGTATGCGGTTTTGTTAAGGTTCCAAAATGTTTGGTTGACTTGTGGAAAAATAATGTGCAAATACTATTTGAATTCGGCAATTAATCAACCTAACTTTATGTGGTTCATGTTACTGATTACTGGTTATAATCTGGGGAATAATGGTTTTTTAGAACAGTACTTAGTTGTGGTTGTGTTTTAAGGACAATAATTTTACGGGCTTGAAAATGTAGAATAATATGTTTTAAAATTTGTAAATATAGGAAAATATATTTTAAAATTTGTAAATACAGGACAATGTGTTTTAAAATTTTGTAAAAATAGGACAATCGAGTCCGAAAAGCCCAAATCTCACGTGACATATCAGCCCGATTTGGGCTTGATCGATTGTCCTACATTTACGAATTTTAAAACATATTGTCGTATACTTACATATTTTAAAACATATTATCTTACATTTCCAAGTTCTTACAATTATTGTCCTAAACACATAATATTGTCCGGAAAAAACGAGTGCAAACCAAGTTGGGCCTTCTAACTCATAATATGTTATCACCGATGGTTTTCTCGTATTCAGTTTTAAACTAAAATCAATTCAAAATGTTATATATACAATTTGTTAGTCCATTCAGTGTAAACAATTATAAAACAAGATATTTGATTATATTACTCGTCTCATGGCAAGGCAGTGACACTAAATGCACGGAAAAGCATTGTTGCAAGTGAGAATAGCCTTACATGAATACATGATTACTGAAGAAACCTTAAGGCTGTGTTTACTTTGAGTTTTGTAAATTAAATTGTGTTTTAAAATCCTAAATTAGTTTTATTTTGGGATTTTATAAATCGGCTTTAAAATATCACCCCTGTTAACCAATGAAGTTTAATCATTTTACAATCATTTAATCATTACAATATAACTCAACAATAATATAAAAATACAACATCATTCACTTTTACACATTGAAGCTTATTCAACAATAATATAATAATATAACATTATTCACTATTACACATTAATTTAACATAAACTTAAATCTCTCTCTACTCAAAAATAAAAAAGAAACACACATTACTATTCATTAAAATTTCAAAAATCCCAAATTTTTTAAAATCAATTTTTAAAAGTCACATAGAACTCAAAGTAAACATAGCATAAACAATCTAACAATGACCAACCCTTCTTCATCAAGTTCAAAATTGATACTTGCTCTTTTGTTTCGACATGCATCGTATAAAAATACGACATTGATGTATGGTGGGTCTGAGCAAGATATTTTACATTTTCATCTGCCCTCCAAATCAGTAATTGTGACGGTGTTCCTCTCAGTCATTGGGCTTGGTGATGTGACACTTTTTTCAGAATTGGAACATCTTCCAATGAAAAAACCAGGCTCTTTGGGTTCAGGAAGAATAGCTTCATCATTTCCTAACATGAAAAGCACCGATGACATGTCTGGCCTATCGTCCGCGAATTTCTGAACGCATAATAATGCGACATGGATGCATCTTTTGACTTCAGATTCCACAAATGTATCCTTTAAACATTCATCCATTAGCTCAACACTCTTGTTTTCTTTCCATAGCAGCCATGCCTGTTAAAATTGCCACAATTTTTTTTTAAATGAACTGAACAACACTTTGTCACTTGAATATCAATTATTATCAAAGATTTTGAAGATTCCGAAAAAGTACATGTCCCAAGAGGCTATGAAAATGATCGCCTTTGAGTTCAAATCCCCTGTTCTTTTCACCACTCACAATCTCTAACATTACCACTCCCATGCTAAAGATGTCTGACTTTACAGAAATTTTTCCAGCAATGGCATATTCTGGAGCCATATAACCACTGCACTAGATATTGGTCATAATATGTAAGGTCCAATTCGAAAATCCAAAAATATCTATCAAAGAATTAAATTGTCAAAGTAAAGGGAAAAAACTTACTAAGTCCCAGCAACCCTCCTTGTCTTTATTAAAGGTTGATCATCTACAAAAGTTCTTGCTAAGCCAAAGTCTGAAATTTTTGGATTTAAGTTTCCATCTAGTAATATATTGCTCGTTTTTAGATCCCGTTGGATAATTTTTAATCTTGAATCACGATGGAGATAGAGTAATCCTCTAGCAATTCCCATGACAATGTCGAAGCGTTTAGGCCATGTCAAAAGTTTCTTTCGATTTTGATCTGCACATAAATGATTTGTTATGGCAAGCAGATTTATAAACAAAACGGAACACTAGCAAAAGATAATCTTATAGATTGTACCAAAAACAGAATAATCCAAGCTTTTATTGTGCAGGTATTCATAGATTAGCATCATTTCTTCTCCTTCAATGCAACATCCCAAAAGTCTAACAAGATTTGTATGTTGAAGTTTGACAATCAAGATGGCTTCATTTTTGAACTCTTCAACACCCTGTCCCGAAAATCTTGACAATCTCTTAATAGCTATTTCTTCTTTTGATGGTAAAATACCCTGCTTGTGCATGTCAAATTAAGAGTCGGAATGTTAAGTCTTTTGTGTTTCAAATTAGCTAGACATTCTCATGCAGTACATTACCTTGTAAACGGGACCAAAACCACCTTCTCCAATCATGTTTTCCCCGGAGAAGTTGTTTGTGGCAGTCACAATGGTTGCAAACTTTAATAAAGGTAATTCCATATCCTCATTATTCTTTTTCATTGCTGTGAAAAGGAAAAAACAGATTATAACATCAGGCTCTTCTACATTCCACATTTGCAAAAGTTGAGATTTGTTACCTTTCTTCTTTGGTCTTCTCATCATAAAAATACCCCCATTAATAAACCCTGAGACAATAACTCCAGTAGCAATTGATATCAATATTAGACTTGCAGGCCTTTTCTTCTCTTCCTCTATGACAGGTCCAGAATCTACAATTTTTCACACAAATAGTGAGTTTATAGCAACTTATGAAACAAGAAGTTCTGAAAAACCACTTACCATCAACTAGTTCCGAAACTGGTAACCGAACATAGATATTTTGCTTGCTATCCGCCCCAAGAAGGAGTCTTGTATCCACCAGATCCCCAAACCAAATAACACAACCGCTGCCTCCATTGGTTATGTACGGATTAGCATACGCCGTGCAGCTGCAGTTTTTTAGGCACTCGTCTCTGCATTCGTCGAGGCTCATGCTACTGTTCAACCAAAACTCCAACATATCCGGATACTTCACCCCTCTAACCTCTTCGAAACCATCCCCACCCTTGCAATTCAACGCCGCGATCCTAGTACACCCGCCGGACCAATCTTGAAAATCCCACTCCTTTTGGAATTTAGGCGCGAACCCCTTCAAACACTGGCATCGCATCGGCTTTTCAAAGCTGCAGATACCATTAGGACCACATAGACCGTATTCGTCGCATTGATCTCCTGGAACAGAGTAGACAAGATTCCACTTATCTTTTCTTGCATTCATAGGATAGATGCAGGCTTTACCAGATGTATCCAGTGTTGTTCTTCTGATCATTGATCCCTCGGGGCTATCTATTGTTAAGGATATTAGCCTTTCTCGTTTGAGAACTAGTTCTGGTTTGAAGAATTCACTGGGAATGCGTGGATTTCCACCGAAGTAAAGGCCGTTCCACTTTCAGTTTCGCCATGTTTTCGTTTTTCCTCTGTAAACCGCCATGTCAGGTAAGCCATGGTTTTCGATCCTGGCAATGAAATCTCCGGGAGAAGGGTCGTCCCGATTTCTCCAGGATGTTAAATACTTAACCACACTGGTATCAATATCGTCAACGAATTTCATTCCTGATATTAAAGTGTCGGTTGGGTAATCAAAACTCTGCCATATGCACACTTTTGATGAACTCTGTTCCGTAGTCCCGTTTACGAGAACCAGGTTGCCGTTATCCAGGAGCTGCAAAATTGGATTTGATGCGGGCTCTGATGGATTTGCAGACCAGATAATGCTTCCATTTTTGCTTATAGCAAAAGTTGAATTTCCGGAAATGGAAAAAGTGACACCAATTGAGTTGGAGATGGGATTGTTTCTATTTGCAACCCAAATTACAACATCTTGGGTGTTTTTGTTCCATATCCCCAGAAAATGATTTTGGGATTTGCCAGGGGAGAAAAACCCCATCTCGAAGTCTTGGTTACGGGAAATCAAGGTTTGGCCGATTGAAATTGTTTGATTTGGTAGGAGTGTATGATCTAATCCAAAGGATAATTTTAGAAATTTGAAGGAAAGAAGCAGAATTGGAATGAAAAGGGAGTGCGCCATTTTCGATGGGAAATCGTTTCTTCTGTTGATCAAAGTGATGAGTTATACTGCTTTTTTTTTTTAAGGGATTAGTTATAGTTCATTAAAGATGAAATGAATAGTCAAAGTAAATAAACAGAATTTGACACTTGAAATGAAGACTTTGAAACGTCATTTGGCCCCATCCAGAAGTTAATGGATTTGGTACAGGTGTGTCTATTCCAAAGGATAATGACGACTCATAGTTCAGGACAAATAAAAGATAAATGGGCCTAAAATTATGAAAGTAAAGCCCAAATAAAAGATAAATGGGCCTAAAATTATGAATGTAAAGCCCAAATAAAAGATAAATGGGCCTAAAACTTTGAAAGTAAAGCCCAAATAAAAGGTAAATGGGCCTAAAATTATGAATGTAAAGCCCAAATTAAAGAAATGGGCCTAAATATTTATAAGTTGATTAACGAATAATTGAAGTTGAACAAGTCTGGCATGCTGATAGGCTTTGCTTTTAGTAGGAGATGTACCAATATAATAGCAGGGTATTGTTTCTTATTATGTTTTCTCTCTCATATTCATCTAGAGGGTCTTCACGCTCCCGAGTTTACATAAACTCTCTTTTTTCGAGTATTATAGAAAGATACACATAATGTTGTAGTATCCACATGACCATTTGATGCGATGATTAAATGATACTACTAGTATAATGAATTATGTTATTTTTTGATGCTCTGTTTTCACTTTTGATTATGTTGGTATATTTTTTTTTTATATAGATTTCTTTGTTGTTATAGGCCAAATCTTTGATGGGTTGAACAAAGACGGCATCTATTATTGCAGTGTGATTCTTTTATTGCATAAAAGTGTGTTTGGGTAGCATTAAAGTAAGCCAGAATCTATTAATAAATAAATGTTTACGATTTCAGGATTCTAAGAATCAAGCTAGAATCTATTAATAAATAAATATTTAGGATTTCAGGATTCTAAAGGTCAATAATTGGATTTCAGTAAATAGCTGGATTGTAGAATTCCGTTTAAATGTCCTGGCGTTTCTTGAATTTGTTATAAGCTATGTTTTAAAAATCGGAACCAAAAGTTGAGCCGGACGACCCCCAAAAAAGGCTGGACCGGGGTCGGATCGATTGGGTCGGATTGAGTCGGTGTGACATCATAATAAATATTATATATATAGTATGCATGATTTTTTAAAAAAAAATTAAAATATAGAGTATGATAAATGAATATAAAACATCTAAAGTCACTACAAACTTAAATTTCTAAATATAATATAAATGTCCATTAACATAAATAGTTCCAACTTCCAAGTTTCAACTCTCAAACATAATAGAAATGTTATCAACAATACAAAAGTTACAAAAACCTTTTTTTTTTTTTTTTTTTTTTGGTTTTTTTGGTGAAAACCGGTGAAAACCACCAGTTCATCGTTTCCCAGTTTTCACCCGGTTTTTCCGATTTTTGGGAGGCGGCTCAATAGCGGTTCTAGGCAACTCTATTGAGCCACCCAGCACCAGTTCTCCGGTCTGACCGACCGGTCGGACCCGAATTTTAAAACATAGGTTATAAGGGCTTGAGTACTCCATGTACTCTTTTTCTTACAATGAAATCCCTTTTTTTTTTAAAAAAAAAAATTACAATGTCGTCTACCTCTTCCTCTTCACCTGGCCTCCAAATCAGTTATTGTGGCGGTGTTCCCCCTTGACACCGTAATTGGTGACGTGACGCTTCTTTCAGGAGTGGACCCTCTTCCAATGACAAAACCAGGTTCTTTGGGTTCAGGCAGAATAGCTTCGTCGTTTCCCAACATGAAAAGCACAGATGACATTGCTGGCCTATCGTCTGCGAATTTCTGAACACATAATAATCCAACATGAATGCATCTTTTTACTTCGGATTCGACAAATGTATCCTTCAAAGATTCATCCATTAACTCTAGACTCTTGTTTTCTTTCCAGCCATGCCTGTCACAATAGCCACAACACTAGTTTGTTAGTTATTCCACAAATTTCAAATGAACTAAACAACACTTTGTTAATTGAATATTAATTACTATCAAAGACATCATGCTGAGTATTTGGAGGTGGGAAAAAGTACATGTTCCAAGAGGCTATGAAAATGATTACCACTGCATTCAAATCCCCTATTTTTTTCTCCACTCACTATCTCTAACATTACCACTCCCATGCTAAAAATGTCAGACTTTGCAGAATATTTTCCAGCAATTGCATATTCTGGAGTCATATAGCCACGGCAAATTATTGGTCATAAGTTGTAAAATCCAATCAGAAAATCCCAAATTAATCTTCGGAGAACTAAAATTGTCAAAAAAAGGGAAAAAGCTTACTATGTTCCAGATAGGGATGACAATGGGGCGGGTTTCAACCCGAACCCGGCACGAATCCGCCACGGATGGGGTGGATTAAACCCGGTCAAATGGGTTACGGGGCGGGTTAAAACCCGGTCAAAACGAAAACCCGCCGGATGCGGTACGGGTCATGGTATTAGGCAAACCCGCCCCGTTTAAAACCCGCCCCGGGTCATGGTATATATATATAGTATATACTAAATGTATTAAGTAATCAATTCTAGGGTTTGTTACTTAATTCAATTGTTTCCAATTTCATTCAATTGCACATCATCATCTTTAATGTGAGATTGATTATGATATTATGTATTTTTTGTTTGTTTTAATTTGAATGATTATAGTTTATGTTTTATTTTTTAGGAACGATATGTATTTAAAAATGATACTCCCTCAGTCTCAAAGAAACGTGCACGTTTACTGTTTTCACATGTTTTTGCGAACGAGTTTTTTATTAGTATTTGAAATAATAAAATAATTTTTAAAGATGCATGCAATAGATGAGAGGTAGATCTATAATACCCCTCTTTAAAAATCACTTTATCATTTGAAATACTAATAAACAACTCGCTCACAAAAACTTGATAATAAAGTAGGTATGCACGCTTTTATGGGACGGAGGTAGTATGCATGAAATTAAGAGTACGAGTTAAAAATTAAGGGAAAACAAAATTAAATATGCGGGGCGGGTTAAACCCGACGGGTTCATGGGGCGGGGCGGGTTGAGCGGGTTCAAAAAAACCCGGCGGGGCGGGTTACGGGTTTGGCCAAACCCGCCCCGTTGCCATCCCTAGTTCCAGCAACTCTCGTGGTTCTTACTAAAGGTTGTTCCTCACCAAAAATTCTTGCTAAGCCGAAGTCTGAAATTTTTGGATTTAAACTTTCATCTAGTAAAATATTGCTTGTTTTGAGATCTCGGTGGATAATCTTTAATCTAGAATAGTGATGGAGATAGAGTAGTCCTCTAGAAATTCCCATGATAATGTTGAAGCGGTTAGGCCAGGTCAAGAGTTTCCTTTGATTTTGATCTGCACATAAAATAATTAGTTAAGACACTGAAGCACTCTTTAATTTAGTAGAATAAAAAAGAGATTTGCCAAACAAAAAAAAAGAAAACAAACAAAATAAGATTATCTTCGGTTGTACCAAAAATAAAATAATCCAAGCTTTTATTGTGTAGGTATTCATAGATTAGCATCCTTTCTTCTCATTCAATGCAACATCCCAAAAGTCTAACAAGGTTTGAATGTTGAAGTTTAGCAATCAAAAAGGCTTCATTTTTGAACTCTTCAAGACCCTATTCCGAAGTTCTTGACAGTCTTTTAATGGCTATTTCTTCTTTTGATGGTAAAATGCCCTGCTTATGCATGTCAAATTAGGAGTGAGAATGTTTATATTTTGCTTCAACTTAGGCACTCTCATGCAGTATGTTACCTTGTAAACAGGACCAAAACCACCTTTTCCAATCATGTTTTCCCCGGAGAAGTTGTTTGTTGCAGCCACAATGGTTGAAAACTTGAGCACAGGTAACTCTAAATCCTCATTATTTTTTATGGCTGTAAAAGGAAAGACGGAAACTAATGCACAAGATTTGTTTGAATATTTTCAAATCATCAATTGCAAAAGTTGAGAGTAGTTAACATTCTTCTTTGGTCGTCTCATCAAAAAAATACCTCCATTAATAAACCCTTATACAATAACTCCAGTAGCAATTGATAGCAATATTAGTCTTGTAGGCCTTTTCTTCTCTTTCATTCTGTTATGGCTTGCATCTACAAGGAGAAACCCTATAGGTGAGAAAGGGACATATAGACTGGATTCTGTTCAAGGCCAAAACAAAAGCAGGTATCTACAGTTCAGTTTATTATACAATAAGTGAGTTTATGTGCAATTCTTGCAATATGGGAAGTTCTCAGAAGCACTTACCATCATCTAGTTCTGAAACTGGTAAGCGAACATAGGTGTTTTGCTTACTATTTGCCCCTGGAAGGTATCTGGTATCAATGAGATCCCCAAACCACATAACACAGCCTATGCCTCCATTGGTTATGTATGGATTAGCATATGCAGTGCAGCTACAATTTTTTATGCACTCAGCTCTGCATTCTTCAAGGCTCATGCTAATGTTTAACCAATACACCAACATATCCGGATACTTTACCCTCTAACCTCTTGAAAACCATCTCCATGCTTGCAATTTAATGGTGCAATTCTAGTGCACCCACCCGACTAATCTTGAAGGTCCCACTCTGTTTGGAATTTAGGGGCAAATCCCTTTAAACACTGGCATCGAACTGGCTTGTCAAAACTGCAAATACCATTAGGACCACATAAACCATATTCGTCGCATTGGTCTCCTGGAACTGTGTATGCGAGATTCCACTTATCTTTTCTTGCATTCATGATATAGATGTAGACTTTACCTGATTCATCTACTGTTCTTCTTCTTAGAATTGATCTGCCAGTTGGATCTGTTAAAGATATCAACCTCTCCCCTCTGAAAAACAGTTCTGGTTTGGAGATTGCATTGGGATAGCGTGGATATCCACCGAAGTAAAGCCCATTCCACTTTCCAATTCGGAATGTTTTCGTGTTCCCTCTGTAAACCACCAACTCAGGCAAGCCCTGGTTTTCGATCCGGACAACAAACTCTCCAGGCGAAGGATCATCCCAATTTTTCCATGATCTCAAATACATCACCACCCCAGCATCAGGGTCATCAACCACCTTCATTCCTGGTAACATGGTGTCAGTTGGGTAATCAAAACTCTGCCATATGTACCTTTTTGATGAACCTATTTCCATTGACTCGTTAAAAAGAACCAGGTTCCCGGTATCCAGGAGCTGTATAATCGGATTAGATGCCGCCTCTGGATGACTTGCCGACCACATAATGCTTCCAGGTCTGCTGATCACAAGTGTTCCATTTCCACAAATAGAAAAAGTAACATCATTTGAGCTGGAGATGGGATTGTTTCTATTAGCAACCCAAATAACAACATCCGGGGTGTTTTTGTACCATATCCCCAAAAAGATATTTTGGGACTTGCCAGGGGAGAAAAAAAACCATCTCAAAATCTTGGTTACGAGAAATCAAAGTTTGACCAATTGAAATCGTTTTGTTTGGTAGGAGTGCATCTACTGCAAAGGATACTTTCAATAATTTAATAGAAAGAAGCAGCGTGCAAAGAATTGCAGTGAAAAGAAACTGGGCCATTTTTTAATGGGAAAATAGTTTATGGTGTTGATCCAAGTGTTTGGTTATACAGGAACCAATACATAAAGATGAAATGAATTATCAAAGTGCTAGAGTCGAGCATAATTAAACCTAGAGACTTTGACTCGTCACTTGTCAAAAGACTTTGGACCTTTTAGCCCCATCCAGAAGTTAGCCGTGTTGAATATTCAACACATTGTATGTTTTGTTTCTCACTTTTCATGATTGGATTGGGAAAGCTTAGAAATCCACTGAAGAAACCCCCAATCCACTTTTCACTTCGACATACTTTCTGTTCTGAGAACAAAATCTCCAGGAGAAGAATCATTTCAAATTTCTCCAACTTTATTCCTGTCAAATTCACAACCAATCTTCATAGTATCAGTAAATTGGAAGAAAAGGAAGATAGAGAACAGCTAGAATTTCATATAAATTCTCACACTCAATCTGATACAGAATATGGTATAGATAATGAATGCTAGAGCTAACTCAATGGTGAATGCGTGAATTAGGGCTCTAGAGTGCAGGAAATATAAAAGATAACAATGTCAACAAACTAGTGCGTGAATCGATATATAGGCACACACATTTATTTATAGAACACAGGGGCAATTCTATCTTCTACAATTCCTAATAATAATAAAGTGCCCGTTGGGTAATCTAAACTCTGCCATAAGTAGCTCTTTCATGAACTTACCATAGTAAATTTGGATTCGATGAAAACCAGATAATGCTTCCAGTACTGCTTATCACAAGAATTCCATCATCAAATTCAAATTTATAATAGAAGCATTATCCATCAAGAAAATGGAATCACGATAAAAAAATTCCTGATAGATTTGGTACAAAGTGTGTATATTCCAAAAGCTAATTTCAGAATTGATTGGAATTTAACAGGGAGAAGATATTTTAGCAAGTGAGAGGAAGACGACTCGTAATTTTTCCACATCTCAATGTTTATGAAAGCCCAAATAAAGATAAATGGGCCTAAATGTTATTGAAAGTAAAACCCCAAAAAAGGATAAATGGGCCTATATATTTATGGGGTCTTCACTCTAAGGTACAAAAATCATGAGAAAATTATTCTAAGGTACAATGTGCAAAAATTATGTTGCACTTTAGTATTTAGTTTGAACTAAAGTGCAAATCATTTTTTGCACAATGTAACTTAGAGTAATTTTCCCCAGAATTTTGTACCTTAGAGTAATTTTCCCTATATTTATATGTTAGATTAACGAACAACTGAATATGTATGGCATTTGATAGTATCCTAAAATCATGAATTGCGGGTCTTGATTAGTAGTCTATTTGGTATTCATGTTTTATATCCTAAAAGTAAATTGGTTCTTGATTTTCTGAGTTTAAACTATAAATGGTCTCGTAATTTTGGTATCAAATAAATTCAGTCTCATAAACTTTTTTTTATCGTCAATTTAGTCTCAATATCTTTGATAATGTCCAATTTACGTCTCAAGTCCGCTGGAAAATTCAAAACTACGTCGTTTCGTCGGACAAATTTGGGACTTTCTGGTCGTGAGTGTGACGAGACTGCCACGTGTAATTTTTATATATTTATTTATTTATGATAATTCCATGATAATTCATTGAGAGGAATTGAAAACTAAAGAATATTTCATTAATCGAAAGTTGAAAATACAGAAATGAAAATAAAGGAAAAAATAAAACTAACTGCTGCCTAACTAACATAACTGTAAGTCAGTCAATAAGAAGGTTGACTGACTTAAACTAATAAAACCTATTTGTGACTTTTCCTTGGTCTACTGATATTGTATCTCAGTATTACTAATACATTTATTTGTTACAACTGATATTGAATACAACGAATCAAATAAAATACTTTATTTGATCTTATTATCCCCCTCAAAATGTGAATGTATAATAACCGTTCCCATTTTGTCTTTGAAGCCCTGAAATGGTGTTGGTGATAAGGGCTTTGTTATTATGTCTGCAAGATTAGCAATGGTAGGCACTTGAATGATCTTTATTAAACCCTCTTTGATCTTCTCTCTTGTGTAGTGAAAATCTATCTGTATATGTTTTGTTTTCTCATGTAGAACAGGATTGTGGGCTATAGAGTAAGCAACCTTGTTGTCTGTGTATAGGAAAGCTGGCTGTGTAAAAGGAGCTTGCAAGTCTTGAAGAATATAGGTGATCCATTGGAGCTCTGCTACTGTGTATCCCATTGATCTATACTCTGCTTCAGCTGAACTTTTGCTAACGGTTGGTTGTTTCTTGGACTTCCAGGATATCAGAGAATGACCCAAGTATATGGCATAACCAGTGACACTTCTTCTTGTTTGTGGACATCTAGCCCAGTCAGAATCACAAAAAACCTGCAACTTGAAAGAGATGTTAGTGGGATAAAAAATATCTAAGCCTGGAGTGGCTTTTATGTACCTGAGTAATCTGTGTGCATCAGCTAGGTGGCTTTCCAATGGATTACTCATGTATTGTGTTAGGGTCTGAATAGAATAAGCAAGATCAGGCCTTGTTATTGTCAAATACAACATTTTTCCAACAAGGCTTCTATAAGAAGCAGGATCTTGTAAAGGTGTACTATCATGTTGAGCAAACATTTGCTTAATACCCTACTATATTTAACAAATCAAGACCATACTTTCATTTACATAGATGCAGACCATGTTTGTTTCTTGCCACTTCTATACCAAGAATGTACTTTAGAACTCCTAGATCCTTTATAGTGAACTGTTGATGCAAATAATCTTTAACAAACTGTATTTCAGTCTTTGAATTACTAGTTATAATCATATCATCCACATAACACAATATGACAGTGAAATAAATGCCATTTTCTTAGTGAAAGGGGAAGAATCAGCTTTAGATTGCACAAAGCCTATAATATCAAGTGACTGAGATAGTTTATAAACAATTGTCTAGATGCTTGTTTTAAGCCACAAATGCTTTTGTTAAGCTTACAGACTCTCTTGTCACCATTATCACAATAACCAGGTGGAGGCAACATATAAACCTCCTCAATGAGATCACCATGTAAAAAAAGCATTGTTCACATCACATTGATGAATGAACCAATTATTTGCAACAACAACACTCAACAAAATTCTGACAGAAGTTATTTTTGCAACAGGGGAAAAAGTGTCAAAGTAGTCTACTCCTTCTTGTTGAGTATAACCCTTTGCTACTAATCTAGCTTTAAACCTTTCTATGGTTCCATCAGATTTGTGTTTAATCTTATATACCCACTTACACCCTATACAATATTTTCCAGCAGGTAAATCAACCAACGACCAAGTCTTGGTTCTTTCTAAAGCCTCAATTTCTGATTTCATAGCATTTATCCAATCTATGTTGTCTTTTGCATGCTTGTATGATTTAGGTTCAATCAAACCATAAATTGCAGCAATAAAACATGCATGATTATTAGATAGTCTAGAAATTGATAACTGATCAGAAATTGGATATCTCACATGCATATAAACATCAGAAACACCAAAAGTAGATGAATTCACAGAATGTGATCAAGAAGGGGGCAAACTTGTTCTGTAAACATCTAAATAAGCAGGAACATGTCTTGTTCTAGAAGACCTTCTCAGATCATTATCATTTTGTACTGTAATATCAGGTGTATCTAGTGATGGAACAAAAATACCTAAAGAAGTATGATCAATCTGAGATGGTTCTGCAACAAACTCATTGAACTCATCCTGTAACTCTTGATGAAACATGTCATCAGAAACAGTAGGACTAACATTGGAATCATTAAAGATAGTTTGATCACCATCAATAGAAACTTCCTCAGAATACTTTGGATAATGACATGAAACATGAACAACATGAAAAAGCTTGTTAATAGCATCAGAATTAGAATTGCTATCATTGGAAAAAGGAAAAACGGTTTCATAAAATCTGACATCTCTTGAAACAAAAAACTTTTTATTATCTATATCATACAACTTATAGCCTTTTGCCCCAAAAGGATAACCAACCAATACACATTTGACTGCTTTAGGTTCAAACTTGTGCCTATGAGCAGTAATAGTGCTAGCAAAACATAGACAACCAAACACTCTTAAATGAGAACAATCAAGTTCCTTATTATAAAGTTTCTGAAAGGGTGTCATGTTATCCAATACAGAAGGTGGTGTTCTATTTATTATATGGGCAACTGTTTGAATACAATCTGTCTAAAATTTCAAAGGCAAAGATGATTGAAAAAGTAAAGCCCTAGCCACTTGTAACAGATGTTGATGTTTCCTTTCAACTATAACATTTTGTTATGGGGTCTCTGTTGGGATTATACTGGAAAGTATGCTTTTACTTTGTATAATCAAACTGAATTTCGGACTTATTTACTAAAATAAATTGTTTATCACCGATGCTTTAAATATCATCGAATGTTACATATATTTACTGCATAACTGTTCAATAAATAGTACGTGTTATATTGTAGTTAATTTAGTGATACCAGATCACAGAAGATTAAATTAACAATCCCTTGTAACCAAAAGTACACCATTCACGACCTAGATGGAAATGAACAATCCATTGTGAAAGGTTGAAGTGTAAGGCTCAGATTGGCTTGTCTTGACCAAGAGATTACACTAGTGCATGTTTAGTGCACTGAAGAGGACCTACAGGAGGACAAATTCTTCAGAACTGAACCAGGAAGAATTAGACCTCAGTGGTTCGTTATTTCTTAATCTTCATCCCTTAAATAGGATCGCGTGTGGTTGGTAATTATTGTTTTGACTTATTACGGGTAAAGAATCAACGAGATTCAATACTTTATATCTTGGGCAATATTATTGGTCACATGCGATTGCTAAGATTTAATACGGAGAATCGCGGTGCAAGACTTATTGATTTGTTCGACAGGAGGAGGTTCATAAGTTTTATCATACCAAATCTTGCAAGTGGAACTAGTTTTAGGTATGGATAATAATGTTGAATCGTTCTTAACTAAGGACAAAAGATATTAATTAATAAAAAGCTATTTCAAGATTTTTGAATTAATTAATAGGCTAGATAATCTTAAACACGGAAATAATAACCCGGAGCCATATTCGGTTGTAATATGGGTTAAGATGGATAGTGCAATATTAATTATGTAGTGGGATTAATTAATATTTACGGGCTTGAATAATATTTTGGCTCAATATTGATAATTCAAGATCCATTGGAAGGTCCATTCTTAATTCTCCTAAAGGCCCCTCAAGTATTTCCAACATAAAAGTTCAATAACCGAAAAAAGATGTTTAAAAATAAAATAAATATTTGTTGCTATTTTTCCTATTTTTTTGAAAATAAAAAATAAAAGAATGAGAAAGATTTTCTTTGAATTTTGTTATGGAATGAAGATAAGTATTCTTGGAATACAAGATTATCTCATTAAATTCAAGAAATCTCCCACTTGGTTATTTACTATGTAAATTTGAAAATCTTGAAAGAATAAGGAAAGAAAGATTTTATTGATTTTCTTGAAAAGATATTATGGAAGATATGTATTCTTGGAATACAAGAATATCTCAGAATTCAAGAAGATCCAAATCTTGGAATCTTGATCCTTATTTTTTTCGAAAATTCCCATAACAAGAGGGAGTTGGGATTTTTATGGAATATTTTAATTATGGAGAAAAGAATATAGGAGATATATTCAAGATTTCTTGGAGATCAAGAAAAAGATTTTCTTCCCTATTCCATGCCAAAAAAAAAATCGGGCCCAACACCCCTCTATAAATAGGGGATGAATGTTTCATTCCCAAGTACAATTCCATGTCTTTGGAAAAATTAGTAAATCCACAAAAAGGTGGTGCAACAAATTTTATTTTTCCCTTTGTTAATTGTTGAGCTTCCTTCCACCGGATTGACGAGCAAGGACTAGGAATACTTGGGAAGGCTTTTTTGGTGTGTTTTTATCGGCGAGACCATTGCTAATCCAAGAGGTTAGTTCACGAAACCCGTCCAGAGCAATTCGCATGCGTAGGATTTATGTGAACTGTTTATATGCATGATTTGTTGTTGAATTATTATTTGAATTAATATAGGATTAATTCATGCTAGTAATAATTGTTAGAATTAAATTTGTATTTAAATATTCATCCCAAATAGATCCGTGCAATTAATTCCCCAACAGTCTCCACACAAGATGTCTGGAGAATAATCCCATTTTTGTGATAAAAATCTGATAAAATGAACTCAGTTCCATTGTCACTTCTTAAACATCTTATTTTTGTAGAGAACTGAGTTAAAACCATATTATAGAAGTTTTCAATGGAAATTCTGACATCAATCTTATGCTTTAGCAAATATATCCAAGTACACCTTGAGAAATCATCAACTATTGTCAAAAAATACTTGTAACCATTATGAGATTCAATAGAAAAAGGACCCCATACATCACAGTGTACCAATTCAAAAACAGAAGAACTAACAGAAGACTCAGAGGAAAAGAAAGCCTTTTCTGTTTAGCCATAGGACAAATTCCACAAATCTTATTCAAATCATGATGCTTTACAACAATGTTCTTCAGAAAAGCTAGATTTTTAGCATAAATGTGGCCTAGTCTAGCATGCCATGTTTCAAAGCTAACCTCAGTATTACTAACTCTTACATTGCAAGCATGTCTTCCAGAGTTCATCAGATAGAGACCACCCCTCAAATCAACAAAACCAATCACCCTCTTGGTGTTGTTTTCCTGTAATTCACAATGAGAAACACCAAAAACAACATTCACTTTTGAATATCTTGTCAAATGAGATATTGACAACAAGTTGAATGAGAAATCAGAAACATATAAAACATTATACAATGTTATGTGCTCATTTAGCTTTATGTTGGGGTTATACTGGAAAGTATGCTTTTACTTTGTATAACCAAACTGAATTTTCTGTCTTATTTATTGAAATAAATTATTTATCACTGATGCTTTAAATATCATTGAATGTTACATATATTTACTTGCATAATTGTTCAATAAAAAAGACGCGTGTTACATTGTAGTTAATTTAGTGATACTAGATCACGTAAGATTAAATTAAGTCCAATCCCCTTGTAACTAAAAGTACGCGGTTCACGACCTAGATGGAAATGAACAATCTATCGTGAAAGGTTGAAGTGTAAGGCTCAGATTGACTTGTCTTGACCAAGAGATTACACTAGTGCATGGTGATAATCGAACAGACTCTGAGGAGGATAAATTCTTCAAAGATTGAACGGAAGAATTAGACCTCGATGGTTCGTTATTTCTTAATCTTCGGCCCCTTAAATAGGATCGTGTGTGGTTAGTAATTATTGTTTTGACTTTATGACGTAGTAGAGAATCAATGAGATTCAATACTTTATATCTTGGGTAATATTCGGGTCACACGCAATTCTAAGATTTAATACGAAGAATCGTGGCGCGAAAGCACGCTGTTTGATTTGCCCCCCTTTGGGAGGTTCATAAGATTTATCATACCAAATCTTGCAAGTGGAATTTGTTTCCGGTATGGATAATAATGTGAACCGATCCTTGACCAAGGGCAAAAGATATTAATTAATGAAAAACTATTTCAGTGGCTTGAATTAATTAATGGGCTAGATAATCTTAAACACATGAAATAATAACCGGGAGCCATATTAACAGTAATATGGGTTAAGATGGATAGTGCAATATTAACTATGTAGTGGGATTAATTAATATTTATGGGCTTGGATAATATTGTGGCTCAATATTAGATATTCAAAGTCCATTAGAAGGTCCAGTCTTAATTCTCCTAAAGGCCCCTCAAGTAGCCCAAAGATAATGTCCAATAACTGAAAAAGGTGTTTAAAATAAAATAAATTATTGTTGCCTAATTTTCCTAATAATTCGAAAATAATAAATAAAAGAGGGAGAAAGTTTTTCTTTGAATTTTGTTATGGAATGAGGATAAGTATTCTTGGAATACAAGATTATCTCATTAAATTCAAGAAATCTCCCACTTGGTTATTTATCTTGAAAATTTTGATTAAATAAGGGAAGGAAATATTTTCTTGATTTTCTTGAAAAGACATTATGGAAGATATGTATTCTTGGAATACAAGAATATCTCATAAATTCAAGAAGATCCAAATCTTGGATTCCTACTCCTTATTTTTTCGAAAAATGCCATAACAAGAGGAGTTGAGATTTTTGTGGAATATTTTAAATATGGAGAAAAGAATATATTGGATATATTCAAGATTTCTTGGAGATCAAGAAAAAGATTTTCCCATCTTATTCCTAGTGAAAAATTCGACCAACACCTCCTCTATAAATAGGGGATGAATGTTTCATTCCCAAGTGCAATTCCATGTGTTGGAAAATCTAGAAATCCACAAAGGTGGTGCAACATAATTTTATTTTTTCCTTTTGTTAAATTGTTCGCGAGTTCCTTCCACCAGATTGTTGAACAAGGATAAGGGAATACTTGAGAAGACCTTTTGGTGTGTTCGTGTGAACGAGATCCATCTTCTCAACAGTTGTCACTCCGAGAGGTTAGTTTACGTAAACCCGTAGTAATTCTGCATGCGTAGGATTTACGTGAACTATTTGTATGCATGATTGGTTGTTGAATTATTATTTGAATTAATATAGGATTAATTCATGCTAGTAATAATTGTTAGAATTAAATTTGTATTTAAATATTCATCCCGAATAGATTCGGGCAATTAATTCCCCTACAACTAGTATCAAAGCCTCGGTTTCGGGCTCTGAATTTTAAATTGTAATTTAATTCGTTTTCATTAAATTTGAAATTGGATAGTAGAATTGCTAGATATTTTTTTGCAGGTATCCAATTGTCATGGAATTTAATGTGTTTATTTATGCATGCATATAAATTGTGATTTTTAATTCGATTCGTTCGAATTCGTTTTGCCTCGTGAGAAAATCCACGAGTAGATTATGATTTGTTTGATTTGATCAATTTAATAGACTAGTCTAGATCTAAGTTTATTTATTTTTCATAAATAAATTGTAACCGGATCGGAAACGGAGGTGGAGACGAAGAATTAAAAGGATAGATCCGAAATCAGACGGCGGACGACGGCATCGCATTTAAATGTGCAAAAAGGAGTCACAAGGCGACGCGGACGTCTCCATATGTGGAAGGGCACGACGCCAGCATCGGCGGGATCGGCCTCGACGCTATGGAGAAAGACGGGCAAGACGACGGGAGCGGCGGGCGCCGGCCGAGGCCTACTGAGGTTGTCAAGGCGCGGGCGGGTGAGGGCCTGCCGAGGAACCCTAGACCCATCGAGGCGCGGCCGAGGCATGGGTGGGCGATCGCTAAGGCGCGGCTGAGGCTACAAGGCCGTCTTAGGGGTGATCGCCGATTAAGGGCCACCGGATCGCGAGGCGTGATCCCATTTGCGAGCTACTGGCTTGGCATTTCGAGATGTAGTTCTTTTCGAGACGATGGAGTGGGAGAAATTCAAGGCGGCGTTCTTCAAAAATCAAGCCAAGAAAAATCAAACCATGACAATTGGATAATTTGTGCCCAATATGTTTTTTTTTTTACGCTTTGCTTGATTTATTATTGTGGTTTTCTTGTGCTTTATTTAATTTGTTTAAATGTGTTTGCATGAGAATTGCCCAACTAAAAATCTCATCTTGAAAAAATTACTAAGTATGTTTAAACAATTAATTGACAATTTTATTAGGATAATAAAATTGAATTAATTTTGACCTCCATGATTTATTTATTTGTGGATTCTTTTGGAGAAATCTCTCTACCTGACGCCAAGAGATAGATTTTACATGAATAAATTCGAATGGATGATTCAGGGTTATTATTAGTGGAGACGATGACCTCCCCACGAGGCTCGCTCAAAGCTTAAGTAATAATTTCAGATTTAATCATGGTTATTTACTTAGGTATAAAATTGATACGCATATACTTCCCTCAAGTCCCCGCTAATTTTATATTGGTCAAGTGGAGCCAACTATTAACTGGATATTAAAGGTTTACAATTGTTTCTTGTTTGTAACTCCGTTTTGAATGTGTTTAAATAATGACACACCCCACTTCGCTTATTTAAAAATTTTTGAGATGTTGGTGATGCATGTTCATATTTTTTTTGAGATTTTAATATGATACATGTGATCGAACCTTGTGATATGTTTGTGCTTATACAAATTGTTATTTATTTGATTCAAAGATGTCGCAACCTTTTTAATCTATCGTTAATATACTTAAAGTGAATAGAGTTGTATAGGAAACTATGTTGATTGGAAACGAAAAGTTATGATTGTCCTAAATCGCATAAAAGCACAAGTGGATTCTTGACACACCAAAATCGGGATGAGCTAACCGACGAGTCAAAAATGCGGACTCGTCGAGATCACCTTGTGAGAGATATTATCGAAAAATGGTGGAGGGCAACCCCGTAAGGGATTATTCCTCAAAATAGATGGCCCATCCGAACAAACTTGAGGTTATGGGTGCAGATTATGATCCGAAGACCCATATCGATTTGGTACTCCACTCTTCGCCTAAAAAGTTTTGAGCATTTTGGCCTTGCTAGTCGAATTTTGTTGCAAGCTTTGGTCACAAGAAAGACGTTGATGGGGCACCAAACTCAAGCTTTGGCGGCAAGTGGTCCGTCTTTCATCTCCTAAAGCAAGGGAAGGCAAGAAAAGTTAAGAGGACCAAAAGCCATAATCAATCAAACTCAATCTGTTGCCAAAAGGCAATGGTAAGATGAGGAATGCCGGAGGTGTCAAGGAAAATCCAAAGAGGAAGTGCTTAAACTGCGGTGAAAGAGGATAATGGAGGTTTGTCTGTTCCAACCCCAAAAGGGCCGGAAAGAAAGGTAATTCTCACGCACTAGTTGTTGAAACTTGTTTAGCTGAGTATACTTCTCATTCGTGGGTAGTTGATCTTGGATCTCGGCCGACCATGTATGTTTCACGTTAAGGGTCCCCCGACCCGACAACTTAGTGGCGGTGAGATCCTCATCACACCGGGCGATGCTACGAGAGTGGCGGTGGGCGATGGGAGAAGTGCACCTGTCTTTTGAAGACAGAGTTTTAATTTTAAGAGACGTTCTTTATGTTCCCAGTTTTAGAAAGTATTCACTTCCAGTTTCTAAAATTCTGTTAATGGATACTTAGTTTCTTCTAATAAGAATGACATCATTTCTTGAAATGATGAGTGTATCTGTTATGGGACATTGATGGACAATCTCTATACAATTAACTGTGCATACCACTCACGAAATGCATCCTATAGCACATCGACTGTTTCCGATAAAAGAAAATGTTCATCAGACGTGAACGAGAGACTTCTATGGCATCTTAGATTGGGACATATTAATCCAAAAGAGATTCAAAGGTTGGTAGAAGATGGTTCATTGGAGTCTCTCCGGGTTGAACCAATCCCAACTTGTGAATCATGCTTGGATGGTAAAATTACCAAGAGGGCATTCGGAGCCAAGGGGAATAGAGCCAAAGAAGTATGTGGTCCAATGTCACTCAAAGCAAGAGGAGGTTATGAGTATTTCGTCACCTTTATTGATGATTACTCAAGGTACGGCTACATTTTCCTTATGAAGCATAAATCTGAGACCTTTGACAAATTCAAAGAATTTAAGGCTCAAGTAGAGAATCATAGGGAAAAACGTATCAAGTCTCTACGATCCGATTGTGGGAGGATACGAAAGTACCTCAAATGATGAGTTTTGAACTACTTGTCGATGAAGGGATTGTATTCAAATTTAATCGCACTCGGAACCCCTCAACAAAACGGGGTTGCAGAGAGAAGAAACAGAACTCTTTTAGAAATGGTCAGATCAATGATGAGTTATGCGGATCTACCCAAGTCGTTCTGGGGTCACGCCTTGGAAACAATGGCTTATATTCTGAACTTGTTGCCATCCAAATCGGTTCCCAAAACTCCTAAAGAATTGTGGACCCGGGCGCAAGCCCGGTTTGAGACACATGAGAATTTGGGGTGTCCGGCCACGTGTTGGACAAAGGCCGGCGGAAAAATCGATCCTCGATCGTAATTAAGGTAGTTTATAGGATACCCCGAGGGAACAAAAGGGTGTATGTTCTATGGTCCTGAGGATCAAAAGGTGGTAATTAGCACCCACTTTAGATTTTTGGAAGGAGACTATATGAACGAAAGAAAGCCCGTATGAGATTACCTTAAATGAGCTTAGAGGGCTAACCCTGGTGCCAACCGCATAAGATGACATACCAAACGACTCACTTACACAACCGAACCTCGATGTAGTGGGAGGGTTGTGAGACAACCCGAGAGATTCATGGAGATAGGAGAGTCCTGGGATTTAGTCCCCTTGTCCAAGATGAATCGACCCATGGACTTTACGATGAGGCAATCCAAAACAAGGATGCGGTTTCTGGCAAACAAAGAATGGAAGTTTAAATGGGTTCTATGTATCATAACAGAAGTGTGGGAGCTAGTCGAACCACTCATGGGGTCAAACCCATTGGGCTGCAAGTGGGTATACAAGAGGAAAAGAGGACCGGACGGGAAGGTGGAAACCTTCAAGGCAAGGCTTGGCGAAAAGGTTATACTCGAAAAGAAGGGATCGACTATGAGGAAACTTTTTTCACCAGAAGAATGCTCAAGTCCATCCGAATTCTCTTGTCGATTGTTAAGATCTCGACTTTGAAATCGGCAAATGGATGTCAAGACGGCTTTTCCTTAACGGAAGTCTTGAAGAAGAAATCTATATGCAACAACCCCAATGCTTCATTGAAAAAAGCCAAGAACACCTAGTTTGTAAGCTCAAGAAGTCCATTTACGGACTCAAACAAGCATCCGAGCTTGGAACCAATGTTTTGATCATGTAATAAAGTCTTATGGGTTTGATCAAAATGAATACGAAAGTTGTGTGTACAAGAAGCGGTTTCGAATCGCATTGGTATTCTTAGTACTATACGTAGGCGATATTTCGCTCATCGGAGACGATGTAAAGGTATTGTCGACGAAGGGCATGGCTTTCAAAAACAGTTTGATATGAAGGACTTAGGGAAAGTTCCGCACGCCCTTGGGATCAAGATCACCGAGATCGCAAGAAAATGATGATAGCTTATCGCAGTTTCTTCATATACGAACCATTATTTTGAAGCGTTTCAAAGATGCAGGATTCCAAGAAAGGGCTTCAGACCTTTCGGGCATGGAATCCATCTATCAAGGAAATGTGCCCTAAGACACAAAAAGCGAGATAGATGACATGAAAGGCATTCCTTATGCTTTGGTTGTCGGAAGCCTTATGTATGTAATCTTTGTACGAGACCAGGATATCTCTGCTTTGTCGTTGGCATGGTGGCAAGATATCAAAGTAATTCGGAAAAAAGAGCATTCGACGGCAATTAAGAACATTCTCAAGTATCTCGAAAAGAACTCGAGGATAGAATGTTAGTTTATTAGTCAAGCAGTCTAATCCCCATCTGATTTACCGGACTCGGATTTCCAATCGATATAGATTCCTTAAACTATCTTGCCTCGGTTAGTGTGTTTTCATTTGGGAAGTGTAGCCATGAAATGGACGAGTGTGAAGCGGAAATGCATCAACGACTCAACCATGGAAGCGGGTAAAGAGTCGCTTGTGAAGCGATTGAAGGAACCTCTGACTTGCTCTCTAGACCTTTAGTGGACTTGGATGGAGTTAAATTTGTCTAACAATATTTGCTAAGGGGCATTTGCAAATTCAAGGAACCAAGAGTCCACGAGTCAAACAAGCACACTGAAGGAAAGAAATCTTAGATGAGAAATCGTTAAGAGAGGAGATGAAGAGGTGGCTAAAATCGCATTGGAGGATAACCTAGTTAATCCTTTCACAAAGTTTCTGCCTCTGGAAACATTCAAGAGACATGTGGGAGGAATGGTTGTCAAGTGCGTAGCCAATCTGCTTTGAGTATAAGTGGGAGATATTATTAGGTTTCGTGTAGGTGACATTAGATGTCACGTATTAGGAACTACGAGAGATGTTAGAGTATACTTAAAAGCGGACTTTGAGTATAAGTGGGAGATTGTTGGGGTTATACTGGAAAGTATGATTTTACTTTGTATAACCAAACTGAATTTTCTGTCTTATTTACTGAAATAAATTATTTATCACTGATGCTTTAAATATCATTGAATGTTACATATATTTACTGCATAATTGTTCAATAAAAAGTATGTGTTACATTGTAGTTAATTTAGTGATACCAGATCACAAAAGATTAAATTAACAGTCCATTGTAACTAAAAGTACGCGGTTCACGACCTAGATGGAAATGAACAATCCATGGTGAAAGGTTGAAGTGTAAGGCTCAGATTGGCTTGTCTTGACCAAGAGATTACACTAGTGCATGGTGATGATCGAACATGACCTACAGGAGGATAAATTCTTCAACACTGAACCAGGAAGAATTAGACCTCAGTGGTTCGTTATTTCTTAATCTTCGTCCCTTAAATAGGATCGTGTGTGGTTAGTAATTATTGCTTTGACTTATGACGGTTAGAGAATCAATGAGATTCAATACTTTATATCTTGGGCAATATTCTTGGTCACGTGTGATTGCTAAGATTTAATCTGAAGAATCATTAATGCGAAGACTTTCGTTTGATTTGCCCCCTTGGGAGGTTCATAAGATTTATCATACCAAATCTTGCAAGTGGAATTTGTTTCCGGTATGGATAATAATATTGAACCGTTCCTTGACCAAGGACAAAAGATATTAATTAATGAAAAGCTATTTCAGTGGCTTGAATTAATTAATGGGCTAGATAATCTTAAACACGAGAAATAATTACCGGGAGTCATACTAACAGTAATATGGGTTAAGATGGATAGTGCAATATTAATTATGGTAGTGGGATTAATTAATATTTATGGGCTTGAATAATATTGTGGCTCAATATTAGATATTCAAAATCCATTAGAAGGTCCAATTTTAAATCTCCTAAAGGCCCCTCAAGTAGCCCAAAGATAATGTCCAATAACTGAAAAAGGTGTTTAAAATAAAATAAATTATTGTTGCTTAATTTTCCTAATATTTCGAAAATAATAAATAAAAGAGGGAGAAAGTTTTTCTTTGAATTTTGTTATGGAATGAGGATAAGTATTCTTGGAATACAAGATTATCTCATTAAATTCAAGAAATCTCCCACTTGGTTATTTATCTTGAAAATTTTGATTAAATAAGGGAAGGAAAGATTTTTTTGATTTTCTTGAAAAGACATTATGGAAGATATGTATTCTTGGAATACAAGAATATCTCATAAATTCAAGAAGATCCAAATCTTGGATTCCTACTCCTTATTTTTTCTAAAAATGTCATAACAAGAGGAGTTGGGATTTTTGTGTAATATTTTAAATATGGAGAAAAGAATATATTGGATATATTCAAGATTTCTTGGAGATCAAGAAAAAGATTTTCCCATCTTATTCCTAGTGAAAAATTCGACCAACACCTCCTCTATAAATAGGGGATGAATGTTTCATTCCCAAGTGCAATTCCATGTGTTGGAAAAATTAGAAATCCATAAAGGTGGTGCAACATAATTTTATTTTTTTTCTTTTGTTAAATTGTTCGCGAGTTCCTTCCACCGGATTGTGGAACAAGGATAAGGGAATACTTGAAAAGACCTTTTGGTGTGTTCGTGTGAACGGGATCCATCTTCTCAACGGTTGTCACTCCGAGAGGTTAGTTTACGTAAACCCGTAGTAATTCCGCATGCGTAGGATTTACGTGAACTATTTGTACGCATGATTGGTTGTTGAATTATTATTTGAATTAATATAGGATTAATTCATGCTAGTAATAATTATTAGAATTAAATTTGTATTTAAATATTCATCCCGAATAGATCCGGGCAATTAATTCTCCTACACTTTATGTTACCAATAAACGTGGCTACAACAAGATGATTATTAGGCAAGTTGATTTTTATATCAAATGGAGCAGGAGGACTTGTAAATAGAGACAAATTACAACACATATGATCAGTTGCTCTTGTATCTAATATCCAAGTATTATTTACTGTATTGACATTACAAGTGTAATGAGAAATACTTGACTCATCTTGCTGGATAGTAGCACCAGCCCCAGCAACACTAGCAGTAGTATTAGGATAAAAAATCCCAGGAATGTATGGCTCCAAAGTCTTCTGAGCCTTATCAGAAGGAACAAAAGCTCCTGCCACAGAATATGCAGGCTGCACAAAGGCTCCTGCCACTGAATGGGAATCTGAGACCTTCTGCATCTTAGAGAATGTCAAGAACTGTTCAAAAAGTTCTTGATTGAAGAGTGGGTTAGTAGCTACAGCTTCTTCTTTGTGGTTAACCTCAAGATTACCACAATCAGCCACAGTGTTGTGAGCAGAAGTATCCACTCTAGGCTTCTTATTGCCTTTCCATCCTGGTGGAAAACCAATGATTTGGTAACATCTGTCCACAACAAGGGTGCAGAAGTCGAAAATCGCTAGTCGGGCGGATTACGACCGCCTAGCGCCTAGGCGGTTTTTTTTTAAAATACTGATATAAATTAATAAAATTTTAATTAAATAAATATTGAATAGAAATTAGAATGTAGATAAGTATTACGCAACTTTGTCGGTCAAAAAGACAAACTTAAAAATAGATCTTGTCATCTTGAAGACTTGAACAGAACCAGTAATCCCCCAACCCCCAAATCAGCAAATCCACTCCATTCCATCCTTAGAAACCAAATATTCCATATGTATATTACCTCTAACTCCAGCACAGTGGGCGGCGACAACAAGAGGAGGGCGGCGACGAGCGCGGGCGTGGGCAGCGGCGAGCGCACGAGGGAGGTGGTGCGCAGGAGACGTGTGTGCGGCGCGGCTGCGCGAGGGAAGTGGTACGGCAATGGGGGTGGGCGGCGGATGTGCAGCGGTGAGGGTGTGATTTTAGGGTTTGGGAAATTTCTCTTTTCTTTCTCTCAAGTCGCGACGCGTTTTCTTTTTTCTGTTCCTCTTTTGAATTTATTGAGTGCCCTGGTGTACTGATTTTATTTTTAATTGTTTTAATTAAAAAAAACCCTAATTACCTTGGAACCGCCTTGGTCGCCTAGACCGATTTGGCCGCCTAAGCGGCGCCCGGACACAAAAACGCCTATGGTGACCGATTTGGGGTAAATCGGGGCGGCCGGCGGCCGCCTAGAGCGATTTTTGCACCCATGGACCACAGAATGGCCAGGAAGATCATAGTGAGAACATTTAAGAGGCCTCTTCCAATCCCTGAAGTTCTTAATCCCCTATGTAGCCATCATAGCAATGGAATCAGGTTGAACAGGATGACTCAAAGTTCTTTGACTCTCCTTTTGCAACAGTAAAGAGTATATCTTAGCCAATGAGGGCAAGGGAGACTACAATAAAATTTGACTCCTAATGGCTGCATAAGATTCATCAAGGCCTATCATGAACTTCATAACCACATCCCTTTCTTGAGTCTGTGCAACAATTTGAGGAAGATTAGAGGAACAAGAAGCACCACATGTGCATTTTAAAATTGGCCTAAAGCTCACATACTCATCCCAAAGACTCTTAAACTGATTGTAATACACTACTAAAGAACTAGAACCCTTCGGAATGGAAGCTAAAGATTTTTCCAAGAAGTACACATGCGTACCATCAGACTTAACATATCGGGCGTGCAACTCATCCCACGCCTCGCGTGCTGAAGTAAAAAACTCCAAGGTCTGCTTGATATCCAGACTGATGGAATTGAGTATCCAATTCAAAACCAAGTTGTTTGCACGAACCCACGCTCTACAAATCGCACCATCATCGTCAGGAGACGGAGGAACCAAAGAACCATACATGAGTGGGATCGTGTTCTTCACGCTCAGGGCCCGCTTGATAGAATGGCTCCAGGAAACAAAATTTGAGCCATTGAGGGGTGTTGTAACCTAAATTTTACATCTAGGGCTACAAACAAGTAATATATGAATCCTTAATGAAAAATGTAAAGAACAAACGAATTTGTTGACCCAGTTCATCATGAAGGACTGCGTCTGGGGGCATACCAAGCCAGGACTATTCTACTATGATTTTTGTGTGTATTTTCGTGTGTCTTTCTCTTGGGGTTTGTCCCCTATTTATAATATTTACAAAGTGTACAAAGATAAAACCCTAATGGGCCATTTAATGGGCCTTCTAAACAAGGAAATACAAGATACACTAAATCTTCATCAGGATTTTCAATAGATATGCAAGATCTTCTATTTTCATAACAAACACCAGGAATCTTTATCTTGATCTTCTTTCCTTGCTTATGTTCGCTCCGATATGCCTGCCGACCTCGCCCACGGAGCGACTTGGGGGGAGGTCGCTCGTCTAGGCGAGCTCGACTCGTCTTTTTCCTTATTCTGCTGCCAAGTCATCCTACAAGGGAGGTTGCTCGTCAAGGCAAACTTGGCTCGTCTTCTTCCCGTACTGGTCAACCTCGCCCATAGAGCGACCTCTGGGGAGGCTGCTCGCCAAGGCGAGCTCAACTCATCTTAGCTCGTTGCCAGGTCGCCCTTTGAAGGTCAACCTTGGCATCTCGTACTCTACATCTGAACTCAGTTCTAGCCACCACGTCATCACCATTTGCTACGTCATCATCATTTACCATGTGGCTACTGGCCGATTATTATGGCCACAAAAATTGCCCCCAAGAGCGGACTTCGACTTTGTTCGGAGGTCGGTCTTGATCTTTGTTCTAATGAGTTATCTGATTTTCGCCCTTGAGGTTGCATTCTCTGCCCCTGTGCATGCTCTGAATGCCTTCATGAGGTCTTGATTGTTCACACTTTGATGATAATACTTCTGGTATTAAGTTCGAATCTTCAACTTCAGACTTGGTCATGTTTTAGTGGGCTCGGTTCTCCCTCGTGCCCCCGAGTCTGGGGTCTATCTTGTGCTCGCTGTTTGTCAGGAGGTTCATCTGAAATTGCCACTTGTTGGGATTTGAGTTTCTTTATTTGTGCTCGTACTTTGAGGTGATCCTCTTTGTACGAGTCTTATATGTGCTCGTACTTTGAGGTGAGCCTCTTTGTACAAGTCTTATATGTGCTCGTACTTGAGGTGAGCCTCTTGGTACGAGTTTTATCTGTGCTCGTACTTTGAGGTGAGCCTCTTGGTAAGAAACTTATCTGTGCTCGTACCTTGAGGTGAGCCTCTTGGTACGAGTCTTATCTGTGCTCGTACTTTGAGGTGAGCCTCTTTGTAGGAGTCTTATCTATGCTCGTACTTTGAGGTGAGTCTCTTGGTACGAGTCTTATCTGTGCTCGTACTTTGAGGTGAGCCTCTTGGTACGAGTATTTTCTGTGCTCGCACTTTGAGTTGAACTTCTTAGTGCGAGTCTTGTCCATGCTCGTCGATGACCATTTCTGGCCGAGCGGTTCGCGACTTGATGTATCTAGCCTTTGGGCCTTCCGGTCAATGAAACTCATTTCTTTTTCTGCCTTTAGCATGCCGACTTGATTTCCTTATGCGACTTTAAAATTGCATATGTTCTTGCTGTCTTATTTGGATGCGACTTATTTACGAACTTTTGCTTAGTCGTTTTACAAAGTCGGGGTTAATCACACCTCGCTGGGTTGTGATTTTTCCTCCAGTATGTCGAAAGTCGTACCTCGGGGGTTCGATGTTTACTCATGTGACCTCCTTCGGTTTAACACCCAGGAATTATGAAAAGAAAGGTAAACATTTTATTTGACTTGGCCAAACTAAATCTCACGAATAAAGGGAAAGCCGACCAAGAGGTGGGCGTGTCGACGTCAGATAGGCGACAAAGTCATCGCTTTAGGAGATGGAATGCCGATGTCAAGAGGCGGGTGTCGACGTACCAGATAGACGGGACAAAGTCATCGCCTTTAGGAGATTCCGGAATGCCGACGTCAAGAGGCGGGGGTGTTGACGCCAGATAAAGCGACAAAGTCATCGCTTTAGAAAGGGGAATGCCGACGCCAAGAGGTGGGCGTGTCGACGTCAGATAGGCGAGTGAAAGTCATCGCTTTTAGGAGGCGGAATGTCGGCGCCAAGAGGCGGGGGTGTCGACGCCAGATAGGGTCGAAAGTCATCGCCTTTAGGCGAATGCCGACGCCAAAGAGGGCCAAGGTGTCGATGTCAGATAGGCGATAAAGTCATCGCTTTTAGGAGGCGGAATGCCGACGCCGAAGAGACAGGCAGGTCGATGCCGTATAGGCGGACAAAGTCATCGCCGTAGGAGGCAGAATACTTACGCCGAAGAGGCGGGTAGGTCGATGTTGTATAGGCGGACAAAGTCATCGCCTTAGGAGGTGGAATGCCGACACCGAAGAGGCGGGCAGGTAGACGCTGTATAGGCAGACAAAGTCATTGTCAATAAGGCGGAAGTCCCATGGTTTGCTCGACCATTTGAGGAAATACTTTGGGAGACACTTTTGAAAACTTGTGTAGATATTGTTGGTGTTCCAGAAAATGGTTTTGATACTTTTTGGTAAATTTGACTTTTATCGGCGTTTGAAAAGGAGACTTAAACTTTGAAATTATTAACAAAATATTTTTCGGTTCTTGTGGTATAACCTTTGATATCTGTTTAAAAATATCTTTCATGGATGTGCAAAGGTTTGGGATCCCTAGGGTCTTGCCCCGAGATCGAGATTTGATTCTTGTTTATTTAGGTCGTCTGTATCAGAGCGATTTGTTGTTTCAAGAATGTGAAAGAAAATTGACACATAGGTTTATAGTCATTTCGGACTGTTTGTCAGTGACTTGAATAACTTCTGCGACTATGAATCGAGCTATGTTCTTATCGTCTTATTGACATTGCGATTTAAATGAACTTGTTCTTTGTCGTCTTATGAAGTTGTGACAAGAATCGAGCCGTTTAGGCCACGACCTCATCGACCTTAGGATTCGAAAGTCACGGCTACGATGTGAGCTGGAGGATATTCCGAAATGTGACTTTAAACAAGTGTTTTAACTTGATGTCAGCTTGGATTGAGATATTCGTTTGATATGAAAAGGTCGTCTTTCGAGGTCATTTTCTTGAGGTTACAACTCTCTTTGACTTGTGATTTAAAGGGCTTATTTGTCATCTTACTTAAATTGTGACTTGATTGCCTTCTAGTTTGACCATTGCGCCTGTCGGGGTTGACAGGGTCATTTTTTGGAAGTTTGACCTTGTTGATCTGAGGTCGTCGGGTCTTGTTTGTTTGAGACCGCGACTTCATGATTTTGACGTTGTCGGGTCTTCTAGTTTGAGACCGCAACTTTATGAATTTGAGTATTTTCCTTAATCGTTTGATGCGATGTAAGTTTGAAGTCGGTTTCATCTGTGTGAGACTTTCGAGTGCTCGTAGATGAATTTTGTGATAGTCCCTTCCTAGGGTTTATGCTATTAGTGAAACATAAGGATTTGGAGTTTGGTTTAAATTAACCCTCCAAATTTAAACAGGCTAGATTGAGTCTCTAACGTCAACTTAGTGTTCTGCAAATAACTCGAATAGCTCGAGATATGAGCACATATGCCCCCTCCTTTTAATATATATGTAATTATGAATACTGTGATATATATTAAAAGGAAGTAAATAAAATAGAACCTGATGCGAGTGGGCTAAAGGACTGCCCGTAGATTCTTTGAGTTGCCCCCAAGGCTTCGTGTGCCCGTGCAATTTCCTTTTGCGAGAGTCACGAATATTTTTCCACAAACAAACAGGCGGCCCAACAATTTATAACTTAAAAATAAAGTGTGGGCCTGAATTGAATCAGCCCAATACCAACTGAATCCCAAAGTCCACGAGCAAGGTCGGCATCCGGGTCTACCTCGTTCCCAAATCACGCTGCCAATCTCGTTCCGGATTCATCTCCTCCCTAGTTCACGCAGCCTTTCCCAATTCATACCTCAAATCCGCGTTGGCGAGAAAATCACACAGTCACACCTCATTTTAACGCTATCGTGCGTCCGACACCGGAGATCGACGAAGCCACCGTCAACATCATCGGGAGGCGTAACACTCGTAATAGATTAGCAATTGTGGTGTGATTCTCGTTGAGGCCAATCGCCGTGTGATGTGCGCATGAGAGGTGAGATGGTCCGGTGATAAGAGGCTCCGATTGTGGCCTCGCGTGGTGGGGATTTATGGTGACGAATTAGCGGCGCGAGGCGGCGAAAATGGGTGAATGGGCGTCCGAAGCAGTGGTGGAATTGCTGTGTTTCAATCGACGTGACGTCAACAACAAATCTCAATCGGAGGGCTAGTGGCCGCCTCTGGTTAGCGGTGGTGCGGCTCGACGAGGCAGAGGGGGACGGCCCGATAGAGGTGGTGCGAAGCGATCCTCGACTCTGGCGATTTGGATGACTCATCTCGGTCCGGGGTCACGAGCTCCTCATCATCGCCGGCGGTTAGGGGGCCGACATCTGTTTGACAGATGCAGCGAAGATGAATTGCCCTGCCGGTAACATACTCTGGTGCTGGCAAGTGGCAGCGCAATTTCGGACGAATTGAGGCTCGATGACCCAACGATTTTGGCGAAGAGATTTTTCTGGGTTTCCAGTAATAGGGGATTTTTTCTTTTTGGTATTGTGGTTCCTCATATTGTCCGTATTCAGATTTTAGAAGTCCCGTATGAGGTTGTAGGGGATTGTGTTTCTGTGAAGGCGTGAAGAACAGTTGTATGAAATATGATGTTTTTGTGAAATCTGGGTACGAATTTTGGATGAACAGCGAGTGTTTCATCTTGATTTTTTGGTGTTTGGGTCCTAACAAATACGCATCAAATGTTAAATTTCCCACGCATTTAGCCGATTAATTTAGAACCTAAATTTTACATCTGGGGCTACAAACAAGTAATATATGAATCGAATGAAAAATGTAAAAGAACAAGCGAATTTGTTGACCTGGGTTAAAAGGAAGGACTACGCCTCCCAAGCATACCAAGGGGACTATTCTACTATGATTTTCGTGTGTATTTTCGTGTGTCTTTCTCTTGGGTTTTGTCCCCTATTTATAATATTTACAAAGTGTACAAAGATAAAACCTTAATGGGCCATTTAATGGGTCTTATAAACAAGGAAATACAAGATACACTAAATCTTCGCCAGGATCTTCAATAGATATGCAAGATCTTTTATTTTCATAACACTGGGAATCTTTATCTTGATCTTCTTTCCTTGCTTATGTTTGCTCCGATACGCCTGCCGACCTCGCCCACCGAGCGACCTCGGGGGAGGTCGCTCGTCAAGGCAAACTTGGCTCGTCTTCTTCCCGTACTGGTCGACCTCGCCCATAGAGCGACCTCGGGGGAGGCTGCTCGCCAAGGCGAGCTCAACTCATCTTTGCTCGTTGCCAGGTCGCCTTTTGAAGGTCGACCTCGGCATCTCGTACTCTACATCTGAACTCGGTTCTAGACACCACATCATCACCATTTGCTACGTCATCGTCATTTACCACGTGGCTACTGGCCGATTATTATGGATACAACAAGGGGATCAAGAACAATAGACACAGTAGGATTATCCTGTGTTGAGAGCCAGATTCATTGAATCACACAGACACGGTGAAAATGGGTTGAGAGCCGGATTCAATGAAGAAGGATCAGTAACCGTTGCCATTTCTCAAGAAATTAGGGCAAAACAGACTGAAAACCACAAAATTGGGCAAAAAAGTCGATTAAAACACTATTTCAATCGAAAAACCCCAAAAAATCAATTGATCGATTCACAATCGAAAAACAAAACCAATGATTCGAATCAATTTACAACAAAATCGATCGAATGCAAAACCTAACAAACAAGCGAGAACGCAGCGGAAATCGATTTACAAACCTAGCATCACCGAATCAGAGAAGATTCGTAAACTGATACCATGAGAATTCATTGACTAACTGCTGCCTAACTAACATAACTGTAAGTCAGTCAATAAGAAAATTGTCTGACTTAAACTAATAAAACATGTTTGTGACTTTTCCTTTGGTCTACTGATATTGTATCTCAGTATTTCTAATACCTTTATTTGTTACAACTGATACTGAATACAGAGAATCAAATAAAATACTTTATTTGATCTTATAAATTTATTTTACACCTTGAATTACAGGTCATAGAATTTTTTTTTTTTAAATCAAAACAAATAAACACTTAAAATCAAAAATGAATTCTCGATCTGTATAAAAAAATAAAAAATTACATATGGTAGTCCCGTAGCTGGAAAGCCCCAAATTCAATCGGTGAAACAACACACATTTGAATTTTCCAACGGACTTGGGACGTAAATTGGACATTGTCAAAGTTATTAGGACTAAATCGACGATAAAAAAGTTATGGGACTGAATTTATTTGAGGCTAAAATTATGGAACCATTTGTGTTTTAAACTCTGATTTTTTTGCTAGATAGTTGGTGAACTTGCATTGACTTTTTTTAAGAAGGGAACAGTCTTATTTAGTATCGTAAGATAGAAAACTATTTGATGTGGTTAGAGGAAAATAAAATCACTACTACACATTTAAGCTTGCACAGCTGCACTTGGACAACCCTTTTTTCAAACAGCTCTCCAAAATATAGCTTGGAGAGCGCTTTTATTAAAAAAAAAAAATAGACAGCGGTTCAAAACCGCTGTCCAAGAACAAAACTTAGACAGCCGTTATGAACCGCTGTGCAAGTGGAATTGGAGTGCGGTTTTGAACCGCTGTCCAAGTAAAATCTTGGACAACGGTTTGAAACCGCTGTCTAAGCCGATATATATACACCCCAGCCCCAATTTAATTTCTTCCCATTCGCGTTTCACCCCATTTCAGTCGCTGCAAGCCCTAGCTCCGACCCACCGGTCCGCCGTCACCGCTGCCGCCATCGCGCTTTCCTCCACCTCCACCAGGTAATTAATTAATTTGCTATCTTTTTATGTATTATATTGTACATATTTATATACATATATATATATATATATATTATATATTGTTAGTTTATACAAATGTTAGGATTTGTTTATATAAATGTGTTTATATGTATATATATTGTTTGGCTTGGTTTAGCTAATTTGTTAGGATTAATTGGTGATTTTTTATGTTAATTTAGAGATGAACTTCATTATGCACTTCAAGTGTTTGATGAAATGCATGTGTGTGGATTTAAGCTTAAATTAGGATTGGGATATATTTTTGAGTTGGTTGGTAATATTTTATGCTAATTTAGAATTAATGAGATGTTTTGGAATTACTTGATTTAATTTTGGGTGTACGATGGTTATGTTGGTTCTAGGGTATTAATGCTACAACCATATTGTGATATATGATTGGGTGTTTGAGGTGGATAAATTTTAATCATTTAAGAGGGTGTTTGGAGTCGGCTAAATTAGAGAATATACTTTAATTAAAATATACTTGCGTTGGATATTGGAGAATATTGATGAAAAATGAAATATTATATATGTAATGTGTGTGTTTTGGGATTGTGTGTGTATTACAAGAATGTACATAAATGATAGAAGAAAAGGTTGGGCAGCCGATAGGAAAAGAGAGTGAGAAGTTGTCCTTCTACCTTGGGGCTGCAGTCAAGAGAATTATTCATATCGTGTTGCCAACCAAGGACTGGCGTAGCCCCAAACTGACTCATTTGAATGAAGCGTTATGGGATGAATTTATGTATGTTAATTATATGCTTATGAAAGTTGTTGTATAATTACTAAATTTACTAAATTGTTATGTTATATGTGTATAGACTACATTCCTCGGCCTTGACCATTCAAATAAGAAGCAAATACTTATGCAAGTTGGGGTAATGGCCAATAATTTTTGGTCTTGGCTGAGAAAAAACACACGAGACCCTATTACAGGTAATTACTCGCCTACGCCGCCTCCACTCTATGAGAATAGCCTTATGGTGGCCCCGTACTGGGAGGAGTTTGTGCGTAAAGCTATGGTTGATGATTTTCAGGTAAAATTGATCAACGTCATTTCCTCTATTCCTAATGCACGATGTTTTTCAATGTTTATCGTATTTCTATTACACTGTAGGATCAAAGTAAGAAAAATCGCTAACAAGCTATGGCGATGGAGGCGCGATATCGTGGATCTTCCAAAGGTTATGCACGCATAAGGGAAGATTTGGTGAAATCAAAATCCTAACTTTTAATTTTTTTTATATATTCACTTTTAATATATCAAATAAAGGGACACGTTCATCACTATCGTAGAAAGAAGAAAAAAAGAAAGCTGGAGAGTGTACCCCTGTTGTTACACGTTTCGAGTTATTTCAGGCTACCAGCAAGACTCGAAACGGGAATATTCACGATCCCAGTACACAGCGTATCATTGAAGAAGCGGTAATCTATCCATTAATTTATCTTTGAATTACAAACTATTATTTCTAAACAAATAATTAAATAATAATCTTTTGTGATTTAGGAGGGCATATCTCAGACGATGACGCCCGACGACCTCCGCATTATCGGTACTGATGATCTGCTTGGACGGGCTATAGGTCGTCAGGAGCATCCCGACCGCTTACAAAGTACTGGATATGGCGTGACGAAGACATCATTGGCGATGACACCTGGTCTTGCGGCCATGAATATGGTGGGTAGACTTTCGGAACAGGTTGCCATGTTGGCGAAACAGGTTGAACTTTTGAGGTCCGAGAGAAGATCGAGTCCCGGGGTGTCGTCGAGTGGAGCAAGCTGTGAAAATAGTGTCGTTGATGCTATGTTTTCCGCTGATGCTAGGGATGACTTTATTGATGCACTTCAAAACGTCTCTCAGGTATCAGATGTGTCTCGCATTTGTTTTAATTAAAGACTAGTATATTAAAATTTTCTAACTAAATATCTTATTCGAGCAGCCACCGACCTTTTGCTATCTTTATTTGGAGGATCCTACTCGGTTGGTGGCCACAGGAACGTTGCACAATAACTCATGTGGAATGATTCATGGTCGTCCTCTCACTCATGGTTTCGTGAGGGTCACGCTCGATGTACCCGTAATCGGACAAGAGGATTCACCGGTGCTAAAACTAATAGATGATGCCATCACAGTCGGAACAACAGTCGGGCACTTCATCGAATGGCCGAGCAACTTGGTCTCTCTCACCATGAAGGTAAAATATATGTTATTAAAGTTCATTATCTTATTTGTCGTTCTAAATAATTTTACAAATTGATTGTAGAAACTGCCGACACCACAAAAGGTTAAACATAAATCAAGTGGTGTCTTGGACAGTCAGAGGGAGAGAACGGGGGACTCCACTATTGGTGCGTGCAGACTTGGTTATCCCTTGCCTGGAGACTTAGATCACGACTTCACTGTACAAATTACGGTGAACATGATGGTATCGTCCAATGCTTTCGATACCGTCACAGTTCCCATGATTGCTCACTTTTATCGGAATGCTTTTGAAGAATACATCGTTCCAGAGCATGTGCTTGAAGTCTTGAACAACGAGTGGTTGAGTGCAACCACCATAACCTTTTACCTCAGGTATGTGTTTACTAATTCTCAGTATTTACTTTCTATATAGTTTAATTTCTTTTTTAAATATTAATTAGCGTATGTTGGTTAAAGATATTTGGGTGAGGTATATCTCTCCAGAGATGCCCGAGCATGTGGAATGTATTCCTTCGTCTCCCCCCAAGTGTCTTGCTTATTGGGTGATAGAGCACAGACCATGTAGGGGATAGTTGAACATATGTTGAGTCATACTGGGAGAGACCATCTCGTGTTTTGGCCAACAAATGTGGGGTGAGTACAATAAATATTTCGTTAAAATTTGTATTCATAATATAATATTTGCACATATGCTAAATTTGCAATTAATTTTAATATTCTTAATATAATATAGACAACATTGGGTGCTGGTCGCCATAAACATGAATACATTAAGTGTGTATTTTATGGACCCAGTTGTGGATGGGGTGGTTGCAAATCGCCCTGATCTCATGTCATATATGGAAGCGTAAGTTCATTTTAATATTCTAATATAATGATTTGTTTTACTTTTAAAATTATGCATATTTAATCTATTTTTATTTTTTAATTATAATAATAATAGTGTGATGAGGATGTATCGGAGTCTCCTTCCGAATCAAGGCTCAAGATCTAATTTAAGTAAAGTGAGTTGGACAAACATTAAGGTAAATTTAATTTAGTCAATTATCAAATTAATAGAAAATAATCATAATTGTAATACGTGATTATAATTGTTAATCAACAGGTTCCGAGGCAACGAGATGGTGACCATTATGGACATTTTGTGTGTTGCTACATTGAAGATATAATCTGCACTTCTTGAACGACCATTCCCCACAATGTAAGTCAATTTATCAATTTATTTAAATTATTATTGATTGAATAAAAATTCATACTATATATCTAACTATATTGATTGATCATTGTTTGCAGTTTGTCTATGAACGTCCGCTCAAGTCTTACTTCAACAAAAGAATGGAGAAATGGAAAAGAGATTGGACGGGGTACCTTTACAATCGATTCTTGTATAATTATCAAGTGGTATAACTTTTGGTAGCATGTAATTAACTTATATATTTGTGATGATATTTCATGTTTGTGGTGTATTGGACGTATGTTTATGATGTGATGCATGTTTATTTATTTCATGATGTGTATGTTTATTTATTTGATATTTTGGTATTGGACGTATATATATTATAGTGGTATAAGTTTTGGTTTTTGGTTTTGGTCATGTATAAACAGAATTTTTAAAATATAAAATAATTATATAAAAAAAATTTGTTATTGGACAACGGTTATAAACTGCTGTCTATCCAATATAATAAAAAAAATTATTAAAAAAAATATTAGACAGCGGTTGAAAATCGCTGTCCAAGAGAGTAGTTTGCACAGCTGTTGAAAACCGCTGTCCAAAGTAATATTTTGAACAACGGTTGAAAACCGCTGTCCAAGGGTGGTCTTGCACTGCTGTTCAAAACCGCTGTCTAAGTCTTTTTTTTAGACAACGATTTTTTAACAGCTGTCTAAGCTTAGACAGTTGTTACTTGGACAACTCTTATAACCGCTGTCTAAAGTTATTTTTAACAGCTGTGCAAAGCCAAATTTGTATTAGTGAATGGAGTTAAGTTGAAAACAAATTTTAGGAGTGAAAATAAATTGTCTGCTTTTAGGGCTCAAGTATTTTTCAACTAACATAGTGGTGATGAGAAGTTGCAAGCCTTCGTTCGGAGAACAATGAGAGGTAGAATAAACTGTCTGCTTTTAGGGGTTTAAGTGTTTCGAGCTATCCCAACGGTCGTTGAGGAGTTGTAAGCTTTTGTTTGGGACCAAAAATTGTCTATTTAGGGGCTCAAGTGTTTAAAATTAAACTGTATTTTTTAAGGACCAAAAATCTGATGGGTGGCAACACAAATACCATAATTTATCGGGTTGACAAAATAAGAACCTTAACTTTAAAAAGTGTTTCCGGCCAACTTATCCCCATGACCCTACACTACAAGAAAATGTGTATTGCCTAGGAAATTTTTCAATGTTTTTTCAACATGCCTACAAAATTTTCAACGAAAATAATTTTGTCCTACATAATTTTCTAATTATATAGACTATTTTTAAACTGCATATATAATTGCCTACGGAAATGCAAATTACCTAGGAAATTATTTATGTGGGTAATTTTGCCTACGGAAATTAAAAATGTGTAGGTAAATTGCTCGTAGGTAATTTGTTTGTCTAGTGAATTGTTTGTGTAGGTATTTTTTTCAAAGATTATTCTAAAATTTGGTAGGTAAATCGTAGGCACTCCTCACTTTTAAGGACCAAATTACTTTTATAGAAAAATTTCGTAGTCATTTGAAAATTTTCGTAGGCAATTTTTTATTTTCTTGTAGTGCTAATTTGAGTCCGAAGTCTCTCATTTGGCCTGAAATTACTACTTTTTATCAGTTCTATGAGACGTGAAACAGACAATTTGTATCCATATATCACATTTGTCTTCATCAGAAACCTCACAGTTGTATATCTCATTTCTAAAATGATGAAATCTACTTGTCTCTAACATTTATACCTCTCGTAGCTATATAAGTGTGATGCATTTTAGAGCAGTATGGCAATCACCAAGGGAAATTTAACTTTTGGACACTATTTTATGGTGGTTTAGCAAAATTAGGAACACAATTTTATGGGGGTTTAGCAAAAGTTTAAGACTATTTTATGGGGAGTTTAGCAAAATGGGGACACTATTTTTAGTATCTTGCAAAACTAGACACCATTTTTATGAGCATGCAAAATAAGGACAATATCTTTTACGTTGGGGCCAAATTTAGGCCGCTAAAAGGTAAATTTTGGCATAAATTTCTCCAACTTAAAAGATAATATACTAGTATTTACAAGCCTATAATTGTTCAAGTTTTGCTAACCGCACTGCATATAGCTAGTGTCCTAAAAAAAATCCATAATAAAACGTTCATATATTTGTCTGCACTCTACCAGCCCATTAAAAGTTTTTTTAAAACTAAAAATCAATTTGTTATTGGTCTATTCACCTATATACTAATAGAGATTTTTTTTTTGTGCCTGAAGTGTCGTTCTCTCTTCAAATTTACTGACGTGTTACATTTTTATAAAATGTCTATTTAAATGTCATTATGCATAATATTAAGTGTCATCATAGTTTTAAAGGAAAAATGTTATTTGAGGAATAAGTAATTCATAATTTTTGAATGAAAAATGTTAAAACTTTTTAAAGAATACCCATTGTTTAATTCATAAACTAATTTAATTTCAAAAAATTAACAAGAAGGATACATTTTTCTTGGTAAATTTGGCAGAATCCTTATTTTTTGGATCAACTCTCTCTATATTTACGTCACTGTTGTGTTTTATTTATAAGCTGTAATTTGGTACTCGAGTCGAATAGCAAACATTAGAAAATGTGGTGAGCGCAGATTCTTTTGTTGAAATTCAGTGCTGGGAAATGCAGAAGTTGGAGAGCAATTGTATGAATGACGATTTGAATTCAAGTTTGCCCAACAACAATACTTTGGTTTGGAAGGAGTGGGAGTGTATCTTGTTTTTTCTACTTGGGCCCCGATTGGTAGCATCTATTAGCCCCTAAAAGGCCTCCACCACTAAAATAAGAAATTGATTGGTAGCCAATGTTAAAATCCCGCCGACCCGGTAGTTATCGGCTGACCCACTATTGTTTTTACGCCCAAACACTGTTCACCTTTATGGAAATAATACCACCTCGGACATGATATTAGATTAATTAGACTTCTACAGTGCATTTTGTGTTCCAAATTTACCCCATGTGGCCATTATCCAAGACAAAAAATTAAAAAACGTATTCAACAATTCTCATTTCACTTTTTCAAAAAATTCATCTCTCAAATCTGGAAGCTTCTTCATCCTCTGAAATCGCCTCATCCCCGATTTCTTCGTCTATTCAATTCGTGAGTGGTTTTGTTCGTCAACCTCCCAATTCGTGAGTCGCTGTGTTCTCCGTCCCCAATATTGTCAGTGTGAGTCAATTTTAGATCTGTGTTTTCTCCAATCTCGAATCTCAAATTTGGGTTTGTGATTTTTAGGTCGCGCAGCAGTCGAAAGGGTTCTTTTCTTCTTTTTAAAGGTTCCTACCAATCAGAATATTATTTTTAACACACCTTTTTTAGTATTTCATACCAATCAACTTTATAGCATTTCTATTCTTTAAAATAGTCTTAAGACTAATATTTAAGAGATTTCCTTAGATGCTACCAATCGGGGCTTGATGTATATTATTATGGATAAAAGTCAAAATAATCTCATAACTTTTCACCTTTTTTCAAAATGGTCCCATAAAAGTTTGATGTGTGAAATTGATTCCAATTTTACGTGAATTGTATCATTTTCGTCCCAAATTCGTCGGAATTGACGAAACAAAGTCATTTTTGGTCATGCGTCTTACATGTGAGCATTCAATTAGGAGATTTCCGGCTGAAATGCATGAAAAAAAATGGTACAATTCGCGAAAATTTGGGACCAATTTCGTACATAAAATATTTTTGGGACTATTTTTAAAAAATGTGAAAAGTTATGGGGCAATTTTGGATTATAGGGGGGGCCATGACATAGTTCCGAGTTTGTTTATACCAATCTTCTGCAAATTTTTTAACACATAACATACCTATCTTCTGCACACCGCCCGAGCCCGTGGCCCTTGATTCTTGGCAATTGGACTTTGGATTTTGAGTGGACTTTGGTCTTGGGCTAGGGGCCTATATTAATTTTTTGGAGCTTGGTCCAACCAAAATAATATGAACCCAACAACCATACCAAATCCGGGATTGGGTTGGCCCAAGTGAATTTCAGCACATGTCTGCAGAAATTCAAATTTAAATTCAGACGAACCTAGACGTCGGTATGTCCAGGTTCATGGATGTTTCTCCTGGAATATGTCCATAACTCCTGGAAATTGAATTCAGGAGGCTCCCCATTGAGTGGACATGCTCTTATAAATAGGACCAACATGCATGGGTTTTCAACACTGAAAAATTTCTGAAATTTGAACTCACAAAATCCTACATTCTGCATACCCGGTTTTTCTGCATCATTTAGAGTGCAACCTTCTCCTTACGCCAATTCAGTTTGTCGGAGCTTTACACGTTGTGGTGCTGCACGTGTAAAGACGAAAGTCATTTTACCTTTGGAAACGATATGTCAAATCAAGAGCACTACCGAGGCGTATTTCGTTTTGCAGAAAAAGGTTCCACATGACTCGACTTTGGTGAGTTTTTCTAATATTTGTTTATTTTTCATTTGTTCGTGTTGTTGTTGTTTGGTACGTGCAAAGATTGAAGACTTCCAGAAGTTGTTTGTGCAGAATTTCAGAATTAACTCATGCGTGCGAAGATTGGACAGCTGAAAAATAATTATTTTTTTTACTAAAAAGTAACACTTCACTTGTTGTAAAATAATTCCTTATTTTATGTATTTTCTTTTCCATTTTTTTATTATTTCTCCCATACTCTATAAACCCAACAGAGTATTTGACTAGAACTTCCATTTAATTCAAGGATCTCATTCATCCTTGTTATTATGATTCATCCAAGTACATCACTCCCTTGATAGTAACTTTTTGAGATGGTATGAAAAGTAAATCAATTTTAAACTTTTACTCCTCAGGTATTTTTTTTTACTGTTTAATTAGAAAAGGGAAAAGAAAATTAAACCAAATTAATGCATCTCAATAGAGATACTCCCTCCGTCCCGCAATGACTTGAAAACTAGAATTGGACCGCAAACCAAGGAAAATGGGTTAAAGCGGATTTGAGTGGAATAAAATAAGGGTGTTGTGAGTGTATTAATATTATATTTGTTTCCATTTTGGGAGTGTTCAAGTAATGTTGGGACGTCCAAATAAGGCAAGTGTTCAAGTAATGTTGGGACGGAGGGAGTATTTAGTAAGAGTGGGTCTCATGTGCACCCGGGTGCACCGTGCACTCATAGTGCATTTTAAAAGCGTGCAACTATACAAAATAGAAACGTGCAACTATTCCAAACAGAAGCATGCAACTATATTCCCATATTAACAGTTGCACTTTTCTGTGTAAATAAGTCGCATTTTTCAGCATAACAAGTTGCACGCTTCTAAAATGCACTATGAGTGCACGGTGCACCGGGGCATACAAGAAATAGCCATTTCGTTATGTAAAGCTAACTAGCTATAAACAAGGTATCAAGTGGACGTGCCGGAGTGGTTATCGGGCATGACTAGAAATCATGTGGGCTTTGCCCGCGCAGGTTCGAATCCTGCCGTCCACGATTTTTCTCTTTTTCAGTCTAGCAATTAAGAACCAAACTTTTTGTCGTATAATTTTAATATTTTATTTATTGCAATGTTCAATGTTTATGTGTCGTCTTCCTGCTAACTTTATTCAAGTGTCGTTTACAGAATTAATGAAGTCCATGTATCATAATTTTGTTCAGTTGATTGAATTGATAAATTTCGTATTCTGATTTGATACTCTGAAAAAAAAAAATCACATGAAACTGGTATTATATAACTTTTTGCGATACACAAAAGGGTCTAACCTTAACCCAATTCTCTCAATATTACAAAACAAAAAAAAAAAACCAGAGAAAAATGGTGCCAAAAAAAGTATTGGATGTCACCGATTCCTGTCCAACAACCCTTCCATGATCACCCGTTTCTTGTACTCCAAGTCTATCGCGTCGAACGAGTCGAACTTCCGTGGCTGCGGCCGGTGGCCGGGGCGGCGGCGGTACGCCGGAGCAAAGAACAGCCACGACGAAGTACAAATCACTATTGCAAACACCTTTCCCCAAACCAGAGCAAACAAGCACGCCCAAAAAATGAACATTTCTATTTTAAGGCTGTAATTGCTGCATGATTTTCTACCACAATCTTTTGTGGTGCTTTTCTGCTTGCTCATTTGCTTGAAATCCACGGACATTGATCGGTTGATCTTGTTTTGAGGTACGGATCGCGAGTGGGACGAACTTGAAGATGCAGAGGAAGATACGGAGGGTTCGTGGCTGCTTGAATTCGACGAAAATAAGGACGAGTGGTCGGAATTTGAACGGAAAACATGGTTGGGGTCTATGGGCATGCATGGTGAATTCTTCTTCTTCATGATCTTTTTGCTTTTGGAGAAGGAGAAGAAGTTGTTTCTTAATTTGTGGCTTTCTTGCTTTGCGTTTTCGCTCCGGGATTTTTTCTGATGATCAAATTATGAGACTGTGTTAGTTCATCTGGCGAAAAAATACTAACAATATATGCAAGATTTTCGTTCTAAAGGGGTAAAGTTTTTCAAGATGGAAAATTTTTATAATTCAAAAGAACAAATTGACAAAATCTCTATATGTACAATTTGATTTTTTTTTAAAGGATAATTTCGTTGGAATTTCATGGATGGGCCATGGTGATATTCAAAATTAGGGATTTATATAAATACAAAATTTTGAATGAGTGAACGGAGAATGCATAAATTTTTCAAATTTTGAAACTTGTTAGGGAGTTACATCATCCTTCATCAATAACATCACAATTGGGATATGGTGGTTTTAACTTTTAAATAGTTACCAATTGCTGAAGAGGTAATGTTGCGAGATTGAGAAACTCATCATCTTGCATATTCATTTCTAGGAAATTCCCAAAAAATTATTAATCGAGGAACAATCATATATAGCATAATTATTATGCCTCCGTCCCAAGAATATATGCACACCTTGCTTGCAAAAATACGCGAAAACAGTAAACGTGCATATATTATTGGGAAGGAGTAATTAATAAGCCATTAATTATGTTCGAGTAAAGAAAATTTACAAAAAAATGTCTTAAACTGGACGGTCGGCCGTCGCAATAGAAGAAAAAGTAGCAGTTTCATCGATTTAAAAAATAAACAAACAATCCAAATTAGGTATTTAAAATTAAATTGAAAAAGGGAAGAAAAAACAAAATAAAGAATATTTCAAAATTATATTTTGGAACAAATAAGGAAACAAAATCCAGAAGCAAATTGAGCATGTAACAAACGGTCAAGAATAAATTCTTACCAACGACGTCTTGAAGAGAACGGCCTTGACGGCGGCGGAGAAACTCCGGCGAAGCCTTATCCTCGTTGAGGCTGCGGCGTCGCCGGAGAACGACGGCAAACCCGGTTCATCGTGAACCGTTTTAAAACACCCGAAAACTTTGCTCCTCCCACTACGGCTCTTCGTCGTGGCATCCATCGCCACCAAAATAAGCTAAACAAAATCCATGCAAATTTTGATTAAAAAATAAATTAGAAGGGGGAGAAGCGAAGCGACGGGAAAAAAGAGAAATGGGGTGGGAATTACTAAAACAAGAGAAAAATGAATTGGATATATTTGCTATTTTATTTCGATGGTCAAAATTCCATCGCCGAGGATTTATTATTTTAATGCGATCGATTAATGTTTATTTTTTTATTAAAAAATGAAATGACAAAAAATGTGACGGTTGGAAAGGGTGTGTACAGTTATTTATACGTACATTTGTATGTATGTATAACTAACTGTTGTTTATCTGATAATGATATTATAAGTGGCGATAATCGTGGACTGAGAAAACGAAGGAAACGTGTTTGTTTGTGTTGATACTGTGTGCGTGTTTGTGTGTGTATCGTTTCTAGAATGGAGGGTCGTGTTTGGCGCTCGTCAATTCTGAGTCGTTTTTTAATTTCGATTAAACGGTACAGATGGACAATTAGTCGTATTTAAGATTTAATATAAAAGAACTTTAAATTATAAAAAATTGAAATAATCATAACTGAGAACATAAATTTCGTTACATATGCGATAGTCAAGATGCCAGATTAAAAATATTTAATTTGATACATAAAAAGGACTTAAAATACTAAGCAATTTGAAATTTGGGTGGAAAAAATTAAAAAGGTTTCCATTTCTGAAATATAACCGGATATTTTATACTTGTAAAAATGGTTTTTACTTTTTACACAAAGAATGTACATAAAAGACATTAATTATGATTTTTGTAATTATTGAATTTAGTGTAAGTAAATTTAGAGGTTAGATGATGGTATAATTAATGATTTAATTCGGATCCATGGGTTTGATTTTATTTCACTTCAATTTTTCTTGAATTAAATCTGTGTACTTTTATGCCGAAAAACAATTGAATTTTTGTAATTTCATTTATATTAAAAATTATGTAAGCTACTAAATATACAGATCACACACCAATTTTATATTGCCAATTAGGGGACTCCATTCAAATAAAATTGATATATAACGACTAAATAAAGTAAATGGACTAGTTTTGTTTTTAACATAGGTTTCATTCATGTGAGCCAAATATCCGAACTCCTTTTTTTTTTAGAGTATCACTAATTTAGATACAAAGTATTATTAATTTGAAAGATGTATAATTTTTAAATAGTGATATTTTGTAGTAAAAAAAAAAATCATGTATACTTAATAGTACTTGTGCTGGCTGTTTTTCTTTAAAGCACGTGACGTGGTCACTTTTTTTTTTCTTTGGATTATTGAGCTCGATTGCTTTATAACTAATTAGTGTATCACACACGTGTCTTTTGACGGTCTGTAGATATAAAATAAATATAATATAAAATATATTTAATTTTCAAGTTAAATTAATTAGAAATAATTATTTTACTTATAGTTATAATTTTTTTCCTTATATTCTTTATTTTTTTTTATATATTTCACGATTATATTTTTTTCATTTCGATGTAATGTTGATCTGTGAAAGTTTTATTATTTTTGCAATGAGACGTGGGAAATGGGTGACGTTTTAACTGTTGAAATTGAAAAAGTTTACATTATTAAATAATGTAAGTTTAAAAGGTAGTGTTTCTTTTAAAATTTTTGAATTATTTTTTTATAAACCTTGTTGATCGTCACATATGGTCGTCATCACATATAAAAAATTTCAAAATATCCCCGCCTAATTACTCTTGACATGGCAACACGTACTACCCAAAAGTAATCTCCTTAAGAAAGTTTAAGGTTCTGTAGTTAAGTCTCAAACTCTTATTAATGGTCATACCATAAGATATCATTAGTCAAAATTATCTTCTCTAAAACTTTAAAGAGAACCTACAGTCTGGTAAGGTCAGCGTCATTCCCAAAACCAACTCTTTGTCCTGTGTTGGTCTCAATTAATATGGTCGTCATCACATATCAAATATTTCAAAATATACCCGCATAGTTACTCTTGACATTGCAACACGTACTACCCAAAATTAATCTCCTTAAGAAAGTTTAAGGTTCTGTAGTTGTCTCTAACTCTTATTAATGGTAATACCATAATATACAATTAGTCAAAATTATATTCTCTAAAAATTTAAAGAGAATCTACTGTCTGGTAAGGTCAATGTCATTCCCAAAATCAACTCTTTGTCCTGTGTTGGTCTCAATTAATATTTTCTCTTATGTGAGTTTGAGTTTTATAACAACCAATTTAATGTTATTTTACAATTTTTTATTCAACTAATAATTTAAGTCTAATCATGTTAATAGTGCTTGCAATTAATTTATAATAATTGGACTAAGCAATTTAAATCTCAGATCATATAATAATCGTACAAATAAGTACATAAATCAAGCTTTATCACAATCACCTAGTCATGGCGTTTTACAATTCAACTAATAATTTTAATAATTTAGTATGCAATTAATTTATGGTAACTGGACTAATCATGATCTCATATCATACAAATTAGTATATATATTATACATTTTCATATATATAATACTTCCTCCACTTTTCTTTTTTTTATTGCTCAAATTTCAAAGACAAAAACTTATGTGACCTCGAGTTCTCTGTGAACTCTATTTTTTTAATATCACGGTTATGTACAAAAATTATCACTGTTATGCATTAAAATTATCACTGTTATATACAAAAACTATCATTATTTGAAAAATAAAGCATATCTTGAACAATGATAATTTTTGTACACAACAATGATAGTTATTGTGCATAATAATGATAGAGTTCTTGTATAGACCTCATTCACAGAAGTGTTACTCAAATTCAAAAAGGTCTGTCTTTTATCATATACACAGCATATCGATAAAGTAACTATAGAGTTTCAATCTATCACCCTACAAATATCACTAAATTACATCTCATATCCTAATAATTACATACAAAATTAACTTTTTTTTGTCTCATTATCTAAAAGTGACTAAAATGCCCTTATAAAAAGTTTATTGTATTCCCTTCAAATGTTAATAAACAACTTCCCCATTAAAACCCGTGTTAAAGTCAATCTAAAAAAACGGAGGGAGTAACTGATTTTTTAAAAAATATATATCCATATTAATACAAATTTTATTATTTATAAAAAAAATTAATTTTCATGATAAATTTGTAATAATATTTTATTGTATAATAATTTATTATTAGATAGATATACATAGATCTAGTTTTCGGTTTGTCCATACAGTGTTTTGCTCTGCTTGAAGTACTCCCTAGTCGACAATGGATTATGGTTCCTCGTATTATATGGTACTTGGGTCGGTTATCAAGGTGTCAAAAAAATATATGTAGATCTAGTTCAAAAATAATATCAATAATTTTGAAATGACTCAAAATATAATTATTTTAATCATCAATACACAACGTTTAAAATTTCATGATAAATTTGTAATAAATTTTTTTGTTGCAAATTTTTGTTGATACCAAAAATATGATAAGATGATTAAAGCATTAATGTGGCTATGATTGACATCAAACTATTTATGATTCGGGGTTGGTGAGAGTTAAAGATTAAAAGGAATGTTCTTCATTAAAGCAATGATGATGTTCTTTAATGCTTGATATTTGAAGTGCTGGGAAGCAATAAATTGCAAGAGTGTTTGGGTCAAAGACCTCTTTTTTTGCTAATAAAACCTTTCTATTGAATGTGAATGTTGGAACCCTTAAATGAGTTTTAATTACATGTATTTGTACTACAAACCCTTGGGGTATAGCCCCTCTAGGGGCCTAGGACCTAGATATTTAATGGCTCGCAAGGAGCATTAAATGACGCCGACTTTGGTTACTGGGTAGAGTGCTCCAGTGAGAATATGGGGCGACCTTCTTGCTTTTAGTTGCTCACTGGAGGTCGCTGGCACTGTACCCGATGTCGCTGACTCAAATCCGAGGTCGCTCATCTGATCCATCCTTATTAAGGCGTTCTGTTTTAGTCGCTTTCCGAAAGCCAGAAGACAGATTTCCGTTTGGGGAAAGTCTTCTCTGATCCGACTTTCTTCCCGAGGTTCAGAATCGCGGGCGCCGCCATTGGGAACATGTGCCTCCCCAAGGTCGCGACCCGGGGTCCTGTTAGTCCGTGGTCATGCAGCTCGGGTGAGGTTAGACCTCGCCCCGACATAGGTATGATCAAGCCCCTCTTGTACGAGCGACCTGCTTAGGTCGATGATGGGTCGGGCTGTATTATGCAAATTACTCCTAAATGTTAGGCCTCGCGTGCAGTCTAATTATTCTGGCACAACAAATTTATTTTTATTTTTTGTATAATATTTTGTTATTAGTTAGGTATAAATTGACCTAGTTTAAAAATAAAAAAAATTAGAAAATACTCAAAATATATGTGTTGTTGAAATGGAGAATTGAACCTTGAATCTCTCATATGCAAAGAAGACAAAACAAATTTAGTTATACCATTTGAGCTACATCCCATTAGATAATTTTTTTAAATTTCATGAGAAAATTTATAACAATAGTTTTGACCCAATTTTGGCCCAACATTTTATTATGGAGCAATTACTATTAGGTGTCATTTATAAAGTATCTTTACTCTAAAGTCCACTATTTTTTAGTCCTTACTCTAAGGTGCAAAAATTGAATCAAAATATCTATATTGCCCTTATATATAAAATAATACATGTAAGATTTGGATTTTTAATTTTTTTATTTAAATGTCCTTTTATTTAATTTTGTAAAAAATAAAATCTTAATAAAAAAATTTGTATATTTCATAATTTAAATTTTACTAATTTTTTTTAATTAAAAGTAATTTTATGTAATAAATTTTTTTAATATTAGAAAAAAAAAGTGCACACGCCCAATTTTTTTTTAATCATCTATCATTTTATTTAAAAATTATGAACACCCGTAAAAAAAAAATTTGCACACTCGTAAAAAATTTTACACACCTATAAAAAATTCTGAACACTTAAATAATTCTGCACACCTAATTTTTTTTAATCATATGTCCTTTTATTTAAAAATTCTGTACACCCGTAAAATTTTTTGCACACCTAATATTTCTGCACACCCCAATTTTTTTTTATTATTTGTCCTTTTATTTAATTAATTTTTTTTTATTCTGCACACACACAAAAAAATTCTGCACAAACCAACTTTTTTTTAAATTATCTGTACTTTTATTTAATTGATTTTTTTTAATTCTACACACATGTAAAAAATTCTACACACCCCAACTTTTTTTAAAATTATCTATCCCTTTATTTAATTAATTTTTTTAATTCTGCACACACTTAAAAATTTCAACACACCCGTAAAAAATTCTGCACACCCTTAAAAAATTTTGCACACCCGTAAATAAAATTCTGCACCCGCAATAAAAATTACACACCAAATTTCTGCAAATAGAATTTGAAATAATTTCATCAAAAAAACATTTTTAATCGAATCTAAAAATTGCACACCTGCAATAAAAACTGCAAGTTAAAATTGTATCTGCAATAAATAAATTACATAAAAACTGGACTTGAATATAGACATCTCTTTCTTTCTCTCTCTTGCTCAATAATCATCTCCCACTCTTGCACCACATGATCAACATAACATAAAGTATCATCTGCAACCATTTAAAAATAAAAAAATCAATTATGGTGAAAATTTTAAGAATCTTCAAGAAATCTGCAAATAAAAAAAATCCGGAAATCTTTAATTAAATGCAGCAGTTGTGATTTATAAAATAAGAAAATCACTCCCTGATGCAGTGTTGTTTGATGCACTAATACCATACAACACTCATAAAACCTCAAAAAGTGTCCCGAAAATTAAAATATGCACAATTAAATTCTGTGAATTATTTGATTTCATCAACAACAAGACTTGCATACAACACTCATAAAATCCTAAAATCCTTCAATCCAAAACCAGAAACAGAGCGCCAAATGCCAAAAAACACCACATTCTCATCATTTCTTACATCGCATGCCAAAAACACCAAGAACATAAACAAAAGCAACAAATTGTTTGCTTTTACCTTTAATTGCAAAACTCAATCGTACACGCGTGGCGGCTCTGCGATTGGTGCACCCTTCGATCATTCTCGCTCAACCGCGGCGGTCAAACCGTAGAATGACAGATCTACCGCCGCCATGGCCCCTTCGATCCGTCTCCCTTCATTGCGTCGCCAAACTCTAGATCGACGGCGCAACGCAGTCAAACCCCCACTAACGATTCCGTCACCCCAAACACCACCACCACCAGATCTACAAGAAAAAAAAAATTGAAAACCCCAAAATAATTTGCAACAAACCAAAAAATTCGTCACCGCCACAACAGTAGTATGTTCAGTACAAAATCAAAGAACACCACAAACATAGAGGAACTAGAACTTACCGCCGTCATCCGCCGCCATCCGCCGCGTCTGTAGCGAACGAAACTGGCGGCGTGAGTGTGGGGGGCGTCTCCGTCGAAAAAACTCGGGGAGGGGAGACGGGCGTCTCCGCCGTAAAAAGTGAGGCGCTCATGAGTGGAGAAAGAGCGATGTTGGGGTTGGGGGGTGGGTTTGGGTGAGTGATTTCTTGAAATGAAGAAAATGGGTTAGGGTGGCTTTGAAAGAGAGGGGGCCGGCTGATAATGTGAAGTGAGGGAGGGTGTGTTTAATTCGTGGGTGAGAGGGTATAATGGTCTATTTTTGCACCTTAGAGTACTATTAAAAAGTGCTAGTACCTAAGAGTAAGGGTTCTTAAAAAATGACACTAGAGAGTAATTTTCCCTTTTATTATTAGATATGTATATAGACAAGATAGACGTATCGAGTAAGAGTTATCAATTCAAAAAATGGAACGATCGATGCTTTGTTTAGGTTAACTAGGTATTTACCACGTGTGTTGCACGTTGCACGTAATTTATTTATATAATCATTAGAGTGTTTGTCGACAAGTTCTAACGTGTATATATGCAAATGCATATTGTTCTAATGAATAATGATGATCAAAGTACATATTAAAGTTCCCGACATAAAAACTTTTGAGTAAAATTCTTACATATGGTATCTGGCCAAATACATCTAATATTAGGCGCAAACTTACACAAAATGAAATTTAAGATGGTTAATTAGCGAGGCATTTTTCGGATGCTTCCATCCGAGAGGAAACTTTTGCAGTACTTTTGTTCTTCCCTGCTAAGAGAAAATCGTGATACCAAAAAGATTGAATGAGGCTAAATATGAAAAAAGAATAAAAAAGAAAAACAATTGAAGGATTCATGTACACGCGCATTTAGTAACTAATACTTAAGCAACCGTTTAACATTTTTTTCTTGTCATAGCATGCTATAATTAGAAGACAAAAACTCATATGAGACGGTCTCATGCATAAGACGGGATACAACCAGCATAAATTGCACCCACCCATCCCAAAATGTTAAAATGTCAATGCCTAACTTATGCTCGTCTCACAATGAGACGGTCTCATGCAAGTATGCCTCTAATCAAAAAAGCAATTGAAGGAACATATAGAAGTATACATACATATTTATAAAGTCATTAATTGGGTTCATGTTGGGAGATACAAGATCCTAGAGGAAATTATAATGATGCATGAATGCTATAACCAAACAGATGACTTACAAGTTCCAAGGTCAAAGAAAGTTATATAGATTAGATGAAATTATAATGATGCATGAATGTTATAACCAAACAGATCACTTCCAAGCTCAAAGTAAGGTATATAGAAGTATCCACAATTACTATAATTAACCAACATTCAGATTAATTAGGTAAAGAAATCGGCACCATGTATCCATTACTATTTTGCCATTCTTTTTTAACCTAATTTACCTACATTACTACTGTGGAACGTATGGGGAACCCACATTACCTAATTTAATTTAATCCAAAAAGAAATGAAGCAATCTTCTCCATAGTATCTTTCAGAAGTGAGATTCAGATTCCACGCATAGCTCAAAGATATGCTAACAGTCTCATTCAGAATTCGTCAAAACTAATAACCAGATCTATACACAGAATGCACTCATTTTCTAGGCCAAAGTCAATCGCACATTACCCCTTTGAATGATGCATCCGATTCAGGTAGAGCTCCAAACTTTTATCATCTTATTCATCGTCTCCCTTGCTACCTTCACCTGATCTGACCAGCCCACATTTCATCATAAATATTTATGTATCAAGAAATTATAATTTGGTAATTCAATTCAAAATTCACCTAAAAACTAAATAAGCATGCCTTGTTAAATCTGTATACCTCACCTCAAAGGTCTTCAAACAACACTGGATTCCTCGTTTACTCAACATAGGCGGACTGGAACATCGAAAATTGAGATTTATATGATATCTATTAGACATACAAAAAAACAGGACTACGAATTCTGAACCTGTGAGAGAGAGGCATATGGGAAGGATACGTCACCACCTTCTTAATGGGGATCTCTTCTAATGAATTCTGCATACAACACTATAATTACTACACTTCTCTTGTACACAACCAACATTCTTTGAATGTGTGAACAAAGAATGCAACATAACATTAGGCTTTTTAAAAAAATATTAAAGAACAATTATTTTAACCCCACTCATTAAATTAAAAAAAAGAAGAAGCTAGCTTATTCTATCAAGAAGAATCCACGTGAAAAAACTTGTATCCAGTTTGTACATGCTTTTTATGATATGTTATATACACATAAATATATCCATGTCTAAACACAGTAACTCAAGCAAACAAAAACTATATACCATCAACAATATTTGGATATGAAATAAAGCAGGCCATCATAAACACTAAAAACACACAATCACCACAAAAATGTCAATAACTTCATTTTAATCAGAAAGCTTTGGATTATCAAACAAGGATTAAACTCTATTGGAAGGATGAATAATATTGAAAATAAAGTAATATAAGGTTAAAACATGCTCTGTTTTCTGCCAAATAAACTCATAAATGAACAACATGCACTTCTTATGCTTATTGTGCATAAAATGCAGCATAACTTTTTCCATGGATGAGATGTCACAGTTCATTTCAAGATATTGATGTATCTGATGGGAATCAAAATTCTATTTTCTGTTGCAGATAACAGAATGAGAAAATTTCATTTCATACATTCTCTCTCTCTCTTTGGGCAGCTTTAGTTACCTGTTAAATGTAATGATGCAACAAAACTACTATACATAGAGAAATATAGGACATAAAAAATTTGTATAGTATAGATACTAATACAATATGTTAGACTTGAAGACTTACTTTTGATCTGTTCACAACCATTCACGCTAACTACTATTAAATTTTATAACATGTACTCATGTTTTCAAATTTGAGTGATACCAACTATAAAATCCAAATGTGCCAATGTGAAACCAAAATATCATTCCTCCAATTCCATGAAGGAGTGAAGCCATCATCATCCTTTTGACAAAGAAATTCAACTCCATTTCGCCAAAGAATCAAAATGATAATTGAACAAAGATTACTCGCCTCATGCCGTCATTTTAGTGAGGTATGCTAAGTATAGAAAATCAATTAAGCTCCACACTATTATTTTGCACTTTGCACCAAAGACATATCTTTGCGTCGTCACTCAAACAACAATGATTCTCATATAAATAAAGGTATTGCATTGAATTGACTGTCAATAGCACTATCTAAATAATCAAACTTAAAAGCAAAAAAAGAATAAGATGAGAACAGACATACCCTTAGGAAGCCATGTTCTAAGATGAAGCCTAAAACTTTGACACTAATGTAAAAATTCCAATCTGGAATAGAAACTGTGCAAACAGGGGCGCACTAAGAGTAGTATTCTCTGCTATATATGTTCAAACTTCCTGTCAAATGGAAGTTAAACTTTTTATTAGATGCAAGATACATCATGATGTTGAATATAATATTCTCACATAAACATTGCTAATTTGTTCCTATCACCTAAATGAGAAGACGGCATGCCTTAAATATTGGTATATAGTCAAATTCAAAATACTTGATTTTTCTCCACTGCTTAAAAAGGGAAAGTGAATATTACTAATTAGTCGAATCTTGTGAACGATAACTAAAACTTCATTATTACAAAGCATACACATGACAAAGAGCAAATTTAGAATCTAGCTATTTAAAGCAACATATAAATTGACAAAGTTGATCATGTTGGGATAACATAGGCCAGGATATATCGGGATGATCTCATAAACACAAATTTAAATTTGTTGGGGAATGAGTTGCACAGATCTATTCGGGGTGAATATTTAAATACAAATTTAATTCATTAATTATTACTAGCATGAATTAATCCTATATTAATTCAAATAATAATTGCAACAACATATCATGCATATAAAAACCAACAACAACGGGTTTGAAAATCGGGATGGCAGTGGCTTTGGTCGGACGGACTAACCAAAAGGACTTCCCAAGTATTCCCTTAGCCCTTGCTCATGGCAGTGGCTTTGGTCGGACGGACTAACCAAAAGGACTTCCCAAGTATTCCCTTAGCCCTTGCTCGACAATCCGGTGGAAGGATACTCGCGAACAATTAACAAAAGGAAAAAATAAACTTTGTTGCACCACTTATGTGGATTTGCTAATATTTCCAAAGACATGAAATTGTCTTGAGAATGAACTAATCATCCCTATATATATAGGAGGGAGGGTGAACGAAATTTGTGTGTTTTTTCAATGTGGGAAAAGAATTTTCTTGGTCACCAAGAAATCTTGAATATATCCCATATATTCTCTTTCCCATAATTAAAATATTCCACAAAAATCCACCTCCTCTATTTTATGGAATTTTCGAAAATATTAGTGTGCAAGAATCCAAGATTTGGATCTTCTTGAATTTATGAGATATTCTTGTATTTCAAGAAATACATATCTTCCATAATATCTTTTCAAGAAAATCAAGAAAATCTTTCTTTTGCCTTTTTATATTTCCAAAATTTGAAATTTCATTATTTGGGAGATTTCTTGAATTTAATGAGACAATCTTGTATTCCAAGAATACATATCTTCATTCCATAACAAAATTCAAAGAAAATCTTTCTCCTCTTTTTATCCATAAAAAAATAAGAGGAAATATAAAGCAACAATATTTATTTTATTTTAATCACCTTTTTCGGTTATTGGACTATATGTTGGGCTACTCGGGGCCTTTAGGAGAATTAAGATTGGACCTTCTAATGGATCTTGAATATCTAATATTGAGCCACAATATAATTCAAGCCCATAAATATTAATTAATCCCACTACATAATTAATAAGACCATCCATCTTAACCCATATTACGGTCAATATGGCTCCCGGTCATTATTTTGTTTAAGATTATCTAGCCCACTAATTAATTCAATTTGAAATAGCTTTCCGTTAATTAATATCTTTTGTCCTTGGTCGAGAACGGTTCAACATTATTATCCATTTTAGGAAACTAATTCCACTTGCAAGATTTGGTATGATAAAACTTTATGAACCTCAGGGGGCAAATCAAGCAAAAGCGTACTTGCACACACGATTCTTCAGATAAATCTTAGCAATCACACGTGACCAATAATATTGCCCAAGATAAAAAGTATTGAATCTCTCTCGATTCGCTACCCATGATAAGTCAAAGCAATAGTTACCAATCCCACGTTATCCTATTTAAGGGACGAATAAAACAACGAACATCGAGGTCTAATTCTTCCTTGTTCGGTTCAAGAATTTATCCTTTGAGGTCCTATTCAAATTTCATCAATCATGCACTAGTGTAATCTCTTGGTCAAGACAAACCAATCCGAGCCTTACACCTCCGCGATGGTTGTTCATTTCCATCTAGGTCGTGAATCGCGTACTTATAGTTACAAGGATTTGTTAATTTAATCTTCGTGATCGGGTATCACTAAATTAACTTAATTAATTATTGAACAGGTTATGCAAAGAAATATATGTAACATTCAATCATATTTAAAGCATCGATGATAAACAATTTATTTCAATAAATAAGTTCGAAATTTAGTTTTTGATTATACAAAGTAAAAAGCATACTTTTTCAAAGATAATCCCCAACAATCTCCCACTTATACTCAAAGTCCGCTTTTAAGTATACTACAACACGTCTCGCGTAGTCCGTGACATCTAATGTCACCTACACGAACCTAATAATTTCTCCCACTTATACTCAAAGCGATTGGGGCGGTCTTGACACCCATTCCACTCACATGTCTCTCGAATGAGAGAGGCGACGCTTTTGTGAATGGATCTTTTCGTCCTCGACGCTATCTTTTGCCACATTTATATCTCCTCTCTTAACGATTTCTCGTATAAGATGTTTTTCCTTTAATGTGTTTGTTTGACTCGTGGACTCTTGGTTCTCTTGAATTTGTAGATATTGTTAGAGCAGTATTCGAACACCATCCAAGTCCACTAAGAAGATCTAGAGCCCAATTCCGGTTCTTTCACCGCTTCACACGTTAGCCTACTTACCCGAGTCCCATGGTTGAGTCGTTGATGCATTCTCGCTCACACTCGGTCCATTTGATGGCTACACTTCCCAAATGGAAACACACTAATCGAGGTAGATAATTTCGAATCTATATCGATTGGAAACCGAGTCCGGTGGCCGATGGGGATTGGAGTATTCGATCGATAAATCAACATTCTATCCCGAAGTTCTTTTTCGGACACTTCGTAATGTTTTAACTGTCGTCAATTCGCTTTCCTCGGGTTACTCGATATCTTGCTACCATGCCTACGACAAAGCATATATCCCGGTCTCGTATAAGATTGCATACATAAGGTTTCCCTACCAAGCACAAGGAATGCCTTTCATGTCATCTATCTCCTTTAAGCGCCTTAGGGGATATTTTCTTGGATAGATGGATTCTAAGTCCGAAAGGTACTTAATCCTTTCTTGAAATCTTGCATCTTTGAATTGTTTCAAAACCCGGTGTCAATGTGTGAATACTTGAGATAACCCGATCATCCTTTTCTTGCGATCTCGAGTAATCTTGATCCCAAGGATGTGTCCCGCTTTCCCTAAGTCTTTCATATCAAATGCTTTTTGAAACGCCATGCCCTTACTGCGTCGACCACACCTTCACATCGTTCCCGATGATCACAATGTCATCTACGATAGTACTAAGAATACCAATCTAAAACGCTTTTTATACACACAACTTTCAAACTTGTTTTGATCAAACCCATAAGACTTTATTACATGATCAAAACTTTGGTTCCAAGCGGATGCCTGTTTGAGTCCGTAAATGGACCTCTTGAGCTTTACAAACTAGGTGTTCTTGGCATGTTTCAATGAAAACATGGGGTTGTTGCATATAGATCTCTTTATCAAGACTTAGTTAAAAAAATTTGTCATGACATCAATCGCCAGATTTCAAAGTCGAAATCAAAGAATCGATAAGAGAATACGGATGGACTTAAGCATCTGCTAAAAAGTTTCCTCATAATCGATCCCTTTTTTTTCTCGAGTATAACCTTTTCGCCATTAGTCTTGCTTTAAAGGTTTCAACCTTCCCCGTCCTGGTCCTTTTTTTTTCCTCTTATATACCCACTTGCATCCAATGGGTTTGACCACATTAAGTGGTTCGATTAGCTCCTACACTCTATTATGAATCATAGAACTCATATCGGCTTTCATTCTTTGTTTGCCAAGAATCAGCATCCTTATCTTGGAGTGCCTCGTCATATGTCCATGGGTGCGATTAGGGGAATCAAGTCGAGGACTCTCCTATTCCCATGAAGCCTAACAACCCTCCCACTATAACGAGGTTCGGCCAGAAAACGTATCGTTTGGTATATCATCTAAATAGTTGCTGAGGTTTGCCCTCTAAGCTCATTTAAGGTAATCTCACCGGGTTTTCTTTGGTTCTATAGTTTTTCTTCCAAAATCTAAAGTGGGTACGGATATCCACCTTTTGATCTTGAACTATAGAACATTCACCCTTTTGTTCCTCGGGGTATCCTACAAAATGACTTTAATTCTCGATCGAGGATCCAAAAGGTTTCCTTGTCCAACACGTAGGTAGGACACCCCAAAGTTCTCATGTGTCTCATACTAGACTTAAGGCCCCAGGTCCACAATTCTTTGGGGTTAGGGAACCGATTTGGATAGCACCAAGTTCGAGAATGTAAGTAGTTGTTTTCAAGGCATGACCCTTTTAAGCGACTCGGGAAGATCAGTATAACTCTTCATTGATCTAACTATTTCCAAAAGAATTATACAATTATTTCCGCAAACCCCGCTTTTGTTGAGGGGAAATGAGTGGGATACAATCCCTTCATCGATAAGTAGTTCAAAAACTCATTCGAGGTAATCGCCTGCATCAAATCGTAGAAACTTGACACGTTTTTCCTTATGATTCTCTGTTTGAGCCTAAAATTCTTAGAATTTCTCAAAGGTCTCAGATTCATGCTTCATAAGGAAATGTAACCGCATTCTTGAGTAATCATCAATAAAATTACTCATAACCTCTTCTTGCTTTGGTTGACATTGGACTACATACATCTATGTGAGCGATCTCTAACACTTCTTTAAAAATTCTTGGCTCCAAATGCCATCTTGGTCATATTACCCTCCAAACATGATTGAGGTTGGATCCGATTCAACTTGGAGACGCTCCAAATGAACCATCTTTCACCAACCTTTGGATTTCTTTGGACTTATATGACCTAATCTTAGATGCCAAAAATCGTTCACGTCGATGAACGTTTTCTTTTCTAAAAAGCAGTTGATGTGTTATAGGATACATTTCGTGAGTGGTGTTCACAAATTAATTGTATGGATACACTCATCATTTCAAAATGATGTCATTCTTATTAGAAGAAACTTAGTGTCCTTTAATGAATTTTAGAAACCGAAAGTGAATTCTTTTCTAAAACTGTGAACATAAAGATAATCTCAAAAAAACTTTATCTTCAAAAGATAGGTGCTTCTCCCATCTTTTAATCGCTTTCTAGCATTGCAAACTTTAGTATTGCAATAAAAAAAATATCCGCCACTTACGTAGCATTGCAATGTCTTCTACTTTCTTAACGTTACCCAAAGGTGATGAGGATCTCATCCACTATGTTCGGATCATTTAGAATGAAAAACAGTGGATCTCAGATCAACCACCCATGAATGAAGTATATCGCCGCTAAACAAGTTTCAACAACTAGTGTATGAGAATTGCCTTTCTTTCCATTCCTTTTGGGGTTGGAATGCAAGACCTCCATTGTCCTCTCTCAATTATTACTTCCTCTTTGGATTTTCCTTGACACAACAAGCATTCTCATCTTACCATTGCCCTTGGCAACAAATTGAGTTTTTTGCTTATGGCCTTTGGTCCTCTTTCTTTATCTTGCCTACCCTTGGCCTAGAAAATGAAGACGGACCATCAAAGCTTGAGTTTGGTGCCTTATCATCATTTTCGCCGAGTCCAAAAGTTTGCAACAAATTAGATAGCGAGGCCAAAATGCTCAAAAAAAAAACCAAATTCATCGAAGTCTCCGGATCATAATCTGCACTCTCGAATCTCAAGTTTGTTCGGATGGGCCATCTATTTTGAGGACGTAATCCCTTACGGGTTTTCCCTCCACCAAACATTTACATCTCATAACCGATGAGTATCGGTTGGCTCATCGATTTTTGTGTGTCAAAATCCACTTGTGCTTTTGTGCGATTAGACAATTATAATTTTTCAATAAATATAGTTTCCATACATATTGTATTGACTTTAAGTATAATAACAAAGGATTAAAAGGTAACGACATGTTTGTAAATAAACAACTATATGCAAAAAACAAGTATATCACAAGATTCGATCACATGCATCATATTTAAAATCTCAAAAAAAATATGAACAATGCATCACCCAACATTCAAAACAGGTTTAAATAAGCCACGTGGGGTGGGTCATTATTTAAACACATTCAAGGTGTTACAAACAAGAAATTATAAACCTTTAATATCCAGATTCATGGTTCAATTTTGACCAATATAAAACTAGGAGGGGAAGTATATGCATATCAATTTTATACCTAAGTAATAACCATGATTAAATTGGGATTACTTTGAAGCCTCGTTGGGAACCCATAGTAATAAACAATCATCCGTTTGGAATTCATTCTGAAACCTATCTTTTTGTCTGGGGAAATTTCTCCAAAAGAATTCACAAATAAATAAATCATGGAGGTCAAAATTAATTCAATTTTATTATCAGGAATAAAATTGTCAATTAAATAAACAATAGATAAGCACAAATAAATCAAGCAAAACAAAAAATAAACATATTGGGCACAAATTATCCAACTGTCATGGTTTGATTTTTCTTGGCTTGATCTTGAAGAAACACGTCTCGAATTTCTCCCACTCGTTCATCTCGAAAAAAAATACGTTCTCTCGCCACGCCACGCCATAGCTCGGCGGGATGCACACACCAAGATGCCGGCCATTGCTTCAAGAAAATGAAGACGCCCATACGGGAGCCGGCAGCGATCCAAGCGATCCGGTAGCGACGCACAAGACTACAAGAATCCATCTTCAGGAAATTTGAAATGTTAGCGCAGCCGTCAGAATCGACCGTATACGCTGCGACTGCGAAAATCGCGGGCTGAAAGCGCGTTCGCCGCCCGGCCTGCCTCGGGCGCCCATGCGTGCCCGGCGTGCCCAGCGCCGCCCGCCCTACGCCTTAAATTTTTCGCCTTTAATTTTTTCGTCTTTTTCGTTCCGATCCGGTTATAATTTATTTACAAAAAATAAAAAAATCTAGATCTAGACTAGTCTATTACATTGATCAAATCAAACAAATCCTAGTCTACTCATGGATTTTTCACGAGGCAAAACAAACCGAACTAATCGAATTAAAAAACCACGATTTATATGCATGCAAAATAAAACATTAAAATCCATGACAATTGGATTGCAAAATCAGATCTAAAAGTTCTACTATCCAATTTCAAATTTAATGTCCACTTAATTAAATTACAATTTAAAAAATTGAGAAAAACAAATGGCTCGATATGCATTGTTGGGGAATAACGAGATCTATTCGGGAGGTGAATATTTAAATACAAATTTAATTCATTAATTATTACTAGCATGAATTAATCCTATATTAATTCAAATAATAATTGCAACAACATATCATGCATATAAAAACCACGTAAAACCCATTGAATCTACGGGTTTACGTGAGCGTATTCTCGGGAATGGCTTTGGTCGGACGGACTAACCAAAAGGACTTCCCAAGTATTCCTTAGCCCTTGCTCGACAATCCGGTGGAAGGATACTTTCATGAACAATTAACAAAAGGAAAAAATAAACTTTGTTGCACCACTTATGTGGATTTGCTAATATTTCAAAGACATGAATTGTACTTTGGGAATGAACTAATCATCCTATATAAGGGGGAGGGTGAACGAAATTTGTGTGTTTTTTCAATGTGGGAAAAGACTTTTCTTGGTCATCAAGAAATCTTGAATATATCCCATATATTCTCTTTCCCATAACTAAAATATTCCACAAAAATCCACCTCCTCTATTTTATGGAATTTTCGAAAATATTAGTGTGCAAGAATCCAAGATTTGGATCTTCTTGAATTTATGAGATATTCTTGTATTTCAAGAAATACATATCTTCCATAATATCTTTTTCAAGAAAATCTTTTTGCCCATTATATTTCCAAAATTTCGAAATTTCATTATGTATAACCAAGTGGGAGATTTCTTGAATTTAATGAGACAATCTTGTATTCCAAGAATACATATCTTCATTCCATAACAAAATTCAAAGAAAATCTTTCTCCCTCTTTTATCCATAATTTTCGAAAATAAGAGGAAATATAAAGCAACAATATTTATTTTATTTTATTCACCTTTTCAGTTATTGGACTATATGTTGGGCTACTCAGGGGGCCTTTAGGAGAATTAAGATTGGACCTTCTAGTGGATCTTGAATATCTAATATTGAGCCACAATATAATTCAAGCCCATAAATATTAATTAATCCCATTACATAATTAATATTGCACCATCCATCTTAACCCATATTACGTCAATATGGCTCGGTCATTACGTGTTTAAGATTATCTAGCCCACTAATTAATTCAAGCCAATCAAATAGCTTTTCGTTAATTAATATCTTTTGTCCTTGGTCGAGAGAACAGTTCAACATTATTATCCATACCGGAAACTAATTCCACTTGCAAGATTTGGTATGATAAAACTTATGAACTCTCAAGGGGGGCAAATCAAGCAAGCATACTTGCACCACGATTCTTTTAAATCTTAGCAATCACATGTGACCAATAATATTGCCCAAGATAAAAAGTATTGAATCTCTCTCGATTCGCTACCCATGATAAGTCAAAGCAATAGTTACCAATCCCACGTGATCCTATTTAATGGACGAAGGTTAAGAAACAACGAACCATCGAGGTCTAATTCTTCCTTTTCGGGATTCAAGAATTTATCCCTAGTATGGGTCCTAATCACCATGCACTAGTGTAATCTCTTGGTCAAGACAAACCAATTGAGCTTTTTACACCTCAACCTTTTCGCGATGGTTGTTCATTTTCATCTAGGTCGTGAATCGCGTACTTATAGTTACAAGCGGACCAATTAATTTAATCTTCGTGATCGGGTATCACTAAATTAACTCTGATGTAACACGCATTTAATTATTGAACAGTTATGCAAAGAAATATATGTAACATTCAATCATATTTAAAGCATCCAATGATAAACAATTTATTTCAAGAATAAGTGCGGAAACGTTTTTTGATTATACAAAGTAAAAAGCATACTTTTCAGTATAATCCCCAACAAAATTAACAATTATTATTAGCATGAATTTACCTAAGTGAATTCAAATAATAATTAATCCAACAACAACATGAAAATAATACTTCACGTAAAATATCCTAGCATGCGGAATTTCTAGGAGTTTACGTAAACGTACCCATTGGATAGACGATCTGAGACAGACATGATCAAGTATCTGGATACCCACCAAAAGTCCTTCTCAAGTATTAGATGAACGATTTATAAAACAAGAAAAATAAAAAATTGTTGCACTATTAAAGAAGCCAAGTGGGAGTTTTCTTGAATTTATGGGATAATCTTGTATTCCAAGAATACAAGATCTCATTTCCATAAAATCTTTTCAAGAAAATCCTTCCTTCTCTTTTCTTTAATATTTTTAAAAAAAATAGGAAATATTGCAACAATAAATTTATTTTATTTTTAAGCACCTTTTATTTATTGGACTATAATAATTTGGGCTACTTGAGGGGCCTTTAGGAGAATTAAGATGGACCTTCCAATGGACTTCTTAATTCCAATATTGAGCCACAATAGGAACCCATTAATATTAATTAATATCACTATATAATTAATATTGCACTATTCAATCTTAACCCATATTTAATATGGCTCCGGTTATTATTTCTCGTGTTTAAGATTATTTAGTCCATTAATTAAGAAAAACTTTATATTAATTAATATATTTATCCTTGGACAACCCAACTTTATTATCCATAAAAAAAATTAATTTTGCAAAGATTTGGTATGATAAAGGTTCCGCCCACCAAGGGGACCAATCAAGCAAGACTTTTGCAAGCACACGATTCTCTATTATTAATTTAAGAATCGTCGGCAATTAATATTATTGCCCAAGATATAGGTATCGAAGTCGCAATGATTCTCTTCCCATTTATAAGTCAACGCAATAACTACTAATCACACACAGTCCTTATTAAGTGACAGAGATTAAGAATCAACAACCACTGAGGTCTAACTCTTCATCCCTTAAGTCAGTGCGAAAGAGTTTATCCTCTCTGTAGGTCCGCTTCAGCGCATCGAATGCACTAGTGTAATCTCTTGGTCAAGACAAGTCAATATGATCCTTACACATCAACTTCTACCAATAGATTGTTCGAATTTATCTAAGTTGTGAAACACGCACTCGTTTACAAGGAACTGTTAACGTGATCTTCTGTGATATGGTATCACCACGTTAACTACAATGTAAAGCGTGCTATGAACGGTTTGAAATAAATATATATATAACATTCAATCATATTTAAAGCAACAGTGATAAACAGTTTATTTCAGTAAATAAGTGTTTAATACATAGGTTATACAAAGTAAAAGCATACTTTCATATATAACCCCAACAGATCATTTGAGTGGCTTATGTAAACATCGTTGCATTACCTTAAAATAGTTGCTATAGAACGTTGGTATTCATAATATATAGAAAGAACAAATAGAGACAGATCCATGATTTTATGTTAGGAATATAAGCTAGGGAGTTCTAACTTAACCCAAAATCATGGTCAAAGGTTAAGGATTGACTCCCACTTATATACCCTTCCACACTTTCATGTGGAACCGATGTGGGATCGGAACAATCGACCCTCCTTAAAGCCGGACGTCCACGGACGGCACACTCCGGGTGGCAACCCATACGCCAAGGCCCACTTCCCGGGTGGCAACCCCCCTTGGGCCCACATCCGAGGTGGCAACCCCTGGGCCCACCATCGGGTAGACCCATTCCGCAGTCCGCCCAAGTTTTGAGCGAATTTTTTTTTTTTTTTTTTGTATTATAAAATCACATACAATTATAACTGGAGTGGGACAAAAACTTAGACACTAAAAGTCTAGATAAAAGTATTTCTACATATAAATTTTAAAAAAAAAAATCGAGGAGCCCCTAAATACATCCCAGAGTATGAAACAACTAAAGTGGAATCTCAGATTCACAATCAGGATGAGTTATTATGGTATAAAACTCTATACACGCTTCTCTTGATGATTGCCAAAAATAAATAGGGACACATATTTTCCTGAAGTTTCCTTAACAAAACAAATACCATATCAACATGATCATTACAAGAAAACATAGCTACCATAGTATCATTAAGATCTTACAACATTAATTCAAAAATTATTACCATTTGAACATAAATTACTTGATCTACCAAACAAATGTTCATATGGTATTAAAATTAGGAAAAGTTCACTTAATGCATCAAAGAAACAAATCTGAAATCAAATTGGTACCTTAGATTCAAGACTGAAGTTCTTCAATTTTCCACCTGTCATTTTTCAACTATCTTAAAAGCATAACCTTTGTAAACATCTAGACACAACAATCAAAACCCATCATAAAAATTCCACACAATACTGAATATTTGTCATTAATTTAAAAAGCATATGTTGATACAGAAATTAAACTTACAAAAGCATTCAAGAACAAATAGGAAGGAGGATATTGATGTGATCTTTTCTCTCTCTTGATATCAAAGTGAATGAGAGAGATTGGGATGATACATACTCATAGGAACTACTTCTTTAGTTTAAGGATTTAATTGACGAATTAATTCGGGATTTTGCACCATATCTCTAACCTGAGGATTGGCTTCAAGAAAAATGAACTGAGGAGAGGAAGAGAGAGTATGCATCAACCAGGAAAATAATAATTTGAAAAGAAAAAAAACAAAAAAACAAAGTACTAACAATAATCATGTGCGAATACAAAAGATTATAAAGATACCTGCGATGAATAACTGGAGGATGCTTCGTCCGAAACCATAAAAGAAATAATTCGACGAAGTTTAGAACAACTCCATTGTTATCGAGTGAGTAAAAATAATTAAATTTACCTATTTTAGAACAACTCCATTGTTCTCTGGCTTTTTATCCATCTTTAAAGAACTAAAATTGGGAAATTTTCGGAGTACCCCGTTTTTCTAGGAGAGCCAAATCAAGACAGGAATTTAATGCCGAATCCTTGTTTAAGCTTGCCGTCGCCACTTCCCGTCATCGTTCGCCGTCCCATCCCTTCCCTCGAGCCGTCGTCGTCCGAACTGCAACCGCAGACCCTTTTCCTCACTCAAGTGCTCTCGCCATCTCCCCTCCCGCAACGCTCTCGCCATCTCGTCTATTTACTTTCCTGTGAATTACAGAGTGGATTTATTTTAATTTACCCGTCCGTCTGTTTGTGTTCTTAATTAGGGCCTTAATTTGCAATGTTTAAAGTATTAGAGGGGTAAGATGGTAAAAAATGTTTCTCAATGGCAAGCCATTTTTTAATATAGTATGGATTAATTACGTACAACTTTGTTATACTTCCAACCATTAAATGGAATTCATGTCGATTAGGACAACCTAACTTTGGGTTCGTGAATTACATCCAATTTGAGAACAAGGTTCAACGTTGAAATTGAAACATAGTAGTAATAATTAACAATGATGTTAGGAGAAAGTGAAACGCGAGTATAATGTACAATTGAGAGGAATTAATGTTTGGTTTTATTTATAGTGAGTCTCGGAGGATGGTTTCGGGAGAATATTTGTGGATTAAAAATTGTTGGAAAAAATATTATTTGGATGTGTGTAGACGAAGATGACTATGCAGACACTGACACGGTAAAGTCGAGACAAGAGTTGGACTCTCTTTCCGTAAGACGATATTGCCCCGTACTCCAGTGCAATACGGTATCATGACAATCGCACCCAAGATACAACGACTTTAAAGTTTTTCGACCGCTGCACTACGAATCGGAAACTATCGGCGAACGGACTCAAGTATCCGGAACTTCTTGACACAACTCTAATGCAAATACTACAATTCTAAAATGTCATGTATGCATATTGTAGTTGAATGTCTTGACAACTCACAAAGTTGTCTTTTTGATCGATGTAAAATTGATTATTGAAATCAATCACCAATGGAATGAAATGATCATGTGGGGTTCTTTATATAGACTTCTAAAAGTCATATTTAATAGTTGTGACTCTTCACCATAAACTTCATTTTTCCAAAAGTCGCAACTTTTAGAAATAGACAACTATTCGCCAAAAGGAATGAGTCAATTTTCCTAAAAGACACATCCTTTGGAATAATTTCTTTTTGTCACAATTTATTACTATTACCATAATAAATACATTCACAAATGTATTTATCCTCATATTAAATGACATTACTTTCTCATTCACCCAAATTTGGTTTTGAGAATTCAATTCCACTAAATTCATTTCCAGAAAATGAATTATTAATGTCACTTAATTATTTGGTCAAAACCAAAAATTCCAACAATCCCCTACATGAATGAAATTAATGCATGCAAACCTAAGAAAGTTCCGACAAACCGTTATTGCATCGGGATAGGTAGCTTGTGGCTTTGAACCTTCCATAGTGAAATGCCATCGGATTTACTCGCTGCTCAGTGAACGCGATGTCTTGAACTGGTCAGCTTTTTGTGTAAACCAAGACAATGACATACACACAATAACGACTCTAATACTCTTTTGGTTCTCACGTTGTTGTCCATTTCGGTCGTGGACCATATCTCGGATTCATAAGTGTGTACTGAAATGTCAGTTGAAGCGGCCACACTTCACACTTATATAGGTAATCTCCCATCAAGAGTAATCTGCAATACCCCACCGTAAAAGGTATAGGAATCATTAAAAGCTATTAAGTTTAACCTTACCACACGTCATCAGGTTTATGCACCCAAAGGTGCAATTTGCACATGAAGGGATTCGAGAATGAGCTGGAAAAGTATTTTTCAAGTGCATGACTGAGTACTTCATAACTTAGTTGTCTCATTGAACCAAGTTCTTGGGATCCTCCAGTCATCATGAATGAGTTACAACTATGAACACCCTTTCATGTGTGGGTTTTAGCTCCATTCTCCTTATTCGTTATCCTCATAAACATCTCATCTTTAACCGACCGGGTTTTTATCCAAATGCACTTTTTATAATTCATTGCATACTTCTTTAGAGGATTTTTATGACACTACTCCCCCACATTTTCACAAATGGGCTTGGAAGTCTGTGTCAAAATATCCAGTTTACTTTTGTGTATCCTTTCAACATGTCTGGATATTTCGCATTCCATTTTAGGAACATACGATTTGTTCATTATGGACCGATAAGCACTACTGGTGCTTGAATCTTTACAAGTTACTCCTACGCTTTGAGATAATTGTATGATCACTCTATCATTTCTTCATGATTCACATGATCTTATCTCCTTGTGTGGTGACTTTCCAATGACGTGATTGAACAAATCCGTATCACTTGTGGAAAATATTCCACTTGGCACCTTTTGCCTCAGGTTTTCCATTTAACAATAAGGCTATGTTTTTGCTACCCACCTTACATTCGAATGTATCCACGGAGACCTCTTTCCCCCACATTCGGATGTAACTGTGGCGAGACTTCATCCCCCACATTCGAGTTGCTTGTCCATCTATTAATATTCTCCAAATATTAAATTTGGACACATAAATTCAAATTTCTTTGTTTGACCTTAAAATCTATAATTTTCTTAGTCCCTACAAATCCAAATTTGAAACTTTGATTTAATGATGGTCAAAATACCAAAATTAAATTCAATTTCAAGTGGGCCCATAATGCCACATTTGACTCTCAAATAATTCTTCACTGAATTATACGAATCAACAACTCTTTTGGATTACATCTTAATCCACAATTGTGCTATCAAGCACAATTTTAAATGAGGTCTTAATTGCCACCATTTACTCGTAAACAATTCCCAAGCAAATTTTACGAGTCAATTGGATTACATCCAAAAGCACATGTTGCACTCTAAAGTGCAAAGTGTTTGATCCCAAATCAAATTTTAATTAGATATCAACAACTTAGGGATCCTAATTATAAATAATTTATAATACCTAAAGTATCATAAATTAATCCATAACAGAATCCATATTCATTGGCATTCTCAAACCAAATCTGGACCGGCCATAATTAATTCAGTTGGCTCAAATAAAATGGGCCCAAATGGCCCAAGAATTGGTTCATAAAAATGAACATGGCCCAAGAAAGTGGTCATGTTTACAATAATCCTCATCACCTGGCCTATTATATTAATTCATTAGGCACTTGAGTCAAACAGACCCATGTGATTGATTTCTCAAAATTGCCCAATCTTGAGATTAATCACTTCGCCCTTCTCTCTCTTGAACCAGCGACAATAAGTAGAGTCGCATCCTGTTCACTATAACGACGCATCCGCCGGAGAGAGACCGAATCGACGCCATTCTGACGTTTCTTTCCCTTTTCCCTCAACCTGAACCATCGTGTTCATTTGAGAAGAAGTCAAAGGACGCCGGAATCGTTTTACAGATTGAGGAAGAAAAGGGCTCACATACAGATTAAATTCGCTTCGCTTAGCCTGCCGCCACCAGCCCCCTCAAGCCGGTAAGCTACGGCGGACAACAGCCGGCAGCCGCTAGCCACCATCGCGAGAGGGAGATCTAAAATGGGGCACTGCGAATTTAGCAGCATTGGAGACGCGGCCGCACCGCCGCTTCTGCCACCAAAAACCGCCCGCGGTAAGAGGTGCGGTCGCTCCGTCGCCTTCTTCTCCGCAAAGATGCGTCAAATTGCACTACAAAAAAGACGAGGTTTAACGACGATTTTAGCGACGGAAAAGACAGTCGCTAACGACATTAGCAACGGTTTTGGCGACGGAAAAAAATCCGACGTTGAATCGAGGGTCGCTATCCGTAGCGACGGTTTTTTGTGACCGTCGCTGATTAATCGGTTTGATGAAAAAAATGGCTCACGGTTTTGAAAAAAAAAAAAATGGCTCACGGTGGAACAACTCGAACCACGGCCCGGACCGAACCCAACCACCCACGTCGAATATATATAAGTCACCAAACCTCCCAATTAACGAGACAATTTTCGCCTCCCAGGGGGAACAACGGGGACTCAGGGCGCTGGCGGGATCAAATTCGAACAAATCATTTATTAATAAATTATTCTATATGTCTAAAAAATCATTTTTTTTTTTCAATTTTTTTAAAATCATTTATTTCAATTATCTAATTTAATGATTTAACCACATTTTAATATAATAATTTTTATTTTTTTTTTATTTATTTATAAATTTAAATTAAATTATATTATATTAAAATATATTAATTTATTTATTTTTAATTCGTTTTTTTTTACACTTTTTTTAAATTTTTTTATTTCATTTATTTAATTTATCTATCTAATAATCTTTAAAATATTATATATATTTTTTATATTATAAATTATAAATAAATGATTATATTCTATTAAAATTTATAAATTATAAATAAATGATTATTTTCTTTTAAAATTCACAATCTCCACCTCACAATCAACCCTTCATCCTTTTTGAAAATTCAACAAAAAATAAAAAACTATTTTTTCTTAATTTAAACAAATACTACTATCTATTTCCTAAAAATTCATTTTCTTAAACAAATACTACTATCTATTTAAAAAATTACTACTTTCTATTTAAACAATACTTTCTATTTAAACAAGTACTACATTTCATTTAAACAAGCAATACTTTCTATTTAAACAAGTAATACTTTTAATTTAAACAAATAATGTTTTTAATTTAACCAAGTACTACTTTTCTATTTAAACAACTACTACTTTTCATTTAAACAAGTATTACTTTTCATTTTAACAAGTACTACTTCTCATTTAAACAAGTAATACCTTTCATTTAAATATATAATACCTTTCATTTAACAAGTAGTATTACTTTTAATTTAAACAAGTAATACTTTTAATTTAACAAGTAATACTTTTCATTTAAACAAGTACTATTTTTCTATTTAAAAAAGTATTACTTTTCTATTTAAACAAGTACTACTTTTCTATTTAAACAAGTAATACTTTTAATTTAACAAGTAATACTTTTCATTTAAACAAGTACTACTTTTCATTTAAACAAGTACTACTTTTCTATTTAAACAAGTATTACTTTCCATTTAAACAAGTACTACTTTTCTATTTAAACAAGTACTACTTTTTTATTTAAACAAGTAATACTTTAAATTTAACAAGTAATACTTTTCATTTAAACAAGTACTACTTTTCATTTAAACAAGTACTACTTTTCTATTTAAATAAGTAATACTTTTCTATTTAAACAAGTAATACTTTTCTATTTAAACAAGTACTACTTTTCTATTTAAACAAGTAATACTTTTCTATTTAAACAAGTAATACTTTTCTATTTAAACAAGTAATACTTTTCTATTTAAACAAGTAATACTTTTCTATTTAAACAAGTAATACTTTTCTATTTAAACAAGTACTACTTTTCTATTTAAACAAGTAATACTTTTCTATTTAAACAAGTAATACTTTTCTATTTAAACAAGTAATAATTTTCTATTTAAACAAGTAATACTTTGAATTTAAACAAGTAATACTTTGAATTTAAACAAGTATTACTTTGAATTTAAACAAGTACTACTTTTCATTTTAACATGTGCTACTTTTCATTTAAACAAGTAATACCTTTCATTTAAACAAATAATATCTTTCATTTAAACAAGTAATACTTTCTATTATTTAAATAAGTAATACTTTTAATTTAAACAAGTAATATTTTTCTATTTAAACAAGTACTACTTTTCTATTTAAACAAGTACTACTTTTCTATTTAAACAAGTAATACTTTGCATTTAAACAAGTACTACTTTTCATTTTAACAAGTAATACTTTTCTATTTAAACAAGTAATGTTTTTCATTTAAACAAGTACTACTTTTCTATTTAAACACATACTACCTTTCTATTTAAACAAATAATACTTTTCATTTAAACAAGAACTACTTTTCATTTAAACAAGTACCACTTTTCTATTTAAACAAGTAATATTTTTCTATTTAAACAAGTAATGTTTTTCATTTAAACAAGTACTACTTTTCTATTTAAACACCTATTACCTTTCTATTTAAACAAGTAATACTTTTCATTTAACAAGTAATACATTTCATTTAAACAAGTACTCCCTCCGTCCTGATTTTGATTATCCGCTTTCCATGAATAGTCGTCCTAATTTTGTTTATCCATTTCCAAATAAGGCAATAAAGCAACATTCATTACTATTTAATACTATTATTTATCTCCATCAAACCCACTTTACACCATTTAATACTATTATTTCCCTCCACCAAACCCACTTTACCCACTTTATACCATTTAATACTATTATCTCCTACTTTTTCTTAATCTCCGTGTCTACAATAAATGGATAATCAAAAATAGGACGGAGGGAGTAATACCTTTCATATTTAATTTTTTTTTTTTTAAAGTTAAATTTAAAAAAAAAAATCGTCGCTAATCCGTAGCTAAAACCGTCGCTAAATCCGTAGCAAAAACAATCGCTAATACCGTCGCTAATACCGTCGCTAAAGGGATTAGTCCAAAACGTCGCTAAAATCGTAGCTAAAACCGTCGCTATTTGTGATGGTTCTCTAGACCGTCGCTAAAATTGTTGACTTTGACCATTTGACTGTAACCGTCGTAAAAACCGTCGCTATTTGCGACGGTTTTTGTAACCGTCGCTAATTTCCGTCGGTAAAACGCTCGTTTTTTGTAGTGTTGGGAACCATACGAGCCACACGCTCAAATCCGCCAAACCCATACATTCCGGGGGAATTAAGAAAGAGGGCTGTGGCAAGCGCGGTCGCACCACTGCTTCCACATCCAGAAAATGCCTGCGGTGGGAGGCGCTGTTTCACCGCCGCCGCCACTGGTTGTTTTGGTTTCTCTTCCAAAACTACCAAACGACGTGCGTTCAAACTCCCATTGGCAATGGAGAAGGCGATTGAATTGTCTATTACGATGACGAATTCACCCGACCATTGCCTGTGGGTGTGGCCGACAACCATCGTTTGAACAAATCACGTCTTTTCACAATCAGGACCAATGCGTCCGTTCATTGATAAATTTAGAGAAAACAGACGCCATCCCTCCTCTCATAAATAATTTAGAGGAGAAATAGAGTTTCCTATTGTAACATATATGATCCAGAAGACTTTCGGTTATAAACCTGTTCTTATGTTTATCCAAATTCAAGGACCTGATACCCCTCATTTCAAACGTCAAAGTAATTCAGAGGAGATATGAACTGTGGTGTTGTTTAGTAATGATAATAATCATGATAAACAAACTAAATTAAAACCAATTGATATAATAATTTCAAAACAAATACACACAAGGTTTTGAATTAGACTTTCCTGTTAGGCTAGATATTAATGGCAGCAGTTCATGTTTCCATCCTTTAAGATCCCATCAGCCAAATTTTGCCGATCTTTTCTCATGAAACGATGTCGTTCGAACATACACATAAATAGCCAATTTTGAAAAAATATTAAATATGTAGACATGACTATTACGAAGTCGTAAAGGCAAGAGTTGGACTCTCTTTCCGTAAGACGATATTGCCCCGTGCTCCGGTGCAATACGGTATCATGACAATCGCCCCCAAGATACAACGACTTTAAAGCTTTCCGACCGCTGCACTACGAATCGGAAACTATCGGCGAACGGACTCAAATATTCGGAACTTCTTGACACAACTCTAATGCAAATACTACAGTTCTAAAATGTCATGTATGCATATTGTAGTTGAATGTCTTGACAACTCACAAAGTTGTCTTTTTGATCGATGTAAAATTGATTATTGAAATCAATCACCGATGGAATGAAATGATCATGTGGGGTTCTTTATATAGACTTCTAAAAGTCATAGGTAATAGTTGCGACTCTTCACCATAAACTTTATTTTTCCAAAAGTCGCAACTTTTAGAAATAGACAACTATTCGCCAAAAGGAATGAGTCAATTTACCTAAAAGACACATCCTTTGGAATAATTTCTTTTTGTCACAATTTATTACTATTACCATAATAAATACATTCACAAATGTATTTATCCTCATATTAAATGACATTAATTTCTCATTCACCAAATTTGATTTTGAGAATTCAATTCCACTAAATTCATTTCCACAAAATGAATTATTAATGTCACTTAATTATTTGGTCAAAACCAAAAATTCCAACAAAACTATGTAGAGTTTGGAAGTTTGGATGAAAGTAGTGATGTTGTGGACAAATAAAATTTAATGCGCCAATATTGACACCCGAATATTGGGACGATTCAAAATTCAACGACGGGACGGATTAGAAGTTCGATTATAAAAATCTTCAAACATATAATTCTAAGATTGATTCTGATTATAATCACCGGAAAATTCTAAAGCAAATTTTGAGGTACATTCAAAAATTTTAACACAATTTTTTAGGTAAGTTCTAAATTCTAATGCAAATTCGGTGATTATTCAGCATTAAATTATAATTAAGTTCAAGGGATAAAAAACACAGGTAAAATGGAAGAAGCTATTAGTATTCCATGTTCCTGCAAATTGATTTTACAAAATCGAAGAAGATCAACATAATAGTAGCGGGTTCGACTATCAAGCTCACACCACAAAATACATCTAATTTAAAGAGGGTCTTAAAGAGGGTTTTAACGAGGGAAATGAGTTTAGGGAGAGCTTTAACGAGGGGAAAAATCCCTCGTTAAAGTGCTTCTCGGTAACAATTTAACGAGGGGAAAAAAATCCCTCGGCAAATAGCGAGGGTTTTGCCGAGGGACTGACACATGTCAGTTTACCGAGGGCAGGCAGCCCTCGCCAACTTTCTGACACGCTGGCCCTCGCCAAGGTCCACGTCAAATTTAACGAGGGCCAGCTGGCCCTCGCCTTCTGATTCCACATCTTTACCGAGGACGACGTGGCCCTCGCCTAATTGGCGAGCTGTTTGCCGATGGAATATACCCTCGCGAATTTAATTGAGGTTTTAAAAATGTCACGCCCAGGTTTCGAGCCTGAGCTGCAAGGCTCCGAGTGCACCCGCGGAACCACTGGGACACGCGAGCGATGGTACTGTAGCAGCATATATGGGTGAAATTCGCCCCCCATGTGATTCGAACACGCGACCTCCCGGTATAATGTGGCCTTGTGTATACCGCCTAACCGTTTGGGCTAGACGAGTTATTCGTTAGGAATGTATTTTTAATTGTATAGGTATTATATATTGTGTTTTTACAAAAAAAATTCTTCTATCATTTATTTTAATTATTTGTCATGCATATATATACTTTGATTTAATTAAAATATTTATAATAAAATTGTGAAATAAATAATTTATATTCTTATGCATCATTTATTATTATGAGTACATTTTTATATATACTTTTATTAATTATTTTTATAAAAATATTATTAATAAAATTTTAAATAATTAGTTTTATATTCTTTTTAACTATTTATTATTATGAATATACATTTATATATATATATATATATTTATATTAATTATTTTTACTAAAATATTTTTAGATAATCATTTTCATACTCTTTTTCACAAAATGTAATCCTAATACGTTTGAATTAAACTATTTTTCATAAAAAAAAAAAATTAATAATCATCTTTATTTACTAACAAATGTACATATTGATCATTATTTTTTTAAATATTTTTAATAAAATTGCAAAATTATTATTTTTGTATTAGTTTTCACTATTTACTAACACGTGTACATATACACCTATAATAATCTTTTTTTTAATAAAATTTTAAAGCATTCTCACAAACTAATAATATAGATTAATCAATAATATTCATAAAAAATAAACATAAAACACACATGTGGTGTTCGAATATTCTAAAATAAAACACAACAAAATATGTAGCGTTCGAAAGCAACATAAAACATTACAAAATATTTAGTCAAATGTTTAAATAACACACACACACACAAAGTTTAATGCATGATCATAATCATCATGATCATCATCATCTTCTTCATTGTCATTTACTATGGGAAATTGAATAGGAGGAAAAAAAGTGGGATCAAATGTACCGGCTGCTCTGGTCAAGTCAGTGAGACCTTGAGTACTCCCGAAAGAGTCGATGGAACGACGTCGAACACGAGCGGTAGAACCAGTGGGACCTACAGGAGCATTAGGAGGAGCATGATACCGAGGGAATGGAGGAACAAAAAGACCAGGCTGAGCATAACCACCGGTCGGTGGGAGTAACCCCATTTGGGGAACCACCGATTCCCTACAACCCCCTTTGAGGGGAGTAACACCGGTGCACGTGGTGCACCGGTTGGAGCCACGTCTGGCTGTGGAGCACGGTTCCTTGCCACGGGCCGGCCGGTGGACAGCGGTTACTGCCACATGGAGAAAAATTGGCTCATCTGGTTCATTTGACTCTGCATTTGTGTCATCTGTCTAGCCATTTTCTCTCTTTGTTGTCTTTCATGCTCGAGAGTGCGCTCCTGTGCCAAAAAGCGTTCTTGATCAAATTGGGAGTAGCCGCCGATAGAGGTGCCCCCAGATGTTCCGCCTGGGCCAGATTGAATGCGCCCCAACTCCGACATTTGCCCCAAACCCCTGAATTTCCCATGGGAGTACGACACCTGTTGCGTATAGAATTGGTTAGCTTGTCTATTGCGCTCGTACACGTCTACATCCGCAGGTACCTCAGCTTCGATCCGTGCCTCCACGGCTTGCTGACATACAAATATTTTAAACAAAGTTACTTGAAGCACTTACGAAGTTATATATTGGATAAACAAAGTTACTTGAAACACTTACAATTACGGATTGCATCTCCTCATACGTGGCACCTTTTGAGTGAAAATGCTTCACGAGTTCCCATGCGGTTGTGAGGCGTCCATGTTGCAGCCACTGTATATTTTGTATAATTTTGTTAATTATCAATTATTATGTACTAAAATAATTTAAATATCGATTTGTTGTGGTGCAAAAACTACTTACAAATTCATACGCAAAATCTATCGCTCCTTTGGATCCTCCATGATGCGTGGATTTTTTAGATGCCCGATTTTTTCGGCACTGATCGCTCTTTGCCTTGACCTCAGGTCGGTCCCAATAAAGTTTCAAACTCTTCCATATTTCGTCGTCCCATGGTGGCACCTTTCCCTTTTGACGGTGTAGGGTTTTCCAGTTATTGAGAAGATCACCGTACCGCGTTGCAGCCCTCTTCAGAAACAATTCTTTAATCTGTGCTTTGTTTTCCCTCTGTGTATCCCAGGTGACATCCCTCTAACAAAACAATAAAAATTAACGTTGATTAATTATAAGTAACAATATAATAAATGAGTTATTTAAATTAATCAAACGAATGCATACCTGGAATATTTGCCACCATGTATTCTTTCGATCAGCAGTAACCGATGCCCAGTTGAATCCACCCAACTCCATGTGTCGGGACATTATGTTTCTTATGATCCTCGAACATTTATTCGAGGGATGCAACCTGTAAAATTAAAAGAGTGTTACACACGTATATATATGCATGATATATAAATAAAAGACAAAGTGGTATAACATACTTCCCGTTGAACACACGTATATGTAGTCGGATCTGTGGTGGATCATGATCAGCGAGTTCATCTGCGTCGATCTCCCGATTCCTAGAAGAATCATCATCACCTTCAGTTGATTCACGGTGATCATCATCAGTACTCGTCGTCTCATGATCATTGGGTATTGGTACCCGATTCGGCTGTTCGTCTTCATCATTATCATGGGAATTCGACCCACATCCACTGGATCTCCCAAATAAAGCTCTGCTCAGGGTCTTTCGTATACCTCTACCGGTCATCTGTAACAATATTGGTTAAATACATTAATTAAAATAACACATTTCACAACATATATATATATATATATATATATATATATATATGAATACATTAATTAAAATAACTTATTTCACAACTCATATATCATCTTCATCAATAATTAAATACAAGCAACCATAACAAAGATATCTATAGATACTAATTAGTTTCATCAATTATCTTCTGAATCATAATTATGATATCTATCTTCATCTTCATCTTCATCTTCATCTTCATCTTCATCTTCATCTTCATCTTCATCTTTATCTTCATCTTCATCTTCCTCTTCCTCTTCGTCTTCCTCTTCCTCTTCCTCGTCTCCTGCCTCTTCTTCTTCATCTTCTTCTTCTTCTTCTTCAACTACTCCATCGTTCAAATCTGCTAAAATGACATGATCATCATCTATTTGCACATTCATTTGGGATGATATTGTTGGGATTATACTGGAAAGTATGTTTTTTACTTTGTATAATCGAAACTGAATTTTCAGACTTATTTACAGAAATAAATTGTTTATCACTGATGCTTTAAATATGATTGAATGTTACATATATTTACTGCATAACTGTTCAATAATTCGTACGTGTTACATTGTAGTTAATTTAGTGATACCAGATCACAGAAGATTAAATTAACAGTCCCTTGTAACTAAAAGTAGGCCATTCACGACCTAGATGGAAATGAACAACCTATCGTGAAAGGTTGAGGTGTAAGGCTCAGATTGGTTTGTCTTGACCAAGAGATTACACTAGTGCATGGTGATCCTTTGAATAGGACCTCTGAGGAGGATAAATTCTTCAGAACAAAACAAGGAAGAATTAGACCTCAGTGGTTCGTTGTTTCTTAACCTTCGTCCCTTAAATAGGATCACGTGAGATTGGTAACTATTGCTTTGACTTATCATAGGTAGCGAATCAAAGAGAGATTCAATACTTTTTATCTTGGGCAATATTATTAGTCACATGTGATTGCTAAGATTTAATACGAAGAATTGTGTGCAAGTACGCTTGTTTGATTTGCCCCCTTGGGAGGTTCATAAGCTTTATCATACCAAAATCTTGCAAGTGGAATTTGTTTCCGGTATGGATAATAATGTTGAACCGTTCCTTGACCAAGGATAAAAGATATTAATTAATTAGAAAGCTATTTCAGTGACTTGAATTAATTAATGGGCTAGGTAATCTTAAACACGGGAAATAATGACCGGGAGCCATATTGACTGTAATATGGGTTAAGATGGATGGTGCAATATTAATTATGTAGTGGGATTAATTAATATTTATGGGCTTGAATTATATTGTGGCTCAATATTAGATATTCAAGGTCCATTAGAAGGTCCAATCTTAATTCTCCTAAAGGCCCCCTGAGTAGCCCAACAAATAGTCCAATAACTGAAAAAGGTGATTAAAATAAAATAAATATTGTTGCTTATTTTTCCTCCATATTTTCGAAATTTATGGATAAAAGAGGGAGAAAGATTTTCTTTGAATTTTGTTATGGAATGAAGATATGTATTCTTGGAATACAAGATTATCTCATTAAATTCAAGAAATCTCCCACTTGGTTATCTATATAGAAAATTTCGAAATTTTGAAAATATAGTGGGCAAGAAAAATTTTCTTGATTTTCTTGAAAATATATTATGGAAGATATGTATTTCTTGAAATACAAGAATATCTCATAAATTCAAGAAGATCCAAATCTTGGATTCTTGCACACATTAATTTTCGAAAATACCATATTGTTGAGGAGGTGGGATTTTTGTGGAATATTTTAATTATGGGGAAAAGGATATAAGAGATATATTCAAGATTTCTTGGTGACCAAGAAAAGTCTTTTCCCACATTGATTTTCTACAAGAATTTTCGACCACTCCTCTCCTATAAATAGGGGATGATTAGTTCATTCCCAAGTACAATTCCATGTGCTGGAAAAATTAGCAAATCCACAAAGGTGGTGCAACAAAGTTTATTTTTTCCTTTTGTTAATTGTTCGACAAGTGTCCTTCCACCGGATAGTTGAGCAAGGGCTAAGGAAATACTTGGGAAGTCCTTTTGGTTAGTCCGTCCGACCGAAGTCACTGCCATCCCGAGAGGTACGTTCACGTAAACCTGTAGATTCCGCATGCGTAGGTTTTACGTGGCTTTTTATATGCATGATATGTTGTTGCAATTATTATTTGAATTAATATAGGATTAATTCATGCTAGTAATAATTAATGAATTAAATTTGTATTTAAATATTCACCCCGAATAGATATGTGCAACTCATTCCCCAACAACTGGTATCAAAGCCACGGTTTCGGGCTCTGAATTTTTTAAATTGTAATTTAATTTGTGGACATTAAATTTGAAATTGGATAGTAGAACTGTTAGATCTGTTTTGCAGGTATCCAATTGTCATGGATTTTAATGTGTTTATTTATGCATGCATATAAATTGTGGTTTTAATTGATTCGATTCGGATTTGTTTTTTGCCTCTTGAGAAAATCCACGAGTAGACTAGGATTTGTTTGATTTGATCAATGTAATAGACTAGTCTAGATCTAGGTTTATTTATTTTTTGTAAATAAATTGTAACCGGATCGGGAACAAAAGAGACGAAGAATTAAAGGACAAAATCGTAAACAAAAGCAGCGGCAGGCTAGGGCAGGTAGGAGCGTGATGGTGACGGGACAGGTCAAGTCTGGCCGGGCACATATCGTCTTGGCGCCGCTTGCAAAGCCGAACTGGATGGGCGACGACAAGGGACGGTATGTGAAGACTCGGGCTACCGAGGTCGCGGAGAGGTGGAATGGGCGAGCTGCAAGGATGAGCGTGGATCGCCGCCGCGTCGCTGAGAGCTTAAGCTCGCTGACATTTAGGCCGGAGGCGTGCTGAGGCATCAAGGGCGCGACCGGGCCGAGGATGTCGCCGAGGTCGCTTTAAGGCCAAGTGGCCGGCGGATTTGAGCGTGCATCCCGCACAAGGCGAAGCCGCCATGCGTGGCGTTTGAGATGAAGTATTTTTCGAGACGAACGAGTGGGAGAAATTCGAGACGTGTTTCTTCAAGATCGTGCCAAGAAAATTCAAACCATGACAATTGGATAATTTGTGCCCAATATGTTTATTTTTCATTTTTGCTTTGATTTATTTGTGCTTTCTTATGCTTTATTTAATTTGTTTAAATGTGTTTGCATGAGGGTTGCCAAATGGAAAAATCTCATCTTCAAAATTACTAAGTATGTTTAAATAATTAATTGACAATTTTATTAGGATAATAAAATTGAATTAATTTTGACCTCCATGATTTATTTATTTGTGAATTCTTTTGGAGAAAATCCCCCGGGGACGGTCAAAAGATAGCTTTCACATGAATGAATTCCAAACGGATGATTGTGGGTTATTACTAGTGGTGGGCGATGACCCCCCATGAGGCTCGATCAAAGCGAAATAGTAATCCTGTATTTAATCATGGTTATTACTTAGGTATAAAATTGATATGCATATACTTCCCCGAAGTCCCTGTCAATTTTATATTGGTCAAGTGGGAGCCAACTATTAATCTGGATATTAAAGGTTTGTAATTGTTCTTGTTTGTAACCTGCTTGAATGTGTTTAAATAATGACCCACCCCACGTGGCTTATTTAAACTGTTTTGAGATGTTGGTTGATGCATGTTCATATTTTTTTTGAGATTTTAATATGATGCATGTGATCGAACCTTGTGATATATTTGTGCTTATGCATGTTATTATTTATTTCAGTTCATCATGTCGCAACCTTTTAATCCACTGGTATATACACTCAAAGAATAATAATTAACTGGAGAAAACTATAATGTTTGGAAACGAAATATGAGCTTTGTCCTACCTGCACAAAAACATTTTTGGATTCTTGATGTACACAAGCCCACGTAAAGCCTCTTGATGAATCACCTGATGCGGAAAGACATGAGTATAATATTTGGGAGCAGGCCAATGAACCCATGAAACGTGTAATCTTGACTTCACTGTCTGATGATTTGAGACACATTCATGAAGGTGTTGAGTCTGCTACGGAAATTATGCAAAGTCTTGAAGAAATGTTTTTAACAAAAGACCGCATGATCGATCAGTTTAAAATTGACGACGTGCATTTAAATTTGAAAATGGCCGAGGAACACCAGAAGGGAAGCTTGTTCTCGAGTCAAACACCATTTTCTAAAACCGGCTTATCTCGGAACTAAGTATTGTGATGAGGCCCAAATCGAATTTTTGTTGCTTACTCTGCCAAGGAGCTTCGATGGATTTTACTGTGGTTTTGTGATGAGTGATCACATGTTTACTATGGATAATCTACAAGAAGCCTTGGAGAAAGTGGAGAAGCATTTAGGAAAGAAAGACGAAGCATTGGTGACCAAAAGTCTTTTCTCAAGATCTAGGCCAGTGGAAGGCAAGTCTCAAGAAAAGGAAAGTGGTCAGAACCAAAGCAAACTCATCACTAAGAAAAAGTGAAAAAAGACTAAGCTATTTGGTTGGGTGTCAAGAAAGAACCAAAAGGAATATGTTTTAATTCGGGGGGAGAAAGAACATTGGAGGTCACTATTCCAATCCCAAAAGGAAAGGAAAGAAAGGTAATCCTCACTCACTAGTTGTTGAAACTTGTTTAGCGGCGTATGCCTCCCATTTATGGGTGGTGGATGAGGATCCATCGATCATGTTTGTTTCACATTACAGGGGTTCAAACGGACTTACAACAACTAAGTGAAAGTGAGATCCTCATCACACCGGGCGATCTTTACGAGTGGCGGTGAAGCGATGGGAGAAGTGCACTGTCTTTTGAAGAGCGAGTTTTAATTTTAAGAGATGTTCTCAGACGTTCGAAGTTTTAGAAAGAATTTGATTTCGGTTTCTAAAAATTTTTCATGATGGATATTCGGTTACTTTTAATAAAGTTGTTACCATTTCTCTTTTGATAAATTTATCGTCATGGAACGTTGGCGAATAATCTCTATACAATGCTTGTGCACACCACTCAATTAAATGCATCCTATAACACATCAACTCTTTCCGAGAAAAGAAAACGTTCATCAGACGTGAACGAGACACTTCTTTGGCATCTAAGATTAGGTCATATAAATCCAAAGAGGATCCAAAGGTTGGTGAAAGACGGTTCTCTGGAGCTTCTCCAAGTTGAACCGTTTCCAACCTGCGAATCATGTTTGGAGGGGAAAATGACCAAGAGGGCATTTGGAGCCAAGGGAATAGGGACCAAATAAGTGTTAGAGATCGTTCACACAGATGTATGTGGTCCAATGTCAACCAAAGCAAGAGGAGGTTATGAGTATTTCGTCACTTTCATTGATGATTACTCAAGGTACGGTTTTTTTCCTTATGAAGCATAAATCTAAGACCTTTGAAAAATTCAAAGAATTTAAGGCTCAAGCAGAGAATCATAGGGAAAAACGTATCAATTCTCTACGATCTGATCGTGGAGGCGAATACCTCAGCGATGAGTTTTTGAACTACTTATTTGATGAAGGGATTGTATCCCAGCTCACTGCACCCGGAACCCCTCAACAAAATGGGGTTGCAGAGCGAAGAAACAGAACTCTTTTGGAAATGGTTAGATCAATGATGAGTTATGCGGATCTTCCCAAGTGGATTTCGGGGTCATGCCTTGGAAACAAATGACTTACATTCTGAACTTGATGCCATCCAAATCGGTTCCCAAAACTCCCAAAGAATTGTGGACCGGGCGCAAGCCTAGTATGAGACACATGAAAATTTGGGGGTGTCCGGCCTACGTGTTGGATAAGGAAGCCGATAAATTGGATCCTCGATCAGAATTAAGGCTGTTTGTAGGATACCCCGAGGGAACAAAAGGGTGTATGTTCTATGGTCCTGAAGATCAAAAGGTGGTCATAAGCACCCACTTTAGATTTTTGGAAGAAGACTATATGAACCAAAGAAAACCCAGAAGTGAGATTACCTTAAATGAGCTTAGAGGGCAAACCTCAGTGCCAATTGTACTAGATGATATACCAAACGATACGCTTTCACAACCGGAGCCTCGTCGTAGTGGGAGGGTTGTTAGACAGCCCGAGAGATTCATGGGAATAGGAGAGTCCTCGGACATGATTCCCGGACAAGATGAATCAGACCCATGGACATATGACGAGGCACTCCAAGATAAGGATGCAGATTCTTGGCAAAAAACAATGAATGAAAGCGAAATGGGTTCTATGTTTCATAATAGAGTGTGGGAGCTAGTCGAACCACTTAATGGGGTCAAACCCATTGGATGCAAGTGGGTATATAAGAGAAAAAGAGGACCGGACGGGAAGGTTGAAACCTTTAAAGCAAGACTAGTGGCGAAAGGTTATACTCAGAAAGAAGGGATTGATTATGAGGAAACTTTTTCGCCCGTAGCCATGCTTAAGTCCATCCGTATTCTCTTATCGATTGCTGTGCATTTCGACTTTGAAATCTGGCAAATGGATGTCAAGACAGCTTTCCTTAATGGAAGTCTTGATGAAGAGATCTATATGCAACAACCCCAAGGTTTCATTGAAACAGGCCAAGAACATCTTGTTTGTAAGCTCAAGAAGTCCATTTACGGACTCAAACAGGCATCCAGAGCTTGGAACCAATGTTTTGATCATGTTATAAAGTCTTATGGGTTTGATCAAAACGAGTTTGAAAGTTGTGTGTATAAAAAGTGTGTCGGAACTGCATTGGTATTCTTAGTACTATACGTAGACAACATTCTGATCATCGGGAACGATGTGAAGGTGTTATCAGACGTAAGGGCATGGCTTTCAAAACAGTTTGATATGAAGGACTTAGGGAAGCCGGACACATCCTTGGGATCAAGATCACTCGAGATCGCAAGAAAGGATGATAGGCTTATCGCAAGCTTCATACATAGACACTGTCTTGAAACGCTTCAGCATGCAAGATTCCAAGAAAGGATTCGTACCTTTCAGGCATGGAATCCATCTATCCAAGAAAATGTCCCCTAAGACGCAAGAGGAGATAGATGACATGAAAGGCATTCCTTATGCTTCGGCAGTCGGAAGCCTTATGTATGCAATGCTGTGTACGAGACCGGATATTTGCTTTGCCGTAGGCATGGTGGCAAGATATCAAAGTAACCCCGGGAAAGAGCATTGGACGGCAGTTAAAAACATTCTGAAGTATCTGAAAAGAACTCGGGATAGAATGTTGGTTTATCAGTCAGGTAGTCCAATCCCCATAGGTTACACGGACTCGGATTTCCAATCAGACGTAGACTCCAGAATATCTACCTCCGGTAGTGTGTTTTGCATGGGGGAAGGAGCCGTGACATGGAGAAGCATCAAGCAGAAATGCGTCGCAGATTCTACCATGGAAGTTTAATATGTAGGGTAAATGGCGAAGGCAAATGAAAAAGCGGTTTGGCTCAAGCACTTCCTAGTGGACTTAGATGTGGTTCGAATTTGCCCGCCAGAATCAACATTTTATTGTGACAATGCCGGAGCAGTTGCATATTCAAGGGAACCAAGAGCCCACAAAGCCAGCAAACACATAGAAAGGAAATACCATCTTATACGAGATATCGTTAAGAGAGGAGATATAGATGTGGCAAAGATAGCGCGCCCGAGGACAACCCAGCGAGATCCATTCACAAAGAGTGCGCCTCTGAATACATTCGAGAGACATGTGGAAGGAATGGGTGTCAAGATCATTTGTAATCTGCTTTGAGTATAAGTGGGAGAAATTATTAGGTTCGTGTAGGTGACATTAGATGTCACGGACTACGCGAGACATGTTGTAGTATACTTAAAAGCGGACTTTGAGTATAAGTTGGAGATTGTTGGGATTATCTTTGGAAAGTATGTTTTTTTACTTTGTATAATCAAAACTGAATTTCGGACTTATTTATTGAAATAAATTGTTTATCATCGATGCTTTAAATATGATTGAATGTTACATATATTTCTTTGATAATTGTTCAATAATTAAAGACGTGTTACATTGTAGTTAATTTAGTGATACCGGATCACGTAAGATTAAATTAACGGTCCCTTTGTAACTAAAAAAGCACGTCATTCACGACCTAGATGGAAATGAACAACCCATCGTGAAAGGTTGAGGTGTAAGGCTCGAGATTGGTTTGTCTTGACCAAGAGATTACACTAGTGCATGGTGATGCAATCGAATAGGACCTCTGAGGAGGATAAATTCTTTAACCGAACAAGGAAGAATTAGACCTCGATGGTTCGTTGTTTCTTAACCTTCGCCCCTTAAATAGGATCATGTGGGATTGGTAACTATTGCTTTGACTTATCATGGGTAAATAATCGGTGAGATTCAATACTTTTTATCTTGGGCAATATTATTAGTCACATGTGATTGCTAAGATTTAATCTGAAGAATCGTGCAAGCACGCTTTGTTCGATTTGCCCCCTTGGGAGGTTCATAAGCTTTATCATACCAAATCTTGCAAGTAGAATTAGTTTTCGGTATGGAGAATAATGTTGAACCATTCCTTGACCAAGGATATAAGATATTAATTAATGGAAAGCTATTTTAGTGGCTTGAATTAATTAATGGGCTAGATAATCTTAAACACGGGAAATAATGACCGGGAGCCATATTGACTGTAATATGGGTTAAGATGGATAGTTCAATATTAATTATGTAGTGGGATTAATTAATATTTATGGGCTTGAATTATATTGTGGCTCAATATTAGATATTCAAGGTCTATTAGAAGGTCCAATCTTAATTTTCCTAAAGGCCCCCTAAGTAGCCCAACATATAGTCCATTAACTGAAAATGTGATTAAAATAAAATAAATAATGTTGCTTATTTTTCCAATAATATTTCGAAAATTATGGATAAAGTTGGGAGAAAGATTTTCTTTGAATTTTGTTATGGAATGAAGATATGTATTCTTGGAATACAAGATTATCTCATTAAATTCAAGAAATTTCCCACTTGGTTATTCATAATGATATTTTCGAAAATTTTGAAATATAGTGGGCAATAAAGATTTTCTTGATTTTCTTGAAAAGATATTATGGAAGATATGTATTTTTTGAAATACAAGAAATATCTCATAAATTCAAGAAGATCCAAATCTTGGAATCTTGCACATAAATTTCAAAAATTCCATAAGATAGAGTAGGTGAGATTTTGTGGAATATTATAACTATGGGAAAAAGAATATAGGAGATATATTCAAGATTTCTTGGAGATCAAGAAAAGATTTTCCCACATTATTTTATCACTAAATTTTCGCCCACCTCATGCTCTATAAATAGGGGATGATTGTTTCATTCCCAAGAACAACTCCATGTGCTGGAAAAATTAGTAAATCCACAAAGGTGGTGCAACATAATTTGTTTTCCTTTTGTTAAATCGTTCACAAGAATCCTTCTACCGGATAGTCGAACGAGGGCTAAGGGAATACTTGGGAAGTCCTTTCGGTTGGTCTAATCAGCCATACCGTTGTCATCCCAAGAGGTACGTTCACGTAAACTCGTAGAATTCCGCATGCGTAGGTTTTACGTGGATTATTATATGCATGATATGTTGTTGGATTATTATTTGAATTAATATAGGATTAATTCATGCTAGTAATAATTATAAGAATTAAATTTGTATTTAAATATTCACCCCGAATAGATCTGTGCAACTTATTCCCCAACAACACACAAATAAGATAAATTAAACTAATACTAAACTAAGCTTAATAATACTAATATATATGTATTAGCTAAAAATTAAGCTAAAATATACACAACAAACAATATATACACTAAAATAATTAATATATACAAAATTAAGCTAAAATATACAACTATCAAACAAAATTAAATTAAATTAAATAAAAAATTAAGCAACTAATTCACATGGCATAATACTAAAACGATTAAATATTAATTAATACTAAACAATATTAAAACAACTACTTCTAAACAATTAAACAACTAATATTAAACAATAAACAACTAATACTTATAATATAACAAACAACAAATAAAAAAACTAACCTTGGTCGCTCTAGGTTTAGCCAGATGCGGTCGGCCTCTTTGGAATGAGGGTGAGCAGATTGAAAATGGGATGAATTCGGGGTGGGGGGATGTATTTATAGGCAGACGAGGGCATTAAAGAGGGTGGTTGCCCTCGGTAAATGCACCTCGGGCAGGCGCGTGTCAGGGCGCAGATTGGCGAGGGCGGGCGGCGGTCGGCAGAGCCCTCGTTGACTGTGCCGTTGAAAATGCCAAGGGCGGGCAACTCTCGTTGACTGTGCCGAGCGCTTTTCTGAGGGTATTTGCCCTCGTTAAATGTGACGAGGGCGGTACCCTCTTTAAAGCTCTCGTTCATCTTATCCCTCGTTAAATTCCTCGTTAAATACCGTGGGTTCTCTTGCCCTTGTTAATTTTCCTCTTTAAATCAGTGTTTTTTTGTAGTGTCAGCGTACGACAATTAGAATTCAATTCCTTTAACCAAGGTTTCAGGAGAAGCAGTTTGAGAACTCTTTTTAAATAATATTTGTTTTTCAATTTCTTCTTTTTCGATCAACAAAAGATCTCCATAGTAATTGAATCCTTTAAGGATCAATTAAATCATTTTTTCTCTCACAATGCCACTAAAAACTCTTGTAAATACATTCTATAATTGTGGACATTACTTATTAATATTAATATTAATATTATTAATGGGTGTAATGTCACATCGGCTTAGGGTTGTTAGAGCTATAGCCCACTTCCTAGTATATATAGGATTTATCTTTGTATTGCCGTATAGAGATTACGGAGAAGAATGAGAAATCCTCTGACTTGGTCGCCCCCAAATGTAGTCCTTTGTGACGATTAGTTTGGATATTTCACAGCCTCCTTCCGAATTTCTTTGGAATAATTGATTTGGGTCGTCGAATCGATGAAGAAGTCTAAGGTACAAATTTTCAAACTGTGATTTGAACTGTTATAACAAAGAGTTGATGGTGCTGAATGCTTGAAAGGTATGTAGATTTTCGATCTTCTTGTGATTTATTTACTACTATTCGTTTCGATGGTTAATTTTGTTTATGAAAGTAATCACGCCCATAAACGTGTTCTGAAATTACTTCATCAAAATTGGGTCTTTAATGTATTTTATTACGCCCATAGAAATTGGCTTGAGTGAATGTATTGATGATATTTAATTAATTTCTCCCATCTCAAAAGATGTAGAAAATTCCTTGCTAATTTGAACCATTTTGCTTAATTACTCAGAAGAAAATTAATATTATTAATGACTTTATTCAACTCATGCAAATATTGAGACATAAGGGTATATATGATGTCTTCTGAATCTAGATTTGGCTTAATTATATTTATGTTAACCAGGCAATGATTGATTATAACATGCACCCAGATTTCTATTATTAATACCCTAATTCGAAGTTTATTTTATGATGTTAATCATAGTGAATTAATTTTTTTATTCTCGACTATTGGTGACATGTTTAATTTTTGAGTATATGTGTGATTTGGGGTTTTGGAGTCGATTGAGATGATTAATTTTTATGAAATTTTATATCCCAAAAGATTAATTAATGTAATGTATTTAAGAATGTTTTTACCCTTTGTTGTCTTCATAGTATTTATCTATCCCAAACCCAAATCTGAGGCGACTTATTTTTGTATAAACTTAGGGGGCGTATTCAATTGGGATTCTATTGGATTTTTTTGGACTTTAAAAAGTTTGTGGATTTAGAAAATTCATAGACTCCATGCAGAGTTTGGCTGACTTTTTTTATTAATTTACATGGATTTTCATAGACTTAACAGGATTGTGGAATACAGTTTTTTATTGATTTACATGGATTTCTATAGACTCCGGTCGCTGAAACTATTGATGCAAATGTATATGGAACACACTTGTATATAAAAAAATTATCCAAATTGTTTAAACAAAAATACCAAAATATATTAGTTCCAAAAAAAATACATTATTATTCATCATTATTATTCTCATCTTCATTCCCATCATCTTTATTTCCATCACCGTTATACCTCGGCCTCATTTTCCACATAACATTAGCAATACTCGTTCTCTATGCATTAGCTTCCGTTCTTTGTTGTAGTTGGCTTTGACAAAGCAATTTCGTTCTTTGTTGTAGTTAGCTTCCGTACTTGTTTAAATAGAAAAAGATTACTTGTTTAAATAAAAAAGTATTACTCGTATAAATAGAAAAGTATTACTTGTTTAAAAGAAAAGTATTACTTGTTTAAAAGAAAAGATACTTGTTTAAAAGAAAAGTATAACTTGTTTAGATGAAAAGTATAACTTGTTTAAATAGAAAAGTATTACTTGTGTAATGAAAAGTATTACTTGTTTAAATAGAAAAATATTGCTTGATTAAATAGAAAAGTATTACTTGTTTAAATAGAAAAGTATTACCTGTTTAAAAGAAAAGCATTACTTGTTTAAAAGGAAAGTATAACTTGTTTAGATGAAAAGTATAACTTGTTTAAATAGAAAATCATTACTTGTTTAAATGAAAAGTATTACTTGTTTAATTAGAAAAATATTACTTGTTTAAATAGAAAAGTATTACTTGTTTAAATAGAAAAGTATTACTTGTTTAAAAGAAAAGTATAACTTGTTTAGATGAAAAATATAACTTGTTTAAATAAAAAAGTATTACTTGTTTGAATAGAAAAATATTACTTGTTTAAGTAGAAAAGTATTACTTGTTTAAAAGAAAAATATAACTTGTTTAGATGAAAAGTATAACTTGTTTAAATAGAAAAATATTACTTGTTTAAATGAAAAGTATTACTTGTTTAAATAGAAAAATATTACTTGTTTAAATAGTTGTTTAGATGAAAAGTATAAATTTTTAAATAGAATGGTATTACTTGTTTAAATGAAAAGTATTACGAAGGTTTTTTTCTTTTGACTTTTCGTCTTTAGAATTCTCTAAGAGAATACGTAGAAATCTCTGGTTGTTAGAAGAGATTTTGGAGAGTGAAATCTGTTTATATTTTTGAAAGAGAATCAATGAAAATCCATAGAGTATTAAAATCCATAGACTGTTGAATACCTAAAGATTTTTTAAGACTTTTTAAAATTCATATTGAATACCTCAGGATTTTTAAAGACTTTTGAAAATCCGAATTGAATACCCCCAGACTTTGAAAGTCAAAAAAAATCTTATAGACTCCACAACCAATACACCCCCCTAAACTTAGGCTCCATTTGGATGGATGAATTTGGAAATCCATAGATTTTACACATAAATTATACTCTCCAATGAATTTATAAATACTTAGATGTGAGAGTTTAGAGAAGATAGTGAAGGGGGAGAGGAGGAAGGGGTAGAAATGAGGGGATTTCACAAATAACTAGGTTTTGATGAGGATTTGACATATAAAGCGATTCATAATTTATATCTTATATGTGAGATACTGTTTATGTCTAAGATTATTAAGATACGTTTCGGTTCCATTATAAAGAAAATGTTTTTTAAGCAGATTCCCATTCTTAGTCATAAAAAGTTGGAAAATTGCATATGTCTGTGGGTTTCTAAATAATTCTGAGTGATTCCCATTCTCTTAATGCTTTACGAATTGTGTAAATTTGAAGAATATAATTGCATTATGTCTTATTCAATTTAGATGTCTAACTCGATTTTGTGTTGAGTTTTCGATTGAACTCGATATTGGTTACTTGTACCTTTTTTGCTACTCAATAATTGAGACAAGTCTAAGGCTAACGGAAGCGCCTATGCATATGAGACGAGGAAGTAGGTCCCATTGTGAATGTGGACTATGTGAGCCAAGACTTCCATTAGACGTTTAGGAACTCTTACAGTATGGTTCCGCTCTGGTAAAGAGGCTTAATCTCTTTTAAATTTTAGCAATTAGTGTTTGATATGCTTGAGAATTATGTAGACATTAAGATTTCTGTGAAAATTTCTTATTTGCCTATTATTACTGATCTTTGTGACTGATTGTTTTCTTGAAATTTGTTGAATCTAAACTACATATGAAAGTTTATATCAAGTTTTCCTTATGGAAAATTGTAGTAAAAATTATTTTGTATTACCAAAAGAAAATATATCAAGCTTATTTTTAACTGTAATTACTTCCTGACTTGAATTTTCCACGTTGAGATTCATTTAGCTATATCTGCTTTGAGTGGAAATAATATAAATTGTACCTGAAAACTCTTCAACTAGAATTGATGTCGGTTCAAAATATGAATATTGAATATGATGATTCTTTGAATGATTTACTAATTTGCCTGAAGCAAATTTATTCAAAATTATGACATGAGCAGTTCAAAATATGATAAGTCGGATTTTGACTAATTCTTTTTACATAGTATGTCAAATAACATAATCCCTGTTGGTCCCGGTGTAAACGAGTCTTACACGTGTATGGGGGGGAATACACGTGTTCAGTGATTTTAAAACTTTTTTTCTTCGAGGTCGACTTGGGTGGGATAATCTCGAAGATTAGGTTCGAGAAGCACGAGATCGCTCTCGAGTCAAAGTCTCATCGAGGCAGTGATCTTTGCTTTCAGATACCTCGAGATAATCCCAACTGAATCTCGAGTGTCGAGATCCCGAGTTGCTTGGATCGATAACTAGCTTCTTGAATCCTCGGAAGAGAGTTCGATTTGATACCTATTTGTTCTAGCTACTTCGATTAAATCTTGAATGGTTGACCCTTAGATTATACTCGTTTTTAAGCTTTTTGAAAAAACCTTCCCTTTATGAAATAGTGATTAGGGCTGTGATTCACTTATGCAACTTGGTGGATTGATTCCAACCCGAATATCGATTGAAAAGTATGCTTTCAAAAATCAAGTCAATGCAATAGTTAAGACGGATAAGGAAAGCAATAAAGAAGATTAGGTTATAGTGGTTCGAGACTCAAGCTCCTACATCCATCTCTCTCCGACTCTTGAGAGAAATTCACTATCAACTTCGCTTTTACGACTACCTCGTAGTTTACTTACTCAACTTCTACCTGAGTTTTCTCGACTACTCCACGTAGTTTACTTACTCAACCCGACCTTGAGTTTTTCGACTACCTCCGTAGTTTACTTACTCAATCACACACAAGCTTTTGGACTACCCCTGTAGCTTACTAACTTCTCCTCTAGAGTTTTCTGACTACTCCGCGTAGTTTACTAACTCTTTACAACTCTACTCACCAACAAACACATGGGGTTTCTCGGTTGGTTTCCAACTAGGATGAGATATCCTTTACAATGAAGCACAATGCAAAGGGTTAGGATATCTCGACTAAGCTTTGGATAAATCTTATCAAGCTAGGCTTAGTAAAGTGAGCTCTCTTCAATATAGAAGCACTTGGGAAATTCAAGGTATTTGAGTGCTTTAACTTTTTGCAAGAATAAGTTTGAGCTCTTGAGTTATGTATAAATTTCCGTAACCTTACAAAGTAGAGGGTCACCAGTATTTATAGGCATACACCAAGGTCACTCTTTGAAAACTATCCATTGGAGAGATAGCTTCGTGAGTTCCCTCTTCTGGTGTGTGAGAAACGGCTATATTTAGGGTTTGAAACTCCCTAACATGTTTTAGGCAATAGCCTTTCATGTAGCCGGTCTTCACTTTTTTGCGATCTGGAACTTTTCAGACATCCGACATCTTTTTTATTTGACACCATTTGTCGATTAATCGGTATAGTGCGATGCCTCGGAACATTGAGTTCATCTTGAGCATTGATTACATTCTTGAGTCTTGATGGCGTGTGCTTCGATATTCTTGATCTTGATTTTCGGTCTTGATCTTGCGTCTTGAGTCTTCGAGTCTTGAGGTCTTGAGTCTTGAGGTTGAGTCTTGATTTATCTTGACTAATATTTGAGTCTTCATGTTAGTCTTGATTCACCGATTTCATATTAGTCTTGATATCTTAGTTTTCATCTTGAGTCTTGAGTCTTGATTTCTGCTTGAGTCTTTAGATTCTCGATTTCATCTTTGAGTCTTGAGACTTGATTTCATCTTTTGAAACGGTTTCTTGAAAACATCTTGAGTTCTTGAGTCTTGAGAACCTATCTGAACTATATCTGCTGACTATACATTTTGCGAGATAACATCGAATACTCTAAAAAGCTGAATCGACTCAATTATCAAGATCATTCGAACATGTCATACTCAAGGGTTTTGGGATCTTAATCAAAATCATATAATCTTTTATTAAATTCATCTCCCAACAATTTCCCCTTTTTGATGATGCAAAACCTATCTTGTTTAAAACACATAACCTATACTCGTGGTTTGGTTTATCCTATCACAAGATTGGTTGTCTCTTAACAATTTTCGAATCGGGAGAATCTCTCAATACATTCAGAGAGTTTTTCCAACACTTAAGACATTCAAGAATGAATCTCTTTAAGTAGTTCATTACTAAATATTTAAACAATTTTCCCATATCATCATTCGGTTAGTTCGGAGACATACAATCAAAGATATCAAAATAAAAGACATGTAAATAAGATAATAAGGTATTATCTTTTGAGCATAAAGATAAATCTTCATTGATGATAAGTATACCATTCTGATTACAATGAGGTTTTTATCAACAAAATCAAAAGACAAAATTTAAAGATTCTGAGAATCTTACGAGTTCTTCGATCTTGATCTTGATTTCGCTTTCTTGATTCGCTTCATTCTCGACTTCATCACCGCACCTCCGGGTTGAACATTCGAAAAATCTTTTCTTGACTCATTCCTCTCCTTGATGATGTCCGGATTTGTTCCTCGTTAATCCTAACCGACCAACAGTCTTTGAGCAATTTCTTCATGAATGGCCTTCTCATTTACCAAGCCATTACCAAGTCTTGGAGGAGGATAGGAATATGGACCAGGGGCTACTATCTGTACTCCACCTTCATCCGCAAGGTTAATCCAGCCTTGGAGATACTTTGGATAGAAGGTTAGAAGATATTCAATGAAAGCTTCGTTCTGATCTGAGCCTTCCCTCTCCATTCCTCGAGAACATCGTAATTGAACCGAAGGTTCTCTTTACTTCTTCCCACATGTCGTTGAGTTTAATGGGCATCCATTTATCAACGTGGGGCCACTTCAGCGCTTTTCGATGTTCCTTCCTCTTGCTCGCAAACTTTAAAAGTCACTCCTTCGCTTCGCTCTCCGCCTATCTTCTTTTTCGATCATAGACGCTCCCGAGACCGGGCAAAGAGTTTTCTTAGCTTGTTCTTTTTGGAGTGTCTTCGAGAGCATCTCCGTGTTGAAGACTTTCTTCCGAGGTTGAGACTCAGATTCTTCAAGATCTTCATCATCCGTAATCATCTTTCTCTCGATTGGCTTAGAAGCCTTCGCGACGCTTGCTTACAGTTGAACAACGCCCAAGGCTTTCCTCTTCATATAGTAAATTCAAAGACCACCGCTTGTTCCAACCTTAGTTCTAAGACTCGGTTTCTCTCTTGCAACCTCAAGCATGGTTTGCTCGTAAACTCGAGTGTAGATGGGCTTCTCCACTTGAAATAATTTCAATTTATCAAGAGCTTCAACTTCTTTTTAAGGCTTTGCTAGATTGTACATTTCAAGATCTTTCTCGAGCCTTCTTCTCCAAAGTACGTGCCATGAACTTCCCGAGGTCTTCACCTTCCTTTTCCCCTTCCCGCACCGTAATTTGGAAGAAGTCCGGAGAGAGCTGTGTCCATGTGATATCGCTCTTTGCTCACACAGCCGGATCTCTCCGCTTCTGATCTTGCTCATCTTCCATTCTCCCGATGTGGTTCTTAGCCACGTAAAGTTCTTCGATATGGGCAAAACCGCCAGAGAGTGCATCTTTAAGCATCTCTGTCATCTTGGTCATGAGCCCGAGCTCATTTCCTCAAAACAGATTTGATCAAGACCTCATTTTTTCTCTCGCCGGTTTCACCTCTAGAAATTGATCGATTCTCGTGCTTCGTTTCATTTCAAAGACTTAACTCTGCGTTGACTCCCTCCACCAGATGCATTTTTTTCTTCCATGGAGGTCATCCGAGTGGTCGAGTGTTTTGTATCCGCACCGATTCAAGAATGGCTAAGACCTTCCATTGTCTCGAGCTTGATTGGCCAATGTTTCTTCCATCCGAGCAATTTTGATCGCCATTAGCTCAATCTTCTCAAGTTTCTCCATTACGGAGTGAGATCAATCTCGGGGAACCTTTCGCGACCTTCGTGTTGTTTGATCATCCCGAGCTTGACTTCATCTTGAGCTCCATCTCCAATTGAGCCTCGGTCATTTTATCGGACAATTCGTAATTAAAGATAGTACTTTCGGTAACTTTGGCATAATTGTTAATAGTGCCAAAAGGTACCAAGAGTGCTAACTTCGATCGAGGTTGATCGAATGAAGTCTCTTTTTCCATTTGAGACCCGATCCTCAAGATCTCCTTGTTGGTCCCCATCTCCATCTTTGGATTTGTCTCATTTTCGGGGCACCAACTTGATTGTTCTCTTCTCAACTAGCTTCCAACGAACCAAATTTCATCAAAATCGGAATTTTTCATCCTCGAAGCTTTGTCTTTCGAACCCCGAGAAGTCGGTGGGGAAGGTCGTCTCCTCATTCCACCGGTCTTCCCTCTCAATGCAAAGACAATATCAAGCATCTCGGAAGAGTCGATTGAGGATATAACCGCCGTCCTTAATCAAGAAAAACATCTTGCAGAATGAGCCACGGTCAAGGATGAACAGATTCCCCCTTGCTCCTCCATCGCCATCCTTCCATCTCGGGCTCTACGGTTGTGGACATAAACTTATTAGATCACTCTGGAGCTCATCAAGAATATTTTGCTCTGAATAGTGTCAAGTTTGTGCATTCAGGTCCTCGGTTTGCACCGGGAGTGGGTTCGAGGCTGGTGGCATATCCTCGGTTTGAGTTGAGTTGGCTTTGTCGTCTCTGCACATCTTTGGGATCGACTACGTTTGGCTCTTATATCCCGAGGTAGGCATCTCTCGAGGTTCGAGGCTCTTTAAAAATTTCTGAGAAATTTTATGCTCGTACAGTGATGTCTCGAGCACCTCGGAAGAAGACCCGCCTCCTCGATCGATCTGTGGTCCTAGAGATAACCTGAGCTAACACTTGTAATGGCGAACCCCGAGCGGTTTTGCCCTCGATTGTATCTCCTCAAAATCACTGCTACCTTCGTCGGTGAGAACCACCAATCTTTTGCGCTTTGGAGCAAGGTCCTTCCGCTTCATCGGTTTTGCTCCTTGCTCCATTTTTGCCTCCAATGTAACCTTCCCCCGATTTGTTGGGTCTCTTTTTCAAAGGATAGGTGATTCTACCTTCTTTTCTCTTTTCCCTCGAATATTGGGCTTCTTCCAAAGATGGGCTTGAAGAGAATTTTTGGTTTTAGGGAATGGGGTTGAATTGGCGAAGATATCCTCCTCTCTGCACATCTCCAAAATATAAGCAATTTTGGTGGCATGGTGGATCTTGCCTTTCATCGTGATTGCCCCATTGACCCTTTTTTTTTATGACCTTGGCTTGCTCGTCACCATCCGAATTAAGAATTTCAGCCGGTTGAAGTCGGTGGTAGGAGATGCCTCGATCGCCGCCATCAATCGAGCTTCGGGTACTAATCGCTCAAAACTCCCCATAAGACTCATGATGCACTTGCTCACAATATCCATCAAAGACACGATATTGTGGCTTTAGATGCCTCTTATGCAATGTCGCCTCAAATTTAACAGATTCTCAAAGAATCCTATCTAGGTAATTCTCGCTCTCTACTACATATACATCGCGGGATCCTCTCCTCTATCACAGAGCTCAAAAACATCATTGATTTTTTTGAATTATGCACAAATCCCTCTCAAAATCGGCGTATTTTGTGAATGCTCTAAATGTGATGTGGTAATCGAAGAATGCATACCATCTTCTTCATCTATTCTCAAATTATAGATGAATTCGATTACCTCTTTTGTGAACTCCGGTCGGTCCGAAACTGCGACTAGATGGGGTGAGTTTTGATCGAATCATATCGCGAGCCTCCTCTTACGGCTTTGAGTTGGTTGTGCTTTCAAGTGAGACAACGAACTTCGTACCACGGCTTGTTGGTTATGGCTAATTTTCTAACAAGGTTGGGGCCATTTTAGATTGATTTAAGAATTTGAAGTTTTAGGGTTTGGAGATTTCGGGCAAAGGGATTTTTAATTGCAGAGGATTTGGGAACGAAGGGTTTGATAAAATTTTGGCTTGAATGGCTTAAAAGGGGTATATATAGCTTCAAGATCGTGGAGAATCGTGTTGGTTAGGTGAAAAGCAACGGTTGAGATTAATCTCCGATTAATCGGGTATCTGAATCCAACGATCTCTAAAAAAGTAAAGTTGACCAAAATATCCTCATTGGTCAATAATGTGGCAGAGCATTAAATGACTTTTGATCTTCTTCGGAATTTAAAACGATCCCGCCCAAAACATTCCTCAGGTGTTTTGTATTTATTGCGAATGATTACTGAGTTTTACTTGAGCAATAAATGAGTCGCATGAGTCTTTACTTCTTCAAACTAAATTCCCTCTATCAGTCTTACTGAGTATTGTCCTTGATAAAATGTCGATAATATCGAAGATCTTGAATGGGTTCAAAGATGCTCTTTGATCTTGACCTTGAAGAATCTGAGTTTCGAGACTCGATTCAAGATTTCCATTTTATCCTGAGTTTCTCAGTAGAATTCTGAGAAAGCTTCATGCATCTGAAAATCTTCAATTTTTCAGATTTACTCTATACACATGGTTCTAACATCTCTAATTCAACTGAAAGTTCCTGAAATCTTGATTCAGCCAAAGATTTAGTCAAGATATCAGCTCTTTGCCTATCAGTATGAATTTTCTCCATCCTTATGTTCCTTTTCTCGACATGATCTCTGATGAAGTGATGTCTGATATCCACATGCTTGCATCTAGTGTGCAATACCGGATTTTATGAAATAGCAATGGCACTATTGTTGTCACAAAATATTGGTACTTCATTGGCTTCAACTTTATAATCCCTTAATTGTTGTCTGAGCCAAAGAATCGAAAGCACAACACTTCGCAGACCATGTATTATTCACATTAATCTTAGATCGGTTTACTCGAGGTCTGTTTTCTTTGAAAACCAAGATATCACTTGCTTCCTAGAAATTGACAAGTTCTGTTGTGGACTTCTGTCAATTCTACAACCTCCGTGAGTCGAGATCTCGAGTAACCCGGTTAATTCAAGGTTATCATCAGCTGGATACCATAATCCTCTATTCATTGTGCCCTTAAGATATCTTAGTATCTTTTTGGCGACCTCCATGTGACTAGTCTTAGGATTAGCTTGGTATCTTGCACATATCCCAACAAAGAAATGTTATATCCGCCTACTTGTCGTGAGATAGAGCAATGATCCAATGATTCCTCTATAATCAGTATGATTCACTGATTTTCCTTCTGAATCAGGATCCATCTTGTAGTTAGTATTCATAGGAATCCTAACTGCATTGCAATTTTGTACACCATATTGGCAATCAGATCTCTGGTGTATTTTGCCTGGTTGATGAATATTCCTTCCTTTGATTGTTTCACTTGAAGACCTAGAAAGAAATTCATCTCTCCCATCATTGACATCTCAAACTTGCCTTTCATCAGTGTTGAAAACTTTCACACAGCTGATGGTTTGGAGATCCAAAAATGATGTCATCAACATATGTTGGTCCCGATTAGAAAACCCATTAGTGCGGAAATACCATGTAATGCATATAAAACAGGGGTGGGGGCAGAGTGATTCCAATTACTCTTTTTTTTTAAGAACGATGTGTGTTTTGCTTATAATTGAATGCATATGGCAAGTAAGAACATAAAGCAATAAAGAACATACGATTTTATAGTGGTTCGGAGTCCAACTCCTACATCCACTCTTCCCTTTCCGCAGGGGCACCTACTTAACCAACTGGACTTAGTTTAACGTGTTAGTCCAACACCCAACAGATGTTTACCGAGTTCACACTCAAACGGGACTTATCTCCCTCATGGGATCGCCTACCCTCCCTTTCGGGATTGCTAGATGTTTACCGAGTTCACACTCACCTACAAACTTATCCTACCAAACTGATTTGGGTAAGGTTTGTTTGGTTTCCAACTAGGTTGAGATTTTCACTTACATTTGTTTAGCCTCAATGCTAAGGATGGGAAAATCTCTCTAAGCTTGAGATATTACATTTGTGCTTAGATCTAGGATAGAACACTCTGAATATATGCGTGTATTTCTTGCTCAGTGTTCTATGGTGGAAATGCTAGATGATTTGGATTTTTGGATGTTTCACGCATTTCTCACACTTAATTTGATGGAAGATCTTGTATTTATAGTGTGGATTTGAATGTTACCGTTGGATGGAGTCACATTCAAATCCATACTATTCTGTAGCTTTTTGCAGCTTTTCCAGGCTGGTTGTCTTCCTCTCATTGGTCCACGTCAGCTGAATCTAACGGCTATATTCTTCAGGATCTTCTGAGTCTTCAGGGTTCTCTGAGCCTTCAGGATTCTCTGAGTCTTCAGGATTCTTCTGAGTCTCGGGATTGCCAGAGCCTCGGGTTTCTTGATTCGAGACTTCTCTTGGTGACCGATACGTCGGGCATCTTGACACTTTCGAAGGCTAGCGAGTTGAACTTCTTGACCGGACAACTGACCCTCGGTCACTAGCTTTTCGAGCTAAGCGATCATCGATGGCGTTACGATTCTCGATGAACATGACTTGAGATGACTTCTCTTGATTTCTTTCTTTGATCTGGTATACGATTTTACGGTTTTCGATGTCGATTTCTTCTACTTTGATCGATCATCTCACATGATCGGATCGATTATAATATCAGTCGACATATCGGTTTATACGCATCGATTAGTACATCAAGTTAAATCGGGTTAGTTGCATCGGTTTAGCTTATCGATCTCGATCGCGTCGATCTCGTCGATCTCATCTCTTTCCTCTTACGATCGCAACCTCCTCTTGATACGGTCATCGATCAAGCGGCTTAGCTTTTCTTCTCTTACGATTTTGCTTTCTTCATCGAGTTAACTCGAACTCATCTTACTCATCTCGATCTCGATCGGCCTCGCTCAGAACCTCGTCTAATCTCGATCGTCTTTCGCCCCGATTTCGTGAGTTCCCCCCTCAACTTGTTCTCTCGTCCCCCCTCAACTTGTTATCTGTAGATTAGCTTCAAAAACACAAGTTGATGATGTTTTGGCATAATTCATCAAAACTAAAATATCCCAACAACATATATTTGAACTAGTAAGATCTCTTCCCCATCCTCTATCCTGAACAGAGTTCTATCAACAGTCCCTTTGACAAAACCATGGTCAGTAAGAAACTGAGAAAGAGTATCATACCATGCTCTGGGTGCTTGCTTGAGACCATACAAAGCTTTTCTGAGCCTGTAAACTTGGTCATTCTGTTTGAAGCCAGGAGGTTGTTCCACATAAACCTCTTCTTTAAGCACACCGTTTAAAATGTACTTTTCACATCCATTTGATAGATCGTGAACTTCATGTGGGCAAAGATATGCAAGAAAAAAATCGATGACTTCTAGTCTTGCAACAGGTGCAAAGGTTTCATCATAATCCAAGCCTTCTTCTTGGGAATAACCTTGTGCAACTAGTCTTGCCTTGTTTCTTACAATGTTGTTGTTTTCATCTCTTTTATTCTTGAAAACCCACTTGGTTCCAATGACATTGTGCCTTTCGTGTCTATCTACCAACTCCTATACTTCATTCCTTGAGAATTGATTCAAATTTCATCTTGCATAGCAAGAAGAATCCAATAAGAATCTTGTAGAGCTTCACCAATCTCAAAGGAGTTCTTTTTTCCAAAAGGAAACAGCAAAGAATAGTGCACTCTCACCATGGAACCTTCTTGTCTTAACACCTTCGGTTAGATCACCCACAACTGATTTGTAGGATGACTATCTAACCATTTCCTTCTTGATGTTCCCCTTCAATAATATCCTCAACATTTGAGATGTTAGGTTCAATTAAATCAACAAACTCAGGGAACAACAAGAAAAGGAGAAAGGGAATCATCTTCCTCGGGGGAAATTCTATTCGAAACATTGTCGAGACATTTGTTCCCCTTTGGTTGATAGATTCGAGAATTTGCCTCAGCTATGACCACATCTTCATTGGCATCACATACCTGAGTCTGAACTTGTGTTTGTTCAGATTGGTCACCTTTGGAGTGTTGGTTTTCCTGAGGCTCACCATCCTGAGTTCCATCCTGAACTTCCTTATTCGAGTCCGAGTCACTCCAATCATAGAATGTGGTGACTTCTTTTTTCGTGTTCGATGGATGATTTATTTTCATTTCAGCTTAATCTGGTGATCCTCTTAGTAGTTCACTCAAGATCATGTTCCTGCTTTCTTCCGAACACAAATAGATTCATCAAAAACAACATGAGGTGTTTCCTCCACAATAAGAGTCCTACAGTTTGTAAACATCGAAGCTTTTTTATCGACTTCGAATATCCTAAGAATATTCCTTCATCGCCTTTTACTATCAAAAAAGTTTTCAAACCGATCTTTACCATTATTGTGTATGAAACACTTGCAACCAAACACACGAAAAAGAAAGAAACAAGAGGCTTCCTTTCATTCCAAAGCTCATAGGGTGTTTTGCCTTGACTCTTGGTCAAGATGGATCGCTCGAGAGTAGCATGTGTTGACGGCTTTCAAACCAAAAAATCTTTTAGGAATATCGACTCAAATTTATCATAGTCCTTGCAGCCTTCTTTCGTAGTCTTGTTCCTCCTTTCAAAGAACACCATTACGTTGAGGGGTCCTTGTACGGTGATGTTTCATGTGAAATTCCATTCTCTCGCACAATAATCGATATGATATGATTTATGAATTCGGGTTCCTTTTTGTCGATCCGATTTTGACCACACTCGATTTTTCTCAATATCGAGCCTTTTCAAGAACTCCGGCAAATTTTTATCTCGAGTCTCTTTCTTACTTAGTAAGAATATGACCCAAGTATATCTTGAGTAGTCATCAACTACTACCAATGTGTATTTCCTGCCATTAGTGCTTACAGGTGTTATAGGACCAAAAAGATCCATATGTAGTAATCAAGTATTCTTTCAAGAGAAACCTCAACTTTACTTTTAAATGATGCTCTTATCATTTTTCCTTTCGCACGCATCACAAATATGTTCCTTCATGAACACTTCTGTTAGGGGCAACCCTCTCACAAGAGCTAATCTTGCAAGCTTGTTCGGGGTTTTGAAATTTAGGTGATTCATTCTTTTATGCCATAACCAATCAAAGAAGATACACATTCCCTTTTCTTGTACCAGTCAGTAAAACTTTCTGTGATGTATCATTTTTTACAAAACATAAGTTTTTAGAGAACTCAACATTGAAACCCTTATCACAGAATTGACTAATTGAAAGCAAATTATGCTTCAATCCAGATACATATGAAACACCATGGATATGAATCGAGTCGATCTCCAAAGTTCCATATCCTTCATCTATCCTGAGTTATCTCCAAAAGTGATCTCATGGGCCTCTTTGTTCAAACATAGTCACCGAAAGCATCTTCTTGAATCTGTCATATGTCTTGAGCATCCACTTTGTCAAGATACCATACTTCAGAGCTTTTTTCATCTCTCTCCTCGGCCATGTGATCTTTCATCGCCTTAGTGCCCTTGTTTTTCCCCGAAAAACAGATCAATTCTTAGGTACCCAATTTGTGTAGGGTCCTACAAGGTTAGATGTACCTTTCGGAATCCAAATCGCCCGACAACTCTAATCACTTTAGAGTGGCTAATTTGTCTTCCATAAACATCAACATACACATCTACTACCGGGTGCCTTAGCAGTTTTACGTGTATGTGTCTTGCTAGCTTTAGCATGATCATGGGCTTTTGAATTCTTCTTGGGTTCAGCCTTTTGTCGGGGATGCTTGGGCTTTTTGTGCAAGCGGTCTAAATCTTTGTTGACTTGGGTTGAGATAACCTTTACCTTTAGGCAAGTGAGGTTCGGGTTTGTCTCAGAAAACTGGTCTTTTCAACAGTCTTGAGGACTTGGTCTCTTGATTGAGAATGTCTCTGCTTGAAAGTGTTTCTCATCCGAGGATTCCTCCGATGGTTCAGATGTGGAGCCTTTCAGATTTGCATTCTTAGCCCGAGGCTTTGAAGTACATGCTCGAAACTTTTAATCGATCGCTTTCAGTTTTCTAGCCTTCACCGAGGTTTTGGGCTTTTAACCCGATCATTCAGTTTTATCAAAACCATAGGTTCTTTTTCCCTTGTCTACAACCTTGGGCATTACTTGACTTGAAGTGTAGGTGCCACTGGTTTTACAAAGATAGTCTTCTTGATACATGATGCAAAGATTCGGGATGACCTTGTGAGGTTTCTCCTCGAATGTATCCCAATCCAGCTTTTTATAGTGGCAGATCTCTGGTAACTCAATTTCATCTATCACATTAGATGCTTTATTCAATAGAGTTAACTTCTTTCATGCACTATCCTCACAGATTCAGTAGAGTTTTATGCTTCTCGAGAGGTCATTGAACTCGATTCGATTATTTGAATCTCTTCAAATGGATTTCTCTAGCTTTTCGATTAGGGACATGATCAACTTCTCTTTTCTTCGAGAGTTGTACTTTCGAACATCCAGTTCATCAAGAGTTCCCATTAATTGAGAAGTGATCTCGTTTTGCTAGAGTCTTTCCATTTTAGATTTTCAAAGATTCGATTCCTTATTCTCGCTCTTGAGTTTTATTTAGCAGATCCTTGCAAAAACAAAGATAGTCCTTCATCGATTCTCAAAAAGAATCCATCAGTCAAAATGACTTTTTTCAAAGTGGAACTTGAAAACTCTTGTGCTAGTGTAGGAGCAACAACAGAGACGTAAGAGTTTACCTCCTCAATGGCCATCGACAGATGTCATCACTTTCACCGTCTCGAGAATATCTCATCTGAAGAGCTAGATTCCTCCTCGAGTGTTCTTCTTCCGCAACCATGGCCTTTTTGTTTAAGAACTTCTCGGTCTCTTTTTAGCTTGTCTTTTCTCTTCTCTCCTTAGCACTCAACTCGACAATCATACCGAAGTGACCTTTCTTTTGGCAATTATAAAGATATGTTGGCATCATCATCCCGGTCATTTTCTTCTTTGGACTTGGAGTCCTTCTTTTTCGGATGAAGATCCTTCAAATTTTCGTGTCCTTCTTCTTCTCGGTTGATCTGTCCTCGTGTTTCTTCCGTACCGTGGTTCTGTAATAGCTTTTTGTATTTTCCAAATCTACTATTAAGTCTGTCAAACCTTCTTGCCATGATTGCTAGCTTTTCCTCAAGCTCATCCCGATGTTTGGCATGGGGGTTCTCGACTCTTTAGTTTTTTGTGTTTTGTCTTTGGCTTTTAAAGCCACATTCTTTTCGATGAAGAATCATCTTTGTTTGCCAAATTTTTTGGATTTCTTATCAATTACAAATTCATAGCTTTCAAATTTCAGAGAAGACTTGTTGGTATGGCATTGAACTAATGTTCTTGGTGTTTTTAATCACCACTTTGCATGAATATCCCATTTCTTAGAAAGACCTCTAAGAATTTTCAATGCCACTTCTCTTTGTGGATATTTCTTTCCAAGTGCGTTTAGATCATTCATGATGCTAGTGAATCGACTTCCAATTTGTCTATTGATTCACCATCATCCATTTCAAAACCGTCAAACTTTCCAATTGCCAACGAAAAGTTTGTTTTTTTTATATGATCGTGCCTTGGCACATAACAAATTAGTGTATCCCATATCTCTTTTAAAAGATTACGGTGAGAGATCATTCCCATCACACCATCATCAATTGTCTTGTATAGTGTGTCTTTTGCAATGTAGTCTAGATTGACTAACTTTCTCTCCTCGGGAGTTAGTTGGTCATCGACTTAGGAAATTTCGCTCTAGGATCAATTTCTCCTCTTCGTAATTCAGGATTCACCACAAGAAATTTGAATGGTCCTTGAGAAACCACCTCTCCACATACGCCATGTTTGAATACTGAGATGAGCCCGCATTCTCGATCTCCATAGATCATAGTTCTCTCGAGAACATGGGAAGTTTTTAGAAGACATTTTTTCGATCTTTTGAAAAGAAAAAATTTCAAACAAATAAGATCGATTTCGGATAGACCACAAGTATTTTTGAAAATAAAACTTTGGTCAACACAAAGACCAGTGGTCAAGTTGAACCACCGCTCGATACCACTTGTTGGTCCGGTGTAAACGTAGTCTTACACGTGTATGGGGGGAATACACGTGTTTTGATTTTAAAACTTTTTTTTTCATCGAGGTCACTTTTTCGATAATCTCAAGATTAGGTTCGAGAAGCACGATCGCTCCGAGTCAAAGTCTCATCGAGACAGTGATCCCGAAAGAAGCCGCCAGATACCTCGAGATAATCCCAACCGAATCTCGAGTGTAAGTCAGAGATCCCGAGTTGCTTGGATCAGATAACTAGCTTATTGAATCCTCGTAAGAGAGTTCGGTTTGATAACTATCTCTGTTCTAGCTACTCATCGTCGGAATGGTTGGCCCTTAGATTATACTCGTTTTAAGCTTTCTTTGAAAAACCTTCCCTTTATGAAATAGTGATTAGGTTGTGATTCACTTATGCAACTTCAATTGGATTGATTCCAACCGAATATCGATTGAAAAGTATGCTTTCAAAATCAAGTCAATGCAACGATTAATAATCGATAAGGAAAGCAATAAAGAACACAAGCGATTATAGTGGTTCGGAGACTCAAGCTCCTACATCCACTCTCCGACTCTTGAGAGAAATTCACTATCAACTTCGAGCTTTCGACTACCTCGTAGTTTACTTACTCGGCTTCGGCCTCGAAGTTTTTCGACTACTCCACGTAGTTTACTTACTCAACCCGACCTTGAGTTTTTCGACTACCTCCGTAGTTTACTTACTCAATCACACACAAGCTTTGGACTACCCTCAGAAGCTTACTAACTTCTCCTCTAGAGTTTTTCGACTACTCGTAGTTTACTAACTCTTTACAACTCTACTCACCAACAAACACATGGGGTTTCTCGGTTGGTTTTCAACTAGGATGAGATATCCTTTACAATGAAGCACAATGCAAAGGGTTAGGATATCTCGACTAAGCTTTGAATAAATCTTATCAAGCTAGGCTTAGTAAAGTGAGCTCTCTTCAATATAGAAGCACTTGGGAAATTCAAGGTATTTCGAGTGCTTTAACTTTTGCAAGAATAAGTTTGAGCTCTTGAGTTGCGTATAAATTTCCGTAACCTTACAAAGTAGAGGGTCACAAAAGATTTATAGGCATACACCAAGGTCACTCTTTGAAAACTATCCATTGGAGAGATAGCTTCGTGAGTTCCCTCTTTCGGTGTGTGAGAAACGGCTATATTTAGGGTTTGAAACTCCCTAACATGTTTTAGGCAATAGCCTTTCATGTAAATTTGTCTTCACTTTTTGATCTGGAACTTTCGTACATCGACATCTTTTTATTTGACCATCGTCATCGATTGTCGGTGATGGTATGATGTCGTCTTCCTCTTTTTGACTTTTGTCTTGATTAAAGGTAGACACCTTCAGCGGCTCTTTTGGTTACAAACTCGAGTTTGATATAACCTTAACAACACTTCGACTTAGTTCCTTTTATGCTGCATTTGAATGTCTTGGCAATATCTAACTTTCTAAGGCATCACGTTTCTCTCGATGTGCATCCTTGAGATAGATATATTCGGTGCCTCGGAACATTGAGTTCATCTTGAAAGCATTCGATACATTATCGAAGTCTTGATAATTCTTTGTCTTTCGATATTATTCTTGATCTTGATTTTCGGTCTTGATCTTGCGTCTTGAGTCTTACGAGTCTTGTGGTCTTCTCGAGTCTTGAGGGTCTTCGAGTCTTGAGTCTTATGAGTCTTGAGGGGTCTTTGAGTCTTGTGGTCTTGAGTCTTGAGTCTTCTCGAGTCTTGTGGTCTTCGAGTCTTGATTTATCTTGGTGATATCATTGAGTCTTCATGTTGAGTCTTCAGTTCTCAGTTTCATACTGAGTCTTCAGTATCTTAGTTTTCATCTTGAGTCTTGAGTCTTTGATTTCAATCGAAGTCTTTAGATTCTCGCTTTTCATCGAAGTCTTCAGAGAGACTTCGGTTTCATCAAAACTTCAGTTTCTTCAAAACATATCGAGTTCTTCGAGTCTTTAACCTATCCCGAACTATATCTCACGACTATACATTTTGCGATAACATCCCGAATACTCTAAAACTGAATCCTGACTCAATTATCAAGATCATTCTGAACATGTCATACTCAGGGGTTTTGGGATCTTAATCAAAATCATATAATCTTTTATTAAATTCATCTCCCAACAATCCCTTATGTAAATTAATTTATTTGTGGGACTTATACTAAAGTTGGAATTATATCTTTTATTTTTCTTGAACGAAGTCATGAAAATACTTGTTGACTGATATAATTTGCCTGAAGCAAATTTATTGACAATATTATTGAACTTAAATTTTTGGATCATCCAATAAACTCATTTGAATGGTTGATGTCGATAAAAGTTCACATCGATGACATTTAATAATTATTATATGGTATTGAGAATTAAAGTTGAACATTCAGTCTTTTATGTCCACATCTAGAATGTTTCAATTGAATCACTAAAGACTTCATCAAATTAATTATTAGAGTATTATTGCAGCATTCCAACCTACTTATTTCATATTGGGGGCATGAAATTTTACATGGTGCTATTCTTATTCAAATCCGACCCACTGCATATCATGAATACCCATTTTATAACTAGTGCATAAGAACTAAACATTTCCCATCTACAAGTATTTGAGTATGCAATATTTATTTATATATCACCACCACTGTGTACCTCAATTCACAGCCCAGTTGGTTGATTGCACATTTAACGAATATCATTTCTCGACATTAGGGGCAGATAAGAATTTAAAATTAAATGAATGCCGAGAAATTTCGTGGAATATAAAAAAATATTCAATATGATAATTCACGCACTAGTCAAAATGAACTGGAAGTTCAAATGATAAATTAACTTGCAATATTTAGCAAGTGACCTGCCAGATTAATTTACTGATGATAAAGAAGTGACTAAAACACATATACTCGTTGTAAATGCACCATACAGAGTAAATGTGCACCACAAAGAGTAAATGTGTTGATTTTAGACAAATATGTTAATGCCCATACACTCTAGAAGCGTAAAGGGCCCCTTATTATGATAGACATAAATCCGCGGTAATTACTAAAGCTAGCAAATATATTCAGTCACTCTCAAAGTCTCTTGAAGAGATTCATCTCGAAGACGAAAATTCTAGTAATGAAGCACGTGCACAAAATAATCATAATACTAGGACAACAGAATGGCCATATCAAAATATTTTGGGAAATGGTGAAGATCTGGTTGATATAGAAATTGGTATGATTTTATAAATATAGGAGAAATGTATCACTATTGTCGACAACTTATTCACCGCCACAATTGCTCTTACTATTAAAAATTTGGATCCAGTATCCAAGTCAATAGTTGAGCTAGAAGCACTTTGACTAGGTAAAATAGAAAGAAGCAATTGAGGCAAAGCTCGACTCACTAATATTTTTGGCTTTATCGTACATACACCAAGAAACGTTACCATTGTTGGATATAAATGTGTATTTGTACAAAAAGAAAATGGGAATAATGATGTAATAAGGTACAAAGCAAGATTAGTAGCTCATGGGTTTTTGCAGAGACCCAATATTGATTTTATCAAATATATACTCCTGTTAGGTATGAAATAACGTTCCGCTACTTAATATCTCTGGTTGTAAGTAAACTAAATTTAGAAATGCAGGTGATAGACGTTGTAACCACATGCCTATATTGATCAATAGATGTCAATATTTATATGAAGATCCCTGATGGATATAAAATTCCTCAGATGAGGAATGGTGAGAATCGTATTATATACGATATTAAAATTACAAAGGTAATTATATGACATAAAATATTTGAGTCGAATATTCCACGATCGACTCAATTAATTCCTCCCGAATGAGGAATAAATAAACATTGAAATATTTCCTTACATGTTTACAAAGAAATTATTTTGGTGGTGTTTGTATTATCTCAGTTTATGGTGATAGTCTAAATATTGTTGGAACAGGTAAGGAAATTAAAGAAAACTAATTTAAATCTTAGAAATGGAATTTGAAATAAAACTCTGGGTGAAATCAGGCATTGTCTCGACCAGCAGATCGAACATCTCCCTAAAGGGAAATGAATCTTTGAATATCAGTTAACTGACTTGGAGAAGGTATTGGAGAGCTTTTATATTAAATTTTATCTACTTAGCACACTAGTAATTGTTCGATCCCTTGAAGTGGATAAAGATAGATTTAGACCTAAAGAAGATACATATAACATGTTAGGACCAGAAGTTCCTTATCACAGTGTCCCTAGTGCATTACTATGTTTTAAGACCTGCACCAAACCCAATATTGCATTTGCAATATGTTTGCTTGCAAGATTTAGTGCTTCTCCTACAAGGAGACACTGTAAAACATTAAGCACACGTTTGGTATCTCCATGGTTCACAAGATTCATATATAAACAACATTTGTGATTCATCTGGTGGTATTATTAGAAATGATATATCTTCTAACATACTTTATGGAGACAATGCAATTTTTATTGCACAGATGAGTAATAGATATATTAGAGGGAATTTGAGAGAACACTTATCCCGAAATTCTTTTACTCGTTTATACTCCAGAAGAGTGATGAAATATCATATAAAAGACTTGGAAGACTGTTGTCTTTAGGGGGAGAGATAACTTCAAAACAATCATGACGATGTGGTCTCAAAGATTACTAGTTGTACTTTTCTCAATTTTACTAAGTTTCTTTCTTTTGAATTATTCTAGCGAAATTTTAGTTAGGCGTGAACATCACGTCGTAATGTCAAAGGGGGAGTGTTGTAAATACATCCTATTATTGTGGACATTACTTATTAATGTTAGTATTATTAGTGGACTTAATGCCACATGAGCTTAGGGGGTTGTTAGGGCTACAGCCCACTTCCTAGTATATATTTAGGTTTTATCTTTGTATTGCCAGATAGAGATTCCAGAGAAGAATGAGAAATCCTCCTGGCTTGGTCGCCCCCAGATGTAGTCCTTTGTGACGAACTGGGTTAACAAATCTCTGTTCTTGCATTCTCCTTTTATTCTTGTTCTTATATTTTACAACAAAAACATTGTCATGAATTAGTAGGTTGTGCAACTTGATCCTTTTATTTTAGTTAATTTACCCTTGCTTCTCTAGGTTTATATATGTGAGCACCACATTTATTGTGGTACTTCTTCATTGTGAATTTTCTTCTATTTCTCTTGTTTATTTATTTGTTTATTATTATTATTATTGTGTTGCAGGTTTTGATAGATTTATAGTCCAATTGAATACTTTCTTGATTGTGCAAGCAGTCACGGGGCAACATGATATTTTGAACTCGATGAACGTTTGTCCATGGTCATTTGAATGAAATGGGAACAAAATGACAGACAATTTGCTTATTTTCTTTATTCTCAATCTGTTTAATTTGAACTAGCTTGATATTCTTTTTAGTTAGAGGAGGCTTTGTTTGTTGTAATTTACAAATTTCTAATAATAGTTTTCCTCTTAAAAAAAATGATGAGGTAGACTAATAAAAAAAAAAAATAATCTTCAATTCATTCTTGATTGTCCAAGCAGTCATGAGGCAACATGATATTTTGAACTCATGGATGTGGTTGTTTCATTTGTTTGAATTATATATATAAATATATATATATATATATATATATATATATATATAGAGGAGACTTTGTTTGTTGTAATTTACGTATTTCTAATAATAGTTTTCATCTATGGAAAAAAATGATGTGTAGACTAGAAATAAGAAAAAAAAAATCTTCAAAATTTATTATATAATAAAAACAATTTATAAACCTCAAGTCTATTAAAACAAGACAAGTTTAGCAAGAAAAAATATAAAATATTTAAAAAGTAACATATTGCGCCGCTCTCCCCTCCAAAGTGTGTTTGTTTGATTAGAAAAATTGAATGTTAAGATTCAAAATATTAGAGCAACTAAAAATAATAAGTGTAGTTAATCAGAAAAGTTAAGTGGATTCAATCAGGTACGAATACTCGGATTTTAAAAGATAGTTGGATTCTGAATGTTATCCCTAGTTCGGTCCAAGCACCGTTGAATATGATTGATCATGGAAGCAATAATTGATACTGTTTTGTTTCCCTCAAGACGTTGCTTAGCAAATTCTTGCAATGCCTATACGAAATTCTGTTGCACCGGAAAAATGGATCTGGAGCCATCACTCCTCCGGTAAATTCAATGTGAAGACCGCATATCACAGGTTATGTGAGGAAGGTAATAACAATGCTCTACACCTTTTATTTCTAGTATTTGGCAAACAACTGGTTTGGCAAGTACAATTGCTTCCTTAGAAAATACAGATGTTCAACTCTGGTTCAAGAGTTTAATCATGCAAAGGGATTTTGATCTAGAGCTCTTTAGTATGCTTTCCTATTTCACCTGGTTCTACAAGAACAAGGCTTTGTTTGACGGAATTACCGCTGATGTTTTCTTTATAATTGACTTAGCAACACAAACGAAGTGTATGTGGAAGATCGTAATGGACAATTTATTTTTGGGGCCAACCGAAGTTTTTCTAGTATCCATGATCCTCACCTGGAAGAAACTTTGGCACTGCGGGAATATCTTATGCACACACTACTGCTTGGAATTCAGCCTGTGGCGATTGCCCACAAATTCGCTCATTATGCAAAATCCAATCCTTCTTGTTACACATCTTGATCGTCCTCTCCGTATTTCCTTATTTCTATCAATGCTGGCTGATTCCAACTATTTTCTTGTTGCTTTGCGTTTCCAAAAAAATAAAAATAAAAAAGTTAACTGAACCAATAATTAAATTGAATTGGGCTAACAATGAAATAAATTTACTACTAAAATTGAGTTTCTTGTAATCTTGCTTTGGGCTACAGCCAAAGTTGGGCCTAACATAGATCCGCCCATAAAAGTCCGGGTCCTGATGGATTCTCGTTTGGATTCATCAAAGGTAATTGGGAGCTACTTAGAGGAGAAATTGTTAAAATGATGCAGGAATTTCATCGTCATGGGAAAATCGTTAAAGGAATGAACCCCTCCTTCATCGCCCTCATTCCGAAGAAGGAAGGGGCTACTTCCCTTAACGATTTCAGGCCTATCTCTCTTATCGGCTGCCTATACAAGATCATCTCCAAGGTCCTGGCCATTCGTCTTAGCAAGGTGCTTGATCCGGTGATTTCTGAAAATCAGTCCGCATTCATCGGGGGACGCCAAATTTTGGACGGTATTGCAGTACTAAACGAAATCCTTGATGAAGCCAAGAAGAAAAGGAGGAAGTGAGCAATCTTTAAAGTTGACTTCGCAAAAGCCTACGACTCGGTATGTTGGGAATTCTTAGACGAAATGTTGAAGGGTCTAAATTTCAGTTTGAAGTGGAGAAGGTGGATTATGGAATGTGTCTCTTCTGCATCGGCATCGGTCCTAGTTAATGGGAGCCCCTCTGAGTAATTCAAACTCCAAAGAGGCCTTCGACAGGGTGATCCTCTATCACCCTTTCTCTTCTTAATTGTTGTCGAGGGGTTGAATATTTTGGTGAACAATGCAGTTCGATGTGGCCTACTTGAGACAATCAAAGTGGGGAAGGACAAGGTGGAGATATCACTTCTCCAATATGCGGATGATACCTTATTCATATGTCCGTTCAAGATGGAGAATATCAAATCGATCAAATACATTCTTCGTAATTTTGAGTTGCTTTCGGGGTTGGGTGTTAATTTCAATAAATGCAGCCTTTGGGGTAAGAATGTGGAGCAGAATTTACTCTTGAGAGGGGCGGACCTACTACATTGCAAGATTGGAAGGGGATCTTTATCTTACTTGGGTCTTAATGTAGGGGTCAATCATAAAAATGCAGCCGCATGGGATGACTTGGTAAAAAAAATCAGCAGGAGGCTTGCTAAATGGGATGATCGTCACTTATCGTTTGGAGGTAGAATTACTTTGGTTCAGGCAGTCCTTTCGTCGATACCGATCTATTGTCTATCCTTCTATAAAGTGCCAAAAACTATCCTTAAAAAAATTGTGAGTTTGCAACGTAATTTCCTGTGGGGGGGGGAGTGAAAATACTTGGAAAATACATTGGGTTAAGTGGGAAGAGGTGTGTAGAGAGAAATCTGAGGGGGGACTTGGGATAAAAAATCTGGATTTTTTTAATAAGGCTCTATTGGGGAAATGGGTGTGGAGGTTCCTTAATGAACCGGGTAGGTTGTGGGTGAGGGTGATTAAATCGAAGTATGGAGGGTTGAGGGAGTGTGGTGAGGAAGAGAGGCAATTGGCGTATAGGGAGGGGGAGAGAGGCAGTCGAGGGAGTTCATCAAGGTGGTGGAGTGATATTTGTGAGATTTATTGGGGAGTGAGGGGTGAGGGGTTGGAGGCTGAAATTGTTAAGATTATGGGGATGGGGGATACAACTTCTTTTTGGAGGGATGTGTGGGTTGGGGAGGTGCCTTTGAGTGTCAAGTTTAATAAGTTGTTTAGAATTAGTGTTCAAAAAGAGTGTGTGGTGAGGGATGTGGGTCAATGGGGAGAGGAGGGATGGAGATGGGAGTTCAAGTGGAGTAGAAATCTTTTACCTAGGGATCTTTCTTCACTAAATCAGCTCTTGGTGTACTTAGACAGGACACAACTTCACAGAGACAAGCAGGACAACTGGGAATGGAAACATGCAAACAATGGGATCTATCAAGTCAAGAAGGCCTACAATTTGATGGCTTATCACGCGTCAACTTCAGAGGACAGCAGCGATGAGAGAAGGGCGTAAAAAAATTGTGGTCCAGCTTTGCTCCAAGACATACACAGGCGATTGTTTGGAAAGCTCTCAAGTGCCGGCTTCCAACGAAGGACAATCTGATCATACGGGGGATGTCACAACATATCGGTAATCCTTTGTGTATCTTATGTGGAGCGGCGGAGGAGACCACGAAGCATATCTTCTTCCATTGTAACTTCGGACGCGACATTTGGGCAAGGTATCACAGATGGACTATGACATCAACGGTTTCTCATCAGGTACCGTGGCAAAACTTTATTAGTAACAGTATGGTGTTAGGTTCTCCGAAATTTTCAAAAATTTCGGATACAATTTGGATAGGGATCATATGGTCAATTTGGAATACTAGAAATGAGATACTCTTTGATAATCTTGAAACGGATTCGGCAAAAGTCTGGGATGAAATCATGGCAAGAACCTGATCGTGGCTTTCAATTAGAAAAGGCAAATTTCGAATGCCCTCGTTTGTTCGTTGGGTCATGAATCCGAGGGAGATAGGTGTGAGTATTGGTTCATAGATAGTTTGTGTTAAGTATCTTTCAGGTTGTGTTTGGAGTTTCTTACTTGTGTAACAAATTGATGTAATTCTTTTGGCCGGATCGGAATATTTCTTATATTTTGGTCGGTTCGGTGTTAATATGATACTTTCTTTTCTGATCAAAAAAAAAAAGATCCGCCCATAAATTCAAACATTTGGTCAAGATACTCATTTTATAGTTGTAACCAATGATTTCAAAATCGGATCGGATCGGGCGGTTCGACCGGTTGAACCGGGAACCGGACCCAGAACCGATCCGAACACCCCCTAAGAACTGGTTTATAGGTTAAACCGGTCAAAACAGGCCAAAACCGATCTGAACCGGACAAAACCAGTAAAAACCAGTTCAACCGGTTTTTTTTTTTTAATTTTAAACTTTTTTTAAAAATTTTAAACTATTAATTATTTATGTAAAAAAATTATTATTTTTAATACCAATTAATTTTTCACTAATCTTTCTTGTGAGATCTTTCTTGTGAGTAAGGATCTAGACCCCCACCCATTTTATATTACCTAATCTCACATATTTTTAGTACTTATTCGATGTGCGATAGGAAGTTTAGGTAGAATTTAGATCCACCTCCACTCCTTTTTTATATTACTTCATCTCACATCTTTCTTAATACTTATTCAATGCAGGATGAGAGATCAATAAAATCCACCTACTCTCCCTTTTATATTACTCCATCTTACATTTTTTTTAATACTTATTCGATGTGGGATGTGAGATCCATAAAATCTAGAAATAATGACTTTCTGATCCAAGTTTCACTGCTTAAATCAAGGTTGTAAAAATCGGCCTAGGCGCCGTCTAGGCGCTAAGGCGGCCACCGGCCGACCCGATTTTGATCAAATCGGTGAGAAAAATCGGTGGTGGTGTAAGGCGGCGCCTAGGCGGCCAAGGCGGCGAGTTGATTGGTCGGATTCTAGTCCCAGAGTAGAGCACCCAGCATTCAGATCTCATCCCGCTGCCACTCGCCTCGTCGCTGATGCTGCCGCCCGCCGTACACTAAAGTTGGGAAACAGAAACGTCGGATGCTACGACGAAGTTTCACACACACAAAGGTGTGCGTGTGAGTATGAATATGAATCTTTACAGCAATTGTTTAGACGGTTATTGCCTCAAATCTGTGGATTTTCCGGCACCACCACTATTCACTTCTGTGTATCGATATATATATATATATATTGTCAATATATATATAAAGAGTGTTTATTTGGTTGGTGTGTGCGCATTGGTGAATGCCTATCTATATCTATTAGCTATGATGAGACTTGATAGACAAGAGCGAGAGAAAGTGGTCAGGTGGACTTACAGAAAACAGGAAAAGTAAACAAAGCACATATATCTATGCAAGAAAGCTAAGTCACGTGAATTTTCAGGCTATGAACTAATGAATTTAAATTTGAATTTTTTATCCAGTAGTATAAATATTAAAACTGAAATATAAAAAAAAAAAAAATGTAACGTTTAGGGCGACTATTATGACAGGCGTATTAAAGATCCCGCCCGCCTGCGATTTTAATTTCAGACCCTTGACTTAAATACTCTTAGGTCCATGTTGCTTTATTAATTACTCACATGTCCAAAACACCACATAAGATTCCTAAACTACCCTTTCCCCCATTAAATACACAATCCCACTCATTCCAATCCTAAATCATTCGCCCACCACTATTCATTATGCTCCCACCTCCCCAATTCCACCCACATGCAATCTCAATCTTCCACCACCACAATCTCAATCTTCCACCACCACCACCTCAAATGTTCTTCCCTTTACCACCATCAACCTCACGCGGCCACAACGACGACGACGCCTCCCCACCACGTAGACGGCGGCGCCACCATCAATAAGGGGGAAGATGCCTATTTTTTAAATAGGCTGCACGACAATGGCGGTGGCGGTGGAAGAACCTTCACGACGACGACGGTGACGGTTCTAGGGTGGAGGCCTTCTACCGAATCCGATTCAATCTATTCCTAGAACCAACGTTATGGATTCGTCGCGATTTTTTGAGTATGGAGTAGTAGTCAGAGGAGGCGGGTCTAGCGACGGTGACGGTGAGCGGAGGTTGGTAGTCGCAAACTCGACTTCTACATATCTCTGCGATTTTTGTTTGGATTTTTCTAGATCTTTGTGTGATTTTTGTTGCGATTTTTGATGCGATTTTCTAGATCTTTCCTTCATTTTCAGATCTGTGTTTTTGCAGAGGTGAGCAGAGATTGCTATGTGTGTGTCAAATTGAAGGTGAGCGGAGGTTGCTATGTGTTTATGAAATTGAAGGTGAGCGGAGGTTGCTATGTGTTTTGCAGCTTTGTGCTAATTTTTTGGGTTTGAGGGGTGGTCAAATTGAAGATGCAGATCTGGAGCTTGTGTGGGATATTTTATTTTTGCAAATTGAAGATGCAGATTTTTGGTGCATGTGTTTGGATATTATTTTGACTATTATTTTTTGGTGAATTTTCTGAATTTTAAAAAATTGCAGATCTAGATTTCTTTATGCTTTTCTGGATTTTCTGGATTTTAAGACACTTTTTAAGATTTGTGGAAATCTGGGTTTCTATGTTTTTAAGAGTTAGTGTTTTTCTGCAAATTTCCGGTGAGTTTGGTGTCTCTGGTGTTTCTGCAAGATTGATGATTGATGATGGAGGTAGAAGACGATGGGTTTGGAAATAGAAGAATTTTGTTCATCAAGATTGTTGATTTTGTTGATATTTTTTTTTGGAAATAGAAGATGATTTTTTGTAGACGAATTTGTTTGAATTTGCGTTGTAGATGTAGGATTTGGATCTGTTTGTGATTCTTTTTCGAATCTGGTTTGTAATGGAGATGCACATGTTCATTAAAAAATGAACATATTCATATTTACATGAACATATGCATGTAAACATGCATTGTGCATGTTGAACTGGAGACAAAAATGTGTAATTTTTTAGATTTTGGACAAAGATATGTAATTTTTTTGTTTTAAGATATGTAAATTTATGTAATTTTCAATTTTGATATGAAAATTTTAAGATTCTAATACTTTTTAATGCTTTTTTTAAGGATTAAATTATGTGGATGTATTAAACTGTAACTAAAATGCACATATGCATGTTCCTATTTTTTGAATTTTATCCACTCCCTTAAGGGAAAGACAAGATTTTTATAAATAGGAGAAAATGGGTATTTTTATCTTTTCAAATATGGTTTTGGACCTCCTAGTACTTTAAAAAAATCTTGCACCTATTAGTACTTGAACTCAGTGTTTTCATAACCGAATCGGAGACCAAACCGGACTGAGCATCGGTTAGCCGTTCAACCGCTAAAATGATCCTTGTCTAATTTTTTTTAATATTTTCTATGTTTTACTATTTTTTTAAAATGTTCAATTCATCAATGCACTTATAATATTAATATTTAACATTAATTAATCAACTTGAGGCGTATAAATAATATAAATATTGTGATGATTTTCTTGAAGAAAGAAAGATTAATTTTTTTTTGTTACATCCTCAATTTAGCTAATTAAAGCTCCAAACATGTTAGGCCCATATAACTATTAGTTAGGTCCGCCACTTTCATGTTTGCGCGAAGAAGCCCATTAAATTTTAGGAAATAGATTAATACTACTTATTAACCCTACAAGGTGTTTCTCGTTCAAAACCCTACCAACCCAGTTCCAATACTTCAGCCTCCAACCTCTCGCAGTCAAGTCAACACCATCCTTTCTTCAATAATGAGAGAGATTTGGGGAGAGATTTCTTCAATAATGAGAGAGATTTGGGGAGAGAAAGAGCAGTTGTGTTCGCAACTTCATGGAGTTAGGAACGAGTCCACCGTTGCCATGGGGAAGAGCCGCCGCCGCCGGAGGGAGGAGTCGGCCGCCTGTCAATGTTTCAAGACAAAGTCTACTATGCAAATTTGTATAGATGCAAAAATTTTAATTTTCAACCAAATTCTGTAATTGATAAATGTAATATAAATTTGAGTGGTTCATGGTTCACTCGGTCCGACTAGTTCATGGTTCACCCAGCTCAAATAGGTCATAATTTATGATTAATTATTTAGTGTTTAGGGTGTAGTTGGTTGATTTAGGACAATTTTATAGATTTTCATCTATACAAATTTGCACACTAGACCAACTCATTTTTCAAAAACTCAATTTTTTTTTAAAAGTCGAACCGGTTTTTTTTAATTTTTCCAATTTTTGCCGGGTTTGACCGGTTTTTACGGGTTTTGACCGGTTCAACCTGTAAAACGGTTTTTAGGGGGTGATCGGACCGATTCCGAGACCGGTTCCCGATTTAACGGTCAAACCGGCCGGTCCGGTCCGGTTTTGAAATTATTGCTTGAACTTCTATTTTTGGACTAGAAAGTCACCTATTCTAAAATCTACTTCTCCTCCCTTCTTTATAACTTCATTTTACATTTATTCTAATACTTATTCAATGTGGGACAAATCTTTTTCTCTTTTTATATTATTTTTTCTCACATTTCATCTAATACTTATTCAATGTGGGACAAAATCTATTTTTCAAGAAAACCAACTCGTTTATATTATTTTTATGGTTAAAGTTTGATTAATTAAATTTAAATATTAATATTATAAGTCCATTGATAAATTAGTCAATTTTTTAAAAAAATAGTAAAATATAAAAAATATTTTAAAAAATAGACATAAATCATTTAAACGGTTGAACCGCTGACCGGTGATCTGTCCGGTTCGATCACCGGTTTGATTATGAAAACACTGGTTGTAACTACACATGAGTCTATTGAGAAGAAAATTGTCCGTGGAAAATATTGATCAAATTTGTTTTATTATTTTGAAACTTTTTTTTTAGAAAAAGTTAATTACGTAAACTGTAACCAAGTGATAATAAAAGATTGACACTTGTGTACACCAATTGCATAAAGTGCAAATTGGATTCAATTATAATTTGAATGAACCATGCACTCTAAACCCTAAACAATGAATCTTAAATCATATATGAACCATTCGGGCCGGGTGAACCATGAACCACTTGGGCCAAGTGAACCATGAACCACTCGGGCCGGGTTTGGGTCCGGGCCGAGAAAAAAAAAACTAAAACTGAAGTTAAAGTTAAAAGAAAACTGAAATTAAAAAAAAAAATTAGAAAAATAACATCTAAAATTAAATTGTACCAACTTGATTTGGTGCAAGTGATTCACACGAGAATTTGCCATAATAAAATATACACATTTTTCAATCCACTAAGTATTACTTTCTCTTATACAAGTTAAGTGACATTTTGACTTTTTATTTCATTTGCAAATTGAATTCATTTTGCACTTTAAATTTAATATAAATTATTTGTATTTCTTTCAAATTTATTCATAAAATTATTAAAATATTGAGATAAATGTATTCTTTCAATAAAAAAATATATTTATTAAATGTTAATAAAAAATCAACTATCTTCTTAATATATGCACATTCGTCCAAAATGACATAGTAGTATATATTTTGAATATGATGGAATATCAAATGTACAACATTGGTTTCTTCATGTTGATCGATCTCCAAGAACAACGTTTATTTCAAATTGAGATAAATGTTTATTGCACCATTACATTTATGTTATAAAAACCAGCTCATTTCTTTATTGCAAGATGTTATTGATCTTTTAGCTTGTATATATGACAAAAAATTGGAGTGGTGTGAGTTTTCATCACATATGTAGACTCTTTTCTATCCAGAATGACTGATGTTTTAGGGTGGAGATCTTGTTTTAAAATATTTGATGTTTTAAATCAATTTCACAATATTTCTCTTTTTTACCCATGCCTTAATCCAAAAAATTCTCATATTTTTGATCTAAAAAATCACTTATTAGTAAATGGGGGAGTACTAAATAAAGATAATTAATTATAATATATTTGTCATTATACGTTAATTTTTAATTTCACCAATAAATTCTAAAACATCAATTATTTTGAATCAAGGGGAGTATATAATTTGTGGGCTCATAATCAAATACACGAATTATCATATTTTAAAACAAAGTGAAGTCTAATTGCTAAAGCTAAGCAACCATTTTATATAGGAGACCGTTTAAAAACAAAACTCTGTCTTCATATATTTTAAGTAAAATACATTATATATAGTATATCTCAAAAAAAAAAAAATTATACTACTAAATGATGTATGTATCTATGACTTTATATGTGAGTTCTGCAACTGGTTAAAAAAAGGTAACCTCTAATTTTTGTAATTTCACATGCATTTTGACAATAACATAAATATTGATGAAACAAATGGGAATATCTTGTTTTTCCTTTTCTTTTTAAATATTTGAAGTCTCATTGAAGTCGCGTTTAAGCTAAACACGACATAGCCTAGCAAGACCATTTTTCTGAAGCATAGCCCAGAAAACTGCCCCAAACAAACACTCCAAAAACCCTTTCGCTTCCATTTCTTCTCCCTCAGTCTACCAGATACTTAGGGCAAAGATATATATATACACACCTATAGATACATACATGAATATACAACAGAATTAAGCATACAGTTTCCGTGCCTCATTCTCGCTCTAGAAACCGTCAACAGCTTGTGGAACGAGAAATTGTAGTTCTACAGCTGTTTTCAGTAACCCATGGAGCTGCTCCGATCGAATCTCTCTCGGGTTCGAATTCCCGAGCCCACCAATCGCATCTACAAGCAGGAATGCTGCATTTCGTTCGAGACTCCGGTATTTATTTGCTCTGTTTATTAGACGCTACGGTTTTGATGTGATAACAGATATGGATATCAATGTACGCGCATATTAATGTGTGATTGTTATAAGCGCAGTGGCAACATGTCTATTTCCTCTTCGGATTGTTTGCGTGTTGTTGTTGTCTCTGCTTTATGATTCTGTTTAAAATTAGGGTTTATGAAATGGTGTGAGATTAGTTATTTGAGGTGGTCTAACTTTGACCACAGGCTCTGGAACATGCTTCGTATGGCATAAATGTTGCTCAACTATTATTTTAGTAGCTATGTTTTTCAGTATACTGTTGTGTGGTGAAGAGTTTGGGGTGAATTTAGTTATATGAAGATTTCGGATGCTGAAATATATTTGCATTTCCTCCAAGTTTGTTGTACTGCGTTACCTAAATACGTTTCTATTGTCCTTTTCCAGAAATCAGAAGGTGGGTTGTTTGTAGATATGAATTCATTTCTTGCTTTTGGCAAGGAATTTGTTGCTTGGAACTATGAGAAGTCTGGAAATCCTGTTTATCTGCACATCAAAGAGACTCAAAAGCTGGTTTCAGAAGATCGACCATCAAAGAAACCAACACTTCTAGCCATAGGTAATGAGTGAATTAGAATCCTAGACTTTTAAGTGGAGTACTGCATAATTGACACAATTATATTCTTTTGATTTATGAATTCTTTTTCTGTCTCTCTTTCGTTTTTCTTTTCTTTTTAATTGAAATAAACAGCCTGTAATTTGCCTATTTTTTATTTTAGCTTCACCTGCGAGTTTATTATTCAATCCCTGGCCTCATAAGTTACAATAACTAGTAGCTTGGGATATATTGAGGGATTGACATCTTTTAGACTGATTCAAATGATGCGTCCAATAGTGAAAATTGAGAGATTCAACGTTCTCTCAAATTACTAGTTCACTTACTTGTATCTTTTTCTATGTTCTGTGTATATCTGTGAGATATGACCATTTTAGCATGTTTGACTAATTCTCTGTTTAGCTCTTATCATAGTTATTAAAGGCGCGCCCGAGGCGCGCCTAAGGCGCAAGGCGCTCGGGGCGCTAGCCACCTCGCCTGCCATAGGTCCAGGCGGTTGGGATTTTCTGGGCGCTCGCCTGGGGGCGCCTTTCGGCGCCTTGACTCGGGCAAAGGCGCGCCTAAGGCGTGCCTTGCGTACATCTAGGGTTTGAAATAAAAATAAACATTTTTTTATTTGTCAAATAACATCAGAATAATAAAAAATACTATCGCTTAAGTCTTAATATTTAAGTGAAACGCATCTAGGGTTTCAAGATTCACTTTTTATCAAGTATAATCGTGCGTTGAAGCATCGGTAATCGGTATGACTCACGTAATCACATTGATCCTATCTCTTTGAGGGATATAGATGAAAGCAATGAGTGGATGGTTGGTCTAATGGAAGATGAAGATGAGTTGGTTCACCAAGGTGAAAATTTGACTTGGGGTATTGCTACAGAAGCAATGGTTAGGTTTACTAAGAAATTATCAAGGTCTTGTGTTGTTTTTTCCAGGGATGCAAGGCGCGCGCCTAAGGCGCCAGGCACTGCTTCGCGCCTTGTGGCGCCTTGCGCCATTAATAACTATGGCTCTTATATTCTGCTTCTTACTCTTTTATATCTCTGTTAGATGCGTAAATTGCATGCTTGAAGTGAACCTTATTTGTTTTTGATATTCTCAAGGTTATGGAACTTATATCACATACAACTGGAGGTTCTTTGTGAAGATGTTCTGCTAATTAGCACCTTGTTTTCGGTTTGTAGGTGTTGAAGGAGGATTTGACAACAATGACCCGGAATATGAACAGAGTTATGAAATAGTCATTTTACCAGACTATGTTACCCTTCCTTTTCCATCAGTGGAGTTGCCAGAAAAGGTATTACATATGCCAATTATATTTGTTAAGTGTAAGATAGGGAAATGACAATTTTATACTTCCGATGCAACTTTTATTGATCTTGCAGGTCAGATTAGCAGTTGATGCAGTCATTATGAATGCTGGTGCTGAGAAGAAAGAACAAGTCGCTGCTTGGACTGCTGATGCGAAAATCATCAGTAAACATGCCATGGAATTGAAACAGTTGGACAATGGGGTCCTTGTTCCACCATCTGGTTGGAACTGTGAGAATTGTGATAAAACTGACAATCTTTGGTTGAACCTAACCGATGGGTCAATCCTCTGTGGTAGAAGAAATTGGGATGGAAGTGGGGGCAATGACCATGCAGTTAATCATTACAGTGTTACTGGATATCCTCTTGCTGTGAAGCTTGGAACTATAACTGCTGATTTAGAAGCAGCAGGTAATACCAGCATACTCTCCATTTTCTACCTGTTTGTAATTATTCATGCTTTTATCTCCTGGAATTGACTATTGAGTATGGTGCATGGTACCTTTCCTTTGGGAATACAGTCAGTGACATGCAAAAATCATTATGATAGACTTCTAGCATATATGTGGCTAATGCATTTTGTGTTTGGGCGTGATAGGGTGGGGTCTGGGGGAGTCAATTTTGTTGGGATTTCTTGTCAATTTATGATGATGTTTCTTTTGTATTCGATGCTAGTTTTTAGAAAATCCAGTCTCTTCTTCCTGTTAAATAGTATCATATACTCCCTCCGTCCGATCTTGTTTACACTATTTCTGTTTTGGGCGTCCCAATCTAGTTTACACAATTCCTTAAATGGAAATACTCACTTTATACTTTATACTTTATCACTTTATCACATAAAATACTAATAAACAACTCTTTCTACCCCCAATACTTTATCACTTTATCACATAAAATACTAATAAACAACTCTTTCTACCCCAACACTTTATCACTTTTTCTTAAACTCCGAGCACACAGTAATTGTGTAAACAAGATTGGGATGGAGGGAGTATCAAAATTTAGATTGTGGATAGATGTGTCGAATTGGTGAAAACCTACTTAATGTGGTTTATGTTGAAGACGGATCATTATGATGGTCTACAGGAGCCTATGTGTCATTAGGCTTCTCATGATTGTAGTTATGTTGGTTATTCATAAAGTAATAGTAGTAATTTTTTTTGGTGTAGTAGATAATAGATTTATCTTTTTAGTTATTGACTTCATGTTTTTAAATAGACTAGTTAGCCTGACTGAAAAGGTTGGTAAAACTAATATGTGACAATGAAGTTCGAAGTGCAAAATTATAGTCTCTGGCCTTTCATTTATGAGTCAAACCAATGTAGTTGCTTTATTTGTATTTTCATGAGTAATCATGAATTTCAAACTTTGGCAGCTCAGATGTTTACTCTTATGACGAGGATGCAATTGTTATGGACCCACTTCTAGCACAGCATCTGCAACATTTTGGTATTGACTTTTCATCCCTTCAAAAGGTAAGCTGTTGAAAACTTGATGGAAGTTGCTTCACTTATGATTAACCATGAGATATCCCCATGTAAATAACTTGCATGCTTTGTTGGTTGTCTTTTTACAACTTGGCTGTTACCTCATAATTTGCCAATTCTATAGAACTAGGCTTTTGTTTTGTTCTTGCTAAAATGTGTTTATTAATCATGAAAATTTTCTTGTTAATATTTTAAGACTGAAATGACTACTGCTGAGAGAGAACTTGATCAAAACACCAATTTTGACTGGAACCGCATTCAAGAGAGTGGACAGGATGCTGAACCACTTTTTGGACCGGGTTATACTGGACTTGTAAATCTTGGCAACAGGTTTTAGCTCTCTTTAGTTAGATATAGAATTTTATGTTGTTTCTGTCATCTTTGTTCTAAAATGGTTTGTCTTGCAGCTGTTACTTGGCTGCAACTATGCAAGTAGTGTTCTCCACGCGTGGCTTCTGTTCAAGGTCAGTAACTGCACTATAGCTATCGGATAGTAATTGACTTTTGACACTATTGAGCTATTTTTATCATCACTTTTGTTCTTGAGACTTAACCTTATGTTGAATTTTTTGCCTCTAGGTATTATTTGGACAATAATTTGAAAGTGGCTTTTAATTCAGCCCCATCTGATCCAACTGTGGACCTAAATACACAATTGTAAGTAACTTACCCTTTTTAATTAGAATACATATTCAATAAAGTATTCCCTATATGAGGCAGCAGCATTTTTCGAGAATGAAAGAGTTGGATTATATGGCCATTTTGCATGTGATAAAAGTTATTGCCAGTTTCTTTCTTGATGAAGGAAGACCTTTTTATGGCATAAAAGTTTTTCTCTTAATGTGTGGTGGGTTGGGTTAGTTATTTCTTTAGCTGCCACCTGCTTTTGTAAGATGTTAAACATCCTATTGCAATTGATGGATTTGCTTAGTACTACACAGGACACTAATGGAGAAAGTATATATATTGTTATTATTTGTTGCCACATTCATGGGTGAATGCCTTTTCTGCGCAGAACAAAGCTAGCCCATGGTTTGCTCTCTGGAAAATATTCTATTCCAACTACTAAGGTAATTCAGTTATTTTATTTAGTGTCTTTCTTTTTCCCCTTTATTTGTTGCTGTATATAACCTTGTGTTCTCCTTCCAGAAAGATGTTGCAGGAGACACTGCGCTGACCACATTAACTGCTGTAAGCACCTGTTCATTTGTATCCACTCTCATAATAGTTTATTATTAGTTGAAGATATTCTCAAGTATCAATGTATGATTAATGTATTAGAGATCAAGTAAGAATACAACAGCTGTCTGTAACTTTATTTTGTGAAATTAATTAGATAATTGATACAAAGAAGTTAATTATAGTATTATATTGCTTTAAGATGTCTGTTGCACTGCTTCTGTAAGATGCATTATCACCCTTTATTCAAGTGTTTGACCTGTCTGCAAATTTCAGAAACAAGAAGGAATTCCTCCTCGCATGTTCAAGTCCGTAATTGCTGCAAATCATCCTGAATTTTCAACTATGAGACAGCAGGTATGTTTACAAGGTTGTTTTGTTATCAACAAGTAAATCAGCTGTGGACTGATGGACTAATGAGTCTACCTTGTTCTTGGGTTAATTTAATAGATTTTTCTTGATTGACATTTCATAGATGGCATTTAAAAAAATTATTGTTGAGTAATAGCTAAATGCCTTGTGTATCGGCGGAACAAAACATGATAGTGGCTTGTGTGACTGTTATGTCTGTCTTGTATAGTTGGCTAAAACTGCTTATGCTTTTTAGCTCAGATATGTTATAACCTTTGAATGAGGAACCTGCTATTATTTCTGGATATACCATTCAAGTTTTTCACTTTCTTTTACCTTGCATATTTGTTTTATATGGTTGATGATTAAAGAGAAACTCTTATGTAGGATGCTTTAGAGTTCTTTCTGCATCTCCTTGATCAAGTCGAGCGGAGCAACCCAGGAAATACCATCTCAGATCCTTCAAGAAGTTTTAAGTTTGGTGTTGAAGAGCGACTGCAATGTCCCTCAGGCAAAGTTGCTTACAATAAAAGATATGACTACATCCTCTCTCTGAATATTCCACTCCACAAAGCTACAAACAAAAGTAAGTTCAGTTTAATTCATTATTACAAGCGTAAAATCATAATCTTTATTCTGAACCCCCACACTGTTTTGGTTATTCCAGAAGAATTAGAAGATTTCAAAAAACTAAAAGCTGAGAAGGACGCAAAGGGGGAAGAATTGTAAGTTGAAACCCTGTCATCCTTGTATGTGTTCATTTTGTTCCGTCTCTTGCTTCACATATCTTCTGCAACAGGTCTTCTGATGAAATTGTTCGCCCGCGAGTACCTTTGATGGACTGTTTGGATTGTTTTGCTGCTCCTGAAGAGTTGCATGATTTTTACAGCAGTGCATTAAATGCCAAGACAACTGCAATCAAGTGAGTGTTCTCCTCCTCACAGTGTTACCATCCTGAGAAAACAAGGAATGGAATTTTGGTATTTTCTCTCCTTCCCGATTACTTAAATGTGGAGGGTTGGCTACTCCTTGTACATGTGCTGAAGAAGATGAGAGCACTAAGATGACTTTATGATGAATATTAACTTTTCTCTTCATTCACCACATCTAACTTAAATTTTTATGTTGTTGCAGGACTACAGGCCTGACTTCGTTTCCTGATTATCTGGTGTTGCACATGAGAAAATTCCTCTTGGAGGAGGGTTGGGTCCCCAAAAAACTTGGTGCGTACTCACCTAATCTTGTCTTTATTTCAGAAGCAATTTATAGGGATATTGATTTAATGATACATTTTCGCGGGTTCTTCCCGTTTTGTCCTTTAGATGTCTATATAGATGTTCCTGATACCATTGACATCAGCAATATGCGCAGCAAAGGTCTTCAACCAGGAGAGGAATTGTTACCTGATGGTGGTATGTGCTCTCTTCTTTTATTTACTCTTTTTTTAATGCTTTTTAATATTTGATTTTGGGAGCAGTTAGATTGGTTTCTTGCATAGTCACATGACTTAACATCGGATAATTTGGGATTGTCTTATTAATGAATGGTATTTATTATCACGTCTCTTCTGTTGTAATTTTGGCTTGTAATCTAAAAGTTTGCCATTTGATATCTGATGCTCAAAATGTTTTATTTTGATATTGTTAAGTAATAATTTTACCGCTATTATATATATATATATATATATATATATATATATTTATATATATACATCATATGTTCTCTTGATTGGCCGCTTAGAGATGAATGGTATGGTGATGACCTATGTCAGAATGAACATTGTTTTGAGCCACAGTTCTGGGGGGTAGATTTATTTCCTGTTGAACTTCTTACTGTTTATTATGGAATCTTTTGGTTGTGTTACTGGCTGATGAAGCACCAACCTCCCACAACACACACACACACACACCCCCCAAAAAAAAAGCCCTAAATATTGTTATTTTGCTTCTTATCTATGTTCAGCTGCTGATGCTGATGATGGTGGGATGAATGCCAAAGAGGACATTGTTAACCAACTCGTGTCTATGGGATTTCAATATCTTCATTGTCAAAAAGCTGCTATCAATACCTTCAATGCTGGAGTGGAAGAAGCAATGAATTGGTTACTGAACCACATGGGTGATCCAGGTATTCCATATTAAGGATTGGACTTATAAAGATTAGTTTGAGTTCTCCTTGGTTTAAGGACCCCACTTGATAATCTTATTTCCCCCAGATATTGATGAACCAATTGCTAAAGCACAAAAGAGTGCTCCATATGTTGATCCATCAAAAGTGGAGACATTGTTATCATTTGGTTTTGAGGAAGAAATTGCACGTAAGGCTCTACAGGCATCGGTAATACACTTACTATGAGATTATTCGACTTTTTTTAATTCTTGCATGTCAAGCGGAGTGTTGGAGTTGTAATAACCAATACTTAATATTTTACAGGATGGTGATATTGAAAAAGCTACTGAATGGATATTTAATCCTCCTAGTATGTCAAATATGGACACTACACCTAGTAGTTGTGGAAATGTGGTGGATGCTGCTCTGCCTGATGGTCAAGGAAGTCTGTTTTTCGAACTCCTTCAATTATTTATTGTGTGTTTTGACTGCTGGTGCTTTTCAATAGAAGCAGATGCTCAATTCATTACTATTTAATTCATGTAGTTGCATGCCTCTATTCTGCTGAACACTTCCACTAGGCACTATCTCAAATTCTTTTTTGAATTTGTATAACTAAACATTTGGATATCTGAACGGAGAAAACTCATAAGTCATAAGTACTGAACATCTTAAAAAAAAATCACCATTTTGTGTGTGGGAAGCCTTCATAGATATATGTGGGTGGTGGGGGGGGTGGGTGGGTGGGTACTTTGGTTGTTTGGATTATGCATTGTGTTTGTGGTGGCCAATATTACTGGTTATATATATATGAGTAGCACTTGGTGAATTTATAAGGTGGCTTGGTGAATTTGTAGAGTGTTTGGGTGCTTTATGTACTAACAACTAACTTTGTCCGATAAAAAAAAAAATGAGTAGCACTTGGGTGCACCAGTTGCACCATGCAACGGTGCACAACTAATTCTTTCCAATGAGAACAACTAATACTGTTCAGTGCAAACAACTGATACTGACCAACTAATACCTATTAGGCAAACAACTAATACCTTTTAAAAATGCACTTGAGTTATAATATGTGGATGGTGGGGGGTGGGTGGGTGGGTACTTTGGTGGTTTGGATTATGCATTGTGTTTGTGGTGGCCAATATTACTGGTTATATATATATGAGTAGCACTTGGGTGCACCAGTTGCACCATGCAACGGTGCACAACTAATTCTTTCCAATGAGAACAACTAATACTGTTCAGTGTAAACAACTGATACTGACCAACTAATACCATTTAAAAATGCACTTGAGTTGCATGGTGCAACTGGTGCATAGAAGTATTTGCCATGTCATGTTAGGTAGTCACTGTTTGATTGCTGATGTTTTAGCATTCTGATGCTTTCTTTTGACACTTTTCAGAATACCGACTTATTGGATTAGTAAGCCACATAGGGACATCTACACACTGTGGGCATTATGTTGCTCATATCTACAAGAATGGTGGGTGGGTGATCTTCAATGATGATAAAGTTGCAGTTTCTAAGAATCCACCAACCGACATGGGATACTTGTATTTCTTTGAGAGAATTGATGGTTGAATTACTCAAATGCAGTGCTGATGCTTTGTTAGATTAGCCAGAGATTTGAAAGGTTGAAAACATGCAAATTTTATGATGTCAAGGAAATGAGGCTTGTGTAAACGTTGTCATATTCTTGATCCGTGCAAGAGACGGAAATGGTCTTCTTTATACCAATTTGCTGTTTTTCTTTTTTGTTGTGTCAGAGATACTTGAGATGCCATATGGTTAGATTTGATGATACAGGTTCAGGTGAATTCGTATCGAATTTTAGGAAATATGGTTTTGCCTTTTGTCCAAATTAGCAAGCTATGCATTGATACATGCGCTTGCAGATGAAGTTGTGGTAGTTATGATTAACATCCTAATGTTATACGCACGACTGAGCAAGATCTTGAAATTTGAGGCTTGATCAGGCGAAAAAAAGAAAAAACAAAGACTTGCCTGTTTTCAAGTCCTGATATGGGCTTGTGAAATGGAATCATTTACACGTTCTAGTGTGAGATGGGTTGGAAGATGAATTTAAATTTACAGTAGTTTATTTTTATCTAATTCCTCATGAATGTTAAACACTCTCAAATGGTTTGGGTTTCTAGTTTTTCTATTAAATAGGTCAAACTGAATGGTTGTTTACTCATTGAGCTCATTAAAATAAGGAAAATCATACTTTTCTAGAATTACTATTTGGGGTCATTGCTATCAACCCTTGTTAATAAGTAATTGACAAAATACATCTTCAGGTCACTAAATTATTAATTTTTGTTTCGAAAGGTCTTTAAATTATTTTTTTATTTTAATAAGTTCTGAGCTATTAAATTTTGTTTTGAAAGGTCCTTATACTATTTTTTTTTTGTTTAATGAAGTCCTTAAACTATTGATTTTTGTTTTACACAGTCCTTAATGGAACCATTATATTAAGTAAAACAATGGTCAATATTGACAATTTTGAAAATAATGATGTGTGTATTTACTTAACGGTTCTGTTAGATGATTAAAAAAAATAGTAAAAAAGGACTGCTTAAAATAAAAATCAATAATTTAGGGACTTTATTAAACAAAAAAATAGTTTAGGTATCTTTCGAAATAAAAGTTAATAGTTCAGGGTCTTCTTAAAATAAAAAATAAATAGTTTAGGGACCTTTTGAAACAAAAAATAATAGTTTAGAGACCTAAAAATACATTTTGTCAAAGTAATATTATAAACATAAACAACTCTCGCACTAAAACATGTATAAATGATAGATGATGTATCTAATTTGGGATGTATAAATGATAAATGATGTATCTAATTAATTTGGGATGAAACTAAAATACGTATAAATGATAAAGAATATCACTCTTGTGAATCAGGTTCATAACATGAATCCTAATTTAATATGAACCTTTTTGAGGGATGAGTTGATCCGAATTTTCGCTCCCAATCTATTCACTTTAATTTTCGCCCCATTCACGCTAAACAATGATTTGTAGGGGTATAAGTTAGTCAAGCCAACTCACGAGCTACTCGTGCTCGACTCGTAAAAAGATCGCAATAAACTCAAGCATAATAGAGTTGTGTTCGAGCTACTTGAGTAGCTATCGAGTTCGAGCTCATAAATACTCAAATCGAGAGGTTCACGAGCTTAATCGAACTTGCACAATAATTACTATTATGCCATTAATTTACTAAATATATATACTTATATTTTAATAATATATTTTATATTTAAATTTATAAAATTATATAGGTAATCAAGTCGAGTTCGAATATATCGAGTTTTTTGTCGAGCCGAGTTCGAGCTTAAAAAGGCTCGACCGATTTCGAATTGAGTTTTGAACTTCGAATATTCTAATCGAGTCAAGTTCGAGCTCAACACTACTCTACTCGACTCGGCTCCTTTACACCCTTAATGATCCGCGCCACTGCATCTCGCGCCGTTGTGCCTCATTCCGCGCTGCTCTCGCGCCGCTGCACCACGCTCTTCCACACCATCACAATGAAGAAGTGATAAATTTTTTTCATAACAGTAATACTTTTTCTTCATAACAATGATAGTTTATGTGTATAATAGTGATCTTAGTATAGCATACAGTGACAATGATAGTTTTTCTGAGTAACAATGATATATATTTTTTTGCATACACCAGTGATAATTTAATAGCATTACAATGAGAGTTATATACATAGCAATGATAGTTTATGTGTGTAACAATGATACTTAGTATAACATACAATGATAATATTTCTGAGTAACAGTGATAGTTTTTCTGAGTAACAAATCAGTGCCAAGTCTTACTCTCGTATATAATTTTATCGTGTAATTTCTGCAAATGTGGGCACATCTTTGATATCCGAAATATACAAAGATCTTATGAAAGAATAATATATGGGCTAGGTCTTGTATGCACCCGGGTGCACCGTACACTCATAGTGCATTTTAAAAGAGTGCAACTTGTTATGTTGAAAAGTGTGACATATTTACACAGAAAAGTGCAACTGTTGATATGGGAACATAGTTGCATGCTTCTGTTTGGAATAGTTGCACGTTTTTGTTTTGTATAGTTGCACGCTTCTAAAATGCACTATGAGTGCACAGTGCACCCGGGTGCATGTTGGGATTATACTGGAAAATATGCTTTTACTTTGTATAATCAAAACTGAATTTCGGACTTATTTACTGAAATAAATTGTTTATCACTGATGCTTTAAATATTATCGAATGTTACATATATTTACTGCATAACTGTTCAATAAATCGTACGTGTTACATTGTAGTTAATTTAGTGATACCAGATCACAGAAGATTAAATTAACAGTCCCATTGTAACTAAAAGTACGCCATTCACGACCTAGATGGAAATGAACAATCCATCGTGAAAGGTTGAAGTGTAAGGCTCGGATTGGCTTGTCTTGACCAAGAGATTACACTAGTGCATGACTGATGCACTGAATAGGACCTACAGGAGGACAAAATCTTCAGAACTGAACAAGGAAGAATTAGACCTCAGTGGTTCGTTATTTCTTAATCTCCGTTCCTTAAATAGGATCACGTGCGGTTGGTAACTATTGCTTTGACTTATCATGGGTAGAGAATCAACGAGATTCAATACTTTTTATCTTGGGCAATATTATTGGTCACATGTGATTGCTAAGATTTAATACGGAGAATCGTGTGCAAGTACGCTTGTTCGATTTTCCCAATTGGGAGGTTCATAAGCTTTATCATACCAAATCTTGCAAGTGGAATTAGTTTCCGGTATGGATAATAATGTTGAACCGTTCCTTGACCAAGGACAAAAGGTATTAATTAATGGAAAGCTGTTTCAGTGGCTTGAATTAATTAATGGGCTAGATAATCTTAAACACGGGAAATAATAACCGGGAGCCATATTGACTGTAATATGGGTTAAGATGGATAGTGCAATATTAATTATGTAGTGGGATTAATTAATATTTATGGGCTTGAATAATATTGTGGCTCAATATTGATAATTCAAGATCTATTGGAAGGTCAAATCTTAATTCTCCTAAAGGCCCCCTAAGTAGCCCAACATATAGTCCAATAACTGAAAAAGTTGTTTAAAATAAAATAAATATTGTTGCTTATTTTTTCCATTATTTTTGAAATTTATGGATAAAAAGGGGAGAAAGATTTTCTTTGAATTTTGTTATGGAATGAAGATATGTATTCTTGGAATACAAGATTATCTTATTAAATTCAAGAAATCTCTCACTTGGTTATTCATGAAGAAAATTTTGAAAATTTTGAAATATAAAGGGCAAGAAAGATTTTCTTGATTTTCTTGAAAAGATATTATGGAAGATATGTATTCTTGAAATACAAGAATATCTCATAAATTCAAGAAGATCCAAATCTTGGATTCTTGCCTATAATTTTGAAAATATCCCATAACAAAGAGTAGGTGGGATTTTGTGGAATATTATAATTATGAGAAAAAGAATATATGAGATATATTCAAGATTTCTTGGAGATCAAGAAAAGATTTTCCCACATTATTTTTGCCCAAAATTTTCGACCACCTATGCTCTATAAATAGGGGATGACTCTTTCATTCCCAAGTACAATTCCATGTGCTGAAAAAATTAGTAAATCCACAAAAGTGGTGCAACATAATTTATTTTCCTTTTGTTAATTGTTCGCAAGCGTCCTACCACCGGATAGTCGAGCAAGGATTAAGGGAATACTTGAGAAGTTCTTTTGGTGAGTCTAATCAACCAAGCCATTGCCATCCCAAGAGGTTCACGTAAACTAGTAGAATTTCGCATGCGTAGGATTTACGTGAATTAATTATATGCATGATTTGTTGTTGGATTATTATTTGAATTAATATATGATTAATTCATGCTAGTAATAATTATAAGAATTAAATTTGTTTTTAAATATTCATCCCGAATAGATCTGTGCAACTTATTCCCCAACAGTGCACATGAGACCCACTCAAATATATGTGATCATAATGTTATAATTATTATCTATTTTCTATAAATATCTTACTAGGAAGATTTTTAGAGATATGGAAATTTCATATTCAAATAAAAATCATTCCACCAAAATATCAAAATTTGCAACGAGTCCACTATGAAGCCATCAAAAGGCCTGAATCGAACCAATTAAATTATGATCCAAAAAATTAATCTTGATCCAATCAAAACTTCATTAATTAAGGAATACTTTATTAATCATGTTCTACCTCACTAAAAGAACGAGACTACACTCTTTATTTAATTGAAATTATTAAACTAATTAATCAATAATTACATCCTCATACTGATCGATCTAACACATTTCAGCTAATACTATTGAGATAACACATTAGATTTGGGTAAATAATATTAACTATTGAGAGTTATTTTGAAAAATAAATTTATGAAAAGAAGAAAATGAACATTCTTTTACATCTAACACATCCTTTCTTAATTCAAAATTTCAATTTTAATATATTATATTAATACACAATATAGAGCGCTGCGGTTAGCATATGGAGAAGTAGGACCTCTACACCCAAAAGAGTTGCCCATAAATTGTTATGGAGCATAAATATTAAATTATTAGGGAGCAGAGACGGATCTAGGATTTAACGATGGGGTAGGCTGAAATTTTTTGAAGTTTCGTCACATTATAATTTTATATTTACATATAACATTTTTTAATATATTAATTTAGGTGGTGTCATATGGAACTTCAAAACATAAAACCCATCAATAACTAAATTCGAATTTATCTGTATTTTTAATAAAATATATTTTAATAGATTGATCATTTATAAAATATATCCCTAATAATATTTAGTTAAAATAAAATCATAAAACTTATGCTCAATATTTTTTTAAACATTTCAAGAAACATTTACCAATTTTTTTTAAAAAAAATCTCATTTAACTCATGTTAATACAATATTACATTTACAATTTCTTCTTTTCAAAATATTAAATTGGCCAAAATTTTATCATTATCACAATATATAACAACTAAAAAATAAATTTTTAATACATATTCCTCAAAAGAAAAGGACAAATATTGAGAAAATAATGTAGATATTTAACACTGAACAAGTTAAATAAATAAAAGTACTAAATAAAAAAAAAAAATAGAACCATATTCAGATGATTAAATTTTAAATTTTTGGGTATGAGAGCCTCAAGAAAGCACATTCAAAATTACAATAAAATAAAATCTTTGTTGCGGATGAAATTCTTAAATCTCAATATTTTAATTAAATTATAATAAGAAAAAAAAGGAGAGACACGATATATCAGGAATTTTTTTTATATCAAGTTGTATCTTAATTTAATAACTGAATACGGAGTGTGGGGATGAACTTTAATTTTAAATTGGGATTTATAAATTAATATAAAATAAAAAATAATATTGGGTTGGTCTTAAATTCGTATATTGAATTTTATTCACATGTTATATACAGATATATAACAGATTAGTGGGAGCTTTAACAAGACATTTGAGCTTTTCCAAAAATTTTGGGCATTATTAATTTTTGAATAATTGGAAGGAAACATCTCCGGTAAGACCCCTTATGATCCATCCCTGTTAGGGAGACCTATTTCATAAATTGTTATGGAGCATAAATATTAAATTATTAGAGATACCTATTTATAAGTACATTTTAAAATTATAACTTATTAATATGTATAATTTTTTTTATATATATAGGTATATTTACACTTTTGCGTATAATTTTGAATATATATATAGTCTCGTTTGTAGCTATTAGTAATTTGCATAAAAAATTATATTTATTAGTAATTTTCCTAAATATTAATGGATATTAATGCTCTCTTTTTTATGAAATGCACCCATCTTACAAGGGTTTTTGATGATACAACCATACATAATGCTAATATATATTGTATATATAAATACATTTCTCCACGATAATTTCAAGACATAAAAGAACATTATTTTAATGGGGAAATTCCAAATATAATACTTGAAGATATTCATTGTTAATTTTTGAATAATTGGAAGGAAACATCTCCGGTAAGACTCTCAGCCAGTGCCATTATAAATTCAAATACTTTTCCTTTCACACACAAAAAAAAAAAAAAATCAAATACTTTTTGCTAGGTCAACATGAGAATTGAGAAAAGTTAGAAGGGTGTTTTTGAAAAACACTTAAAAAAAATAGATTTTATAAAACACTTATTTTCAAAAAAATAAAAAAAAGAAGAGGAATATTTGAAAATAAGTCTTCATTCAAGGAAAACTTTATTTTAAGTATATTCTTATGTTTTTAAAAAACACCTATATGGGTATCGAAAGTTTTCCTATAATAGAATAGAGTAACACTCATGTGAACTATGTTCACACATGAATTCTATCACTGTTATGTACAAAAACTTTCACTGTTTAAAAATATAAAACATTTTCTAAATAGTGATTGTTTTTGTTTATAACAGTTGTAATTTTTATACATAACAGTGAGAGTTTTTGTATGTAACAATGATACTTAAATAACCGAGTTCATAGCATGAACCAGGATCTATACAAATTTTTGTCAATAGAAGAGAATATAAGTGTCAAGTGGTACAGGTACAATGCTGGCACGTACTACACACCAATTTTAGTACAACAAGGTAACAACAGTCATATTCATAGTACAATGATAATATACCTCTTGTACTTTGAGAAATATACATCACTATATTAACAAAGTCGTAACCAACATTTCTAGGGCGGAATCTGGGAGCAATGTGAGGAAAGATTTGGATCTTAAAAACCTCATTGAGTGCAGCGTTGATGAAACGACATTTGTTCGTTTTTCTTCATTTTCGAATGACGTTTTGTCAACGTTGCATTCAATAATGTTTTTAATTCTTGGAAGCTGTTGAAGTAGATAGAACTACACAAAATACGAAATTAAGGTACATTTTATTGTTTGTTATTCCATTGCTCCTCCATGAATTGAGCATGGTCATTCAAAAATGGAAAATAGATCTTTCAAGTTCCAACTACTTTGGTAATAGAAGTTAGTGAAACAAAACTTCATTTCAGAAAACAACTGTGTTTATTTCCCTCTCATTATCCTTTCATAAGACATAAGACTATAGATACAATATAAACTCTATATCTTTTTTCTACATGTCACCTTATGGGGCCATTACTCCTTCAATTGTATAGGTGAGAGAGTCCACCAAATCCACTTTGAAAAGCAGTGCGTGCAAGGTTTGCATCGGATCGTAAGTTGGGTCAAGTTTCCGTTGCCAACCCTACAACAAAATCAAGAGCATAAAGATTAATAGCACATATTATAGCTTGCTTCTGTTGGTATGGCGAAGTTCAGTGGTGAACCTTTATAATCAACCAATGGAGTTATTGCTACAAAAGTAGAAATTCTGGGGTATCTAAGTTAGAAATCTTTGAAAGCAGAATTTGCTTATAAAAGGATGATAGGAGTAGGACCAATTCTTTTTCTTAGAGGTTTCCTTGAAGAGTAAATGTTATTCTAGTGCACTTTTAGTGTTTGATGCATTTCCTTCATGTCCCTGATGATTGTGATTTGTGAGGCATAGCTAGCTTTGATCAGGAAACAGTTTTCTAACAGGCATGAATTCATCAAAGCCCTTCTATGTGTAATAGATTGCAGGGGCACTGTAAAAGGATTTTGAAAAACCGAATCTCGCAATAACTTCAAACATATATCGATCCAAGATAAAAAAAAAATTAAAAAAAATAAAATAAACAGAAGAAATGGTAAGAACTGAATAAATATCTCGACTATCCTGTAAATTTGGCCTCTTCATAAAAGTTGAAACTACTTCGTCCTCTGATAAGATAAAACTTTGAGTTCTTTCTAAAGAAGTCTTTCCTTGGTCTAAGATGATCAGAATTGGTTGATTTTAAGGGGTCTAAGATGAAATTTAAAGTAGCTACGGCTATATGGGTATCGAAGATTACAGATTTTAAGGATTTTTTTTTTTTTATCTTACTTTTAGGTGATTGGAATATTTATTTAGTGCGGACTTCTTGTCCTCTATTAGTTAACAAACTGTTAAATTCTTACAAAAAGAAAATAGAATTGTTTCTTCTGTTTGCTATCACTAAAGTTGCATTCACCCCTAGGCATTACAGAACCTTCTATTGTTATATTCTTATGTTCATGAACTGTTAAACGAGGGCATGATTTCACCAGCTGAGGTTTTAGCTATTATAAACAAGTCAACAAGTGAACAAAAGGGTTATTCTACTGCACAACATAGTTTCCAGCTAGGCTCATTGCAACTTCACAGTTCATACCTACCCCAACCAAACTTCACAGATTTAAATAAAAAATAATAATTCATCATGATGATAATTTGGCAGATTTACAAACTAAATCAAATATCTGATGAAGTAGTCTTAGAACTCATTATAAACATAAAAATCTATTCCGCAGTATTTTAATGAACATGAGCAAATATAACAACATAGCAGACAATTTACTAGAGACAACACCAAAGATCAGATGGCACGCAACATTTAAATGGAAGAAGTTTGGATTGAAATCCAGAACATACCTCCAATACCATGGTAGTTACTATTACAGTGCAAATATTGCCACCAATGTTGACTCTGTGACGCCTAACTTGTTCAAGCATTTGTTGCATGCAATCAGCTGGATGATAGTAATCTGCATCATCTAAGCCCCAGAATTTGAAAGTCTTGTCCACTTCCTATCCAAATATCAAAAACTTAAGGATCAAATTGTTATATCAAAGAAATTCAGCTTATGGACATTATCTAACATTCAAGGTATTAGCAACCCAATAATGACCTGGACTATTAGATGAGTACTTCTTTAGTGCGTGCTTATGTAAATAATATGCATTAAATGACCATGTAGGTAAATAAAAGGGTAAAAATGACCTATTACACATATATTTATTGCTATTTAATGACTTTCTTAATTAGTGTGAAACACTCTTAAATGACAAATAAAATGGGATGGAGGGAGTACAATATATATGACGTAGATATGTAAATATATCAAAGTTTAATTCGACTATCATTAATGTAACTCAAAAGATGATATGCATCTGGATAAGCACCTTGATGAATGCATCTGGATATGGGCAGTTCTGTTTGTTAGATAATCTCAGTATGCTCTCAGCAGCAGATCGACCATCACGAAGTGCCACAGCCTTGAAGAATTCAAGCAGATTGTTTCTGTCCTTCTTAGAAAGTTCAGCAGTCATGCCTACGTCAAGGAAAACAACATGAGGTCTTGATTGAAAAAAAGATTTTCCTGAAGTTTTGCTCTGTAATTCTCGGACAAGAATGTTTCCTGGATGCATGTCTGCATGGATGAAATTGTCTACCTGAAATTTAAAGAGTTACTACAATCAACTTGATAATATAATTACATAAATAGTATCTAATACAAGAGCAACTAAGGGTATGTTCGTTTTGGGCTTATAGTGGGCGTAGAAAATCCTGGACTTCAAAATCCTATTCAAAAAGTTGAGTATATGTTTATTGGGGATTTTATAGGATATGATTGTGTAGGATGGAGAAAAAGTTGATTGATTTGTATTATTATATTATTATTGTAATGATTGAATGAATGTGATGTTTTGGAAATTGTGTATAAGTGAGGGGAGTGTAGGGTGTAGGGTGCAGTAATAGTATTAGAGGTGGATGTTGTAGGATTTCAAAATACTTTGTTTGAGTATTGAAGAAAAGGGTATTTGGGATTGTATAGTCAAAGTCCGTCCGTGGTAGTCGCAAAACGAACATACCCTAAGGTACAAAGGTGGATTATGAAGATAAATTAATAAAATTTTACAATAGAAGGGTCATGCAAATGTAAACTAACACGTCGTAGATCGGTAGAAAAACTATGGAGTAGCTTGTTATAGATTAATCCATACTCCCACGTGTTTGACACTGGTACTGTTTATAGCATTATTTTTGAGTGAGGATGTAAGCTTAAAATTTCATAAAGCCGAGGAAGGATATATAGTAAGAATTTGAGTAACACAACTAGTGCACAACTAATATTGTTCAATGAAAACAACTAGTTCTGTTCAGTGAAATCAACTAATGCGGACCAACTAATACCATTTAAAAGTGCACTTGAGTTGCACGGTGAATATACTTATTTGCATAAGATTTTATAAAAAGAAAGTCATCCTGAAATCTGCTCAAAAATAGAAGTAAAGATATTGGATCAGCGTAAACCATAGCAATATTTTGATGCCAAAGGAACATCAAATGGAGCTCGCGTAAATTCAGAAATCATACCAAGAGCATCTTTAGGAGCGCATGAGTCCCAATATGAGCGAGTGCAGTTTTCATGCGTTCATGCCCATTGAGCTTGTCAACATAATGTAGAATACTTTCTCCATGCTCATAAGTTTCCACCAGAACAGCTGGATGTACCAGAGGATACAGAGGTTTTGGGAACGAGACATCCTTCCAATGACGGAAATTGTAGATAAAGCGGCTCAAGTTAGCCGCCTCCTTTGCAAGATCCACTTGAGACAACATAAACACAGCGAATTGTTGCATGCTTTCATCTAGTCTTAACCATCTCAATGTAGGGACAAACTTCGAAAATTTCGCAAACAAATTAATCAATACAAAATCTCTACGGATCGCTTCACCAACACCCGGATGTCTAACTTTCACAGCAACAAGCTTAGGCTTAATCTGTTTTCGAGGATATCTGAACCTCAAAGTAGCTCGATGAACTTGAGCCACACTGCCAGATGCCACAGGTTTCTCTTCGAAATTATCAAATATTTCAGACAACTTGCGACCAAATGCCTTCTCAACGGCGCGTTTCGTATACGCAAAGCTATGTGCTGGTGCTTTGCTGTGAAGTTCAGAGAGCTCATGGCATAGATCACTTGGGAACAGATCGGGCCTTGCTGCCGCCCACTGGCCCCATTTGATAAATGCCGGGCCCGCCTTTTCTAATGTTAGACGGACTATACGGAGCCATGATCTCCTGAACTCGATGCCAAGGGAATCAGAGACGGGAGCCAAAACCATGCAAGGGGAAAACAAAATTGCCAAGTATATGGCTCTTAGAAACAATATCAGTCCCTCTATAAGAGAAAAGATAACTGAAGTCACATAAACATGCCCACCTTGTGTGTGAACGTAGAGAGTATCTTTTATGGGGAGGTAGTCTGCATAAGCCAAGTTATTACGGTCCCAGGCTACCTCTCCAATAATGAAGGCCAAGATACCGGGTGCTAAAAGGTGTGACCGAGATAAAGCAAGACTCACTGCACATGCTATCCTACCTATGGGCGGCAAGATCGGTCCACTATAGGAATATATTTCAAAAAGTCTTCTCCATGTGATTTGGGCATGAAATCTGTAACTTGATAAACGGATACTTTTATACCCCCTACTCTTCCACAATATCTCTTTGATATTTTGGAACCTGTATGAAGATAACCCTCCATGAGGGACATTGCAGAGAGAGTACAATCTACTGTAACAGAGCCCAACTGGAGATGATTTGTGAGAATGATTAACCGCAATACACCAAGACCTAGCACTTGGGCATAGGGATTTTGCAACCCACCTCAAACTGCCAGTTTCCAAAAATCCAGCAATTTTTAATATATAAAAGAAATGAAAACAAATATGCTGTCAAATGCCAATTGTATTTCTATATAGCAGCATCATTAGAATTAATGCTAGAATCTGAGTCCTTGAGCATTAACCATTAAGAGACAAAAACACATAATAATCATCAAAATTTTGACAAAAATATAAAGTCCATTTCATAAATAGCATAGCCAAATTAAGCATTTGGTCCAGGATATAATACATTATCATTGATTAACCACCTCCGTTCAGAACGCATTCTATAAGTCGAAAAAATACTATCTTTTACTGATTAAGGAGCTCCCAGTCCAAACAAGATAATTGAATCAAGGAATACGAAAAACTATTAGCTATATATCGTTTCAAATGTACAAGATGAGCAAGCATATAGTACTTACCTTGAAATAGCCATGGGAATCAAGTGAAGTAGGGAGAATGATGCGCCGATTACAAGACAAATTTCCAGACATTATCTCTTCAGCGCGATTACATAGTCATCAATTGAAAAGCCTCCGGCACTCTACGAATCGTCGACGGAGAATTCCTGGTCAATTCAGGCGAGAGAGAGCAGATGCCGGCGTAAAGAAATGTTTGGTTGCGATTAAGCTTTAGCAGCTAAGTGGAGGTTATCGAACATAGCTAGAACGAAAAACATGAAATTCTGTTGCGAACAATTGCCAATTAGAGACGAATTGAGGACATTGATGCAAATGTTTGTTTGATTGTGTGTAGTTGATGACGAAATTGGGTTCTATGTTTCGGAATATTGTTTTGAAATGCAATTCTATGACTTTGGATTAAGAAAATTGGTGATTCGTTTTACAGGTGCTGTGAGGAAGACGGAGGTGAAAAAAGAGGAAAAGGGATGAAGATGCTACGACTACGACAAACCACCGGAAAGAAAGGTAAAGGGCTGACACGGGCATTTTGATCTTTTCATCAAGGGTTTTTTTTAACCTATAATATTCTCAACTAAAAATCATTTTATCCCCTCAAATATTAATAAACAATTCATTCATTAAATATCATATCTACAATAAATGTCCAAATAAGTGTGAGATGGAGGGAGTATTAGTTATTTTTACTAACAATATTAGTTGGTCCGTGTTAATTGTTTTTCAACAAATAATATTAGGATTTCTCTTGTATGCATCTAAACCAATGGGTGCATTCCAATGTGTAGTTTAAAACACGTAATTTATCAGACCTGAAATGCAGAACCACGACCACAAGTTATATATTTAAATGCATCAAGTTGTATATTTTCAAAATAAACTAGTTGCATCTACCTCCTAATTTTAAAAAGGTATTATTGAGGAGTATTAGTTGTTATTGTGGAGTATTAGTTGTTATTGAGGAGTATTAATTGTTCACTAATCGCATCTACCTCCTAATTTTAAAAAGGTATTATTATGGTACACTTCTATTACTATTACTAATCAGAATTGATATTATTGCTTCTCACAAACAAAAATTATAGTGGTGTACGAATCTGATGCAAAAAACATGAACTTTATTCCTAAAAGAAAAACTGTGCACTTGTAAAAGAAAAGGCCAAATCGGCGTCCGAAAACCCCAACAAAGAGGCCTATTTAGAAGTGACAGAGACCATAAAAGGCAATTTAACCCATGCAACCTTCTATCCATCCAGCTATCTCTGGCAATCGAAGAAAATTTCACGCCATTCTCGATTTCCAAATTAAGATTTAAGAAATCCTCCATTTCTTCGTCGTCAGCCCATCAAGGTTTCGTCCCTTGAAATAATCACTTCAGAATTAATAGAGCCAATAATTTCGTGGTGGAACAAGTTGGCGAAGCAGAATATATATATAGTGGTGTAAAGTGGTGCGTGCGCACAAGGTGTTCGATGAAATGCCTGTGGATTATACAACAGAATTATCTTCAGAAACATTCGCCAAACCCCAAATTGATTATCATCGACGATAGTAGGCGAGTTCCAAATGCCCAATGATCCCCACAACGCAAACATAAATCAGGTAAAATTTTCTACCTTCTCTCTACACCTGCACAGTCTGATATCTTGTTTCTTGCTTAAAGTCATCTCAACTAAAACACGTTAAATTGTTCCAACAATCCTTCTAGTGTCAAACCCAAGATCAACATTTCATCCTAATATTCAAAAGGAAGCTCATTCACAGATTAATCTAAGCGAAGTTGAAAATGTTGAATATTCAACACGCTGAATTCAGGATGGGGCTCAAAACGAATTTTCAAAGCCTTTGTTTACTATATTCTTTAAGAAGAACTCTGATGAAAGATGACCACGAGTTGGAAAAAAGAAGTATGGTAGACTTGGGGTTGACTTTAGCTACATATGAAGTCTTCTTCATTCAGAATTGAATATGTGATGATGATTTTCCATCTTACCTAAGCTTCTTTCACATATTTCTGCTTCAATCCTTTCCCTTGAGAGCTTTGCCAATGAAGGTGATGATGATGTCCACATTTTGGATCATCTTCATTTCAATGATTACTCTCTTTTCTTGTCTGCCTTCTGTGACCTCCCAGCTGCCATATGATATCTATCCAACTGCAAATCTCTCTGCTTTATGGATCAACGATGACAGTAGTTTCAGTGCAGAACGTCTATGGAGGGGGTCTGCAGATAATTCAACTGTTAGAATCATCCTTCGCACCTCAAGTTTTCTTGGTCCAGATCCAGAATATGGCTGTGGCTTCTATTCCGATGGCACTCGTGATTCTTATCTGTTTGCTGTATTTATTCTCCATAGTGATAGTGATGGATTTATCTATTCTTTTGCCACCCCATTTGTTGTCTGGTCTGCTAACCGAAACAATCCGGTTGGAATCAATTCGACATTGGAGCTGACAGGTGGAGACTTAGTCCTCAGAGAGGGAGATGGCTCTTTGGCGTGGTCTACCAACACCGTTGGGAAATCGGTTGTACGTTTGAATATGACAGAGATGGGAAATCTTGTTCTGTTAGATGCAAACAGCTCTGTGGTTTGGCAATCTTTTGATCATCCAACAGATTGCTTGCTTCCAGGGCAGGAACTCAAAGCTAGTATGAATCTAACAGAAAATAAAGGCATGTTTTCTGTGTCGTCGACAGAAAATGGATTGGTAGCTTCTATACAGTCAGATCCTCCACAGGTGTATTATGGTACCTTGTATCTTGATGTACTTCAGTTTGAATTTTTTTCATATAATGTGAATACTTCAGCTATGTATATGATATTGGGAACTGATGGGCATCTTCGAGTATTTGGATGGGTCGCATTGGCCTGGAACGAAGTAGCAGATATTTTCACTGATATTGGCCGTCTGAGTGAGTGTGAATATCCCTTGGTTTGTGGAAAATATGGAATTTGTACAAGTGGGCAATGTAGTTGTCCTAATGGCACAAGTTTTAGGCCAATAAATGATAGGCTTCTTAATCAAGGTTGCTCTGAAGTCGTTCCACTTACCTGTAATGCTTCAGAGAACCATTATTTACTAGACCTCGATAATGTAAGATACTTTGCTCTCACGACTGACATAGTAGAAAACAGATATAAATGGTTGTAAAGACGCCTGCTTGAAAAACTGTTCCTGCAATGCTGCTATCTTTTATAATTATTCTTGCTATATGCCATCCCAAATCTTTTCAATGTGGGAAAATGATTCGGTTGATAACTCAGCATACTCAGTATCTATAAAATTTCAAAGTGCTCCGATTATAGGGACAACTCGGACTGTGTTCTGGCCTATATTGGGATCAACTCTTGGAGTTCTTTTTGTAGTTGTTGTCATTGGAGTATTTGTGTACCGAAGGAGGAGGGGAAGATCTGAAGAAGTCGAGGAGGACTGTTTAGATCATGTTCCAGGCATGCCCACCAGATTTTCTTTTGAAGAATTAGCTATTGCAACTGATAACTTCAACAAGAAACTTGGCGAAGGAGGATTTGGCTCTGTTTTCGAAGGGTCGTTCAACGATGGCACAAGAATCGCAGTGAAGAGCGTTGATGGAGTCGGTCACATTAAGAAGTCGTTTCTTGCAGAGGTTCAAAGTATGGGCAGCATTCACCATATCAGCTTGGTCAGACTAATTGGCTTTTGTGCAGAGAAATCTCATAGGCTTTTGGTTTACGAGTATATGTGCAATGGCTCTCTAGAGAGATGGATCTACTGCAGAAGCAATGAAAAAACGCTCGAATGGAACTGCAGAAGAAAGATCATCCTCGACATAGCCAAAGGATTAGCCTACCTTCACGAAGACTGTTTGCAAAAGATCATCCACCTCGACATCAAGCCTCAAAACATACATCTGGATGAGCATTACAACGCTAAACTTGGTGATTTCGGTCTTTCGAAACTCATTGACAGGAACCAAAGTAAAGTTGTAACTACCATGAGAGGCACTCCCGGCTATCTCGCCCCTGAATGGCTCAAGTCTGGTATTACGGAGAAAGTAGATGTCTATAGCTTTGGGGTTGTGATTCTTGAAATAGTGTGCGGTAGGAAGATATTTGAGCAATCGAGGCCAGATGAAGAAAGGCATCTACCGACCCTTTTCATGAAAAAAGCCGAGAAAGGACAATTTCTGGATCTTGTGGACAAATGCTGGCAGGATGTGGATTCCAATGTAGCAGAAATTGAGGAAATGATGCAAATTTCAGCATTGTGTTTACAGAGTGATCCCGAAAAGAGGCCCTCAATGTCCATGGTGATCAAGATCTTGGAGGGTGCTAGCAATGTCCAGACAGTCATAGATACAACTTCTTGCGTAGCCAAATTCCCGAAGTTAGTTGTAAAGATGCAACTACTTTACTTCCTTCACTTCTGTCTGGGCCTCGATGATTTCAGAGTATGTAAGTTCTTGAATCGAACAATTCAATTTCGATAAATATTGCTAAATAATGTTTTATATCAAGTTTTATTTCACCTTTTGCACATTGTGGAATCTCCTAATTCATTCTTCTGAAAAAAATCCAGGCTTCTTTTGGCAGAGGACTCCATCTTCAGAACTTAACAAAAGAAGCACACAAGCTATAATTTTCAGCCTGTCATCTGATATGTTAGTATATGCTGAACTAAATTAGATATGCTATCATTTTTCTTCTTTTGAACAATTGTAACTTTTAAATTATAATATCAGTTAGGTGGTTTACTATGAAAATCATTTTTATTTAGTCAAATTCCTGCTACTTCAGTTCTTTCAGTGACTAGCTAGCTTCTACTTCACTGATGGTTATCGAACCACTTAACGAATCCCTGAATAAAGAGAATAAAGAGAATCAACGTATTTTTTACACACTCTTTATATTTGCTCTTTGTATTTTAATTTCCCCATATTTATTTATTACACATTTCTAGAACATAGAATCTGCGTATAGCCCGTCTTTGTAAGTATTTAGTGTATTTAAAGTGAAAATTTTAACAAATGGAGAATTGGAAGTGATGAATTATACTTCCTCCATCCCACAACACATTGCATACAAGGGCGGATGTAGGGGGAGTTCAGTGCAACCCTTCTTCAAGTTCTTTGTATTATATATATTATTATATGTATTAATTTGGATTGTTAAGTTTTTAGCCCAATCTATCTAAATTCAATTTTTTTTCTAACTCAATTAAATTATTTTTTTGAAATAGAAAATACCCAAAATCAACACACTAATTTAATACAAATTTTTTTATTTATTAATAATATACAATCCATATATTTAATTAATTGATTCAAAACATAAAATTCCATTAATCTAAACACACTCATAGATTAATTTTTATGTCGTGTTATATTCTATATTAATAATTATACGATTCAGTATATACAAGTTGTATATTTCAATGCAAATAAGTTGCATAATTCTAAAATATATTATGTAGTGCACGGAGCACCTGATGCATACAAGACTTAGCTTTATTAGAATTATATTTTCAAGCCACCTCTCCATCAATTTCTGGATCCGCCCCTGATTGCATACTTTCCTTATTGGAGCGTTCCACAACATTTTGCATACCCTTAAAAAGAAAACTCCTCATTAAACTCCACCATCACAAATCACAATATTCAAATATTCACACAAAATGTCATTGACTAAGTCTAGAATGCATCCAAGTGCATCGTCCACTCATAGTGCATTTTAGAACCATGCAATTTGTTATATCGAAAAATGCAACTTGTCTACACTGAACGTGAAACTATTAATATAGAAAAATAGTTGCATGATTTAGTGTAAACAAGTTGCACCTTTCAGTATAGTAAATTGCACAGTTCTAAAATGCACTATGAGTGCATGGTACACCTGAATACGCATAAGACCAACTCAATATAATTGCTTTTGGGTCAACTTCCGCTTCCTTTTTTAAAACATAGGAGTTGGGGCGTATTTTTTTTAGGATTTATTTAATATAATTTTCCAAAAATATTTATATTTTTTTTATGATTTATTCTTTTTTGGATTTTTTAATATATATTCTTTCCGATTATAGGATTTATTAATATATTTTTTAGGATTTATGTAATAATTTTAGAATTTTCCATGCTTTAAGAATTTATTTAATAATTTTAATATTTTATTAGATTGGTTTTTTAATTTATATAATTATTTTAGGATTTATCAATAGTTTAAAGTATTTTTTTAGAATTTATTAATATGATCATAATTTTCAGTATTTAAGAATTTTCATATCTTATTTGGTTAAACTTTTATTTTTCAGATTTTTTGAATTTTAATTTTCATGTTAATTTGGTGTATTTTTAATGGACATAATTTTTAATTTATAGATTTGTTAATATAAATAAACTAAAAAGATCAAAATTGGATTAAAAAGAATGAAAATTGGACATTTGGCCGGAATCTCCAAATATTTCCACTCGTGCAAGCCACACGTGTGGCTTTCCGACACTCTTTCGAATTTTTCGACCAAAAAGGACCTAAATCGGTCAAAAAAAAATGTAAATTGTACACCCTAGCTACCAAAAAATGATAAAGTAAAACCATAATGAATTTATTTTGAAAAATGGCAAAACTTACTCGTAAAATGAAAATTTCCGAAAAATTTACTTTAATATCAAATAATATATATATATATATATACACTAAAATTCAAACTTTAATGATGCATACTTTTTTTTTTAAAAATTGTTTTAATATTTTTCTAAAAATATTTTATGAAATTTAATACTTTGAATTAATGATAAGAGTTTCGCAAATTTAAGAATTAGTAGATTAATAGTTTTTTTAAAAAATATTTATGTTTATATTTTTAGGAAATCCTCTACTTAATTTTTTTTGTCAAGAATTTTAATTCTTTTTTAACCAATTGAAAGTCGAATGCAGATAATTATTCTCTTGATTAAAAAAAAATTATTTGAAAATAATATTTTCTTGGGAATAATATTTTTTAAGGACAACAACTTAGGGGGTTGTGTTTTAAGGACAACAATTTTACGGGCTTGAAAATGTAGGACAATATGTTCTAAAATTTATAAATATAGGACAATATTTTTTAAAATATGTAAATGTAGGACAATCGAACTCGAATAAGCTCAAATCGGGCTGAAATTTTGCAAGATTGTTCTAAATTTTGAAAACATAGTATCCTATATTCATAAGTTCGTATATATGTAAATGTAGGAAACCACTTGAAAACACGAAGCAATTCACACTTTTGGAGAGATACACATGTACTATTTCCAGCAATTTATAATACCATACTGTTTTCATTTGGTCTCAAATTTCATTCGTATTCCATTTATTGTATCGAGTATTTCTCAGTTCGATTTAAACAAGATATAGTGCTAATATCGTTGCTTTCAATCGTTATATCCTAGGAGACAAGTGTCCTACGATTCACTGACACCAAGAATAAATGACATAATTGTTTTAAGAAAATCGTGCTTGCACGACCCTCGATTTTTCATCTTATTATTGTTTTGGTTATTTTCAGCCATTTTTGGTGCACCCCACCAACAATTACTAAACTGGCACTAGATCATCTCTCAGGCCTATTTACTCGTATCAATACTCAAAACAACACATCCATTAATAATCACAACCCAATAATATTGCTTGGTAATTTTTTAATTAGCAGTGCAATCATCGACCCCTTAATGATATTCATTACCAGTGGCAGATCCAGGAATTTATAAGGGGGTGGGCTAGAAAGAAAAAAATTTAGACCAATAATTTTAAATAAAATAAAATATTTTCAATGTTTATTGAATTGTACTCGAAGAGACTTCAAAGCATAAAATTCATCAACAATTGAGCATATATCTACATTGATAAGAAAAATTAAAAGAATAAAAAAAATTACTTGATCGGCCTTGAAAATTGAGGATGAGTGTTGAAAAAATAAAATCAAGAATAAAGAATCTCAAATTTACTTAGACTCTAATTCCCTTGCTCTTGGTGAAAATAATTTTTTGAAATAAAAATGTTTGAATTTTTTTTAGATAAAATAAAAGATTAATTAAAAGTGGGTGGACCTGTAGTTGTTTGCTAATATTTCTATAGAAATGGAGAAATATTGTGAGTTTTAATTGGATTTATAATTAGGGTGGATTGATATAATTAATTTGGGTGGACTGATGGGCTAATTTTAAAATTTTTACATATAATAATTACAATATATAGTGAGTTAGGGTGGGTTGGAGCCCACCCTAGCTCACTAATAGATACGCCCCTGTTCATTACCATTCTCATTTCAATACTCATATCAGCTGCCCCTGAATTTAAAAAAAAAATAAAAAAATATATATATACACAAATTCCCATAATTAGCTTAATCACTCAATGACTTTAATCTTTCTTGTATACAATGTTAACATGAAAATCAACTCCACTTCAAAGGGAGGAGAAAAGGTCAAAACTCACACAACTTACAAACAACCCAAAAATCATGTATTTAATTTTCTCAACGTTAAAGCTCTTAAAATTTAACACAACTTCAATTGGAGAACAAATAATGACCCGAGACAGGAAAATATTACAATCAGGAACCATATTATAACACTAGACTTAGAAAATTGAGAATCGAAATCAACCATGCATAATCAGAAATTAATTGCATAAATAAGATGCATTTGACCATCTGAATCACCGTTTCCAATGGGAATCTTTCAAAAGAATTATCATTAATTCGAACCCTAAATTCACAAGGAAGGGAGTCGCGATCGTGATCGGAATCTGAAAAGTTGTATTTTGGGGAATAATATTTTTTAAGGACAGTAACTTGGGGGTTGTGTTTAAGGATAATAATTTTACGGGCTTAAAAATGTAGGACAATACTACATCATAATTTACATTATGTAATTACTTAATAACTATAATGTGTTACTATAACAAATAAACAACACTTTTAAGGGTATTGCAATATCTAAGGTTGCCTAAAGTCTAAAGTAACACTTTTTATAACTTGTGTATCACTTTAAAAAAATGTTACCATCATGTAACACTTTATGATAACACTTTAAAAATGTTACTATTTGAACTTTAGGTAACACTTTTTATTAGAAAAAAATTATGAAAAAAAATGAAAGATTGTAGTTCATGTAATACTATTATATTTTTGTCTTTAATATCACTACAAAAAAGGCACGCGTTTTAACGACGGAAATTAGCGACGGTTGACGCCAATAACATATATAGCAACGATTTTTTTGACGGTTTTAGTCAAAGCTAAAGTCAAAAATCAACATTCAAAAAACCGGTTTCTAGCGGTTCATCGAACGGATAGTCCGAATCGATTTAAGATACTTTGACGGACTTAGCGACGGACATTTTTGAAAACCATCGCTATACTTTTGCGTAAAACGTAAAGAATCGCTCGCTTGAGTGAGATCCACCCGTTGGGAGGCGGTGTCATTAATTTTGGTAGACTTTAGCGAATTTGAATTTTTTTAGCGACGGTTTTTGAAATCCGGTCGCTAAATCAAATTATATAAATACACGCCCAACTTTGCCCATCTGTTTTCATCAATCAAATCGAAAGCAATACAAAACAAGCCTCGTTCATCTAAAGATTCTTCGATATTCACGGTACTACTTTAATTATTTTTTTAAGTATATTTATTTATATTTAATTTTATTTTATATAATATAATTAATATATAAATTTCATATTTTATTTAGATGATGGTCCGAAAGTGGTGGCGTTCTCGCTTCATCCGAAGACCTACTCTTGGGTTTGTTTATCAATATTGTTAATGGAGCGTAAGTGTTGTTGTTTTATACAATAATAATTATATAGTTAATTAATTTAATACAATAATTATTAATTTCGTATTTATTTTTTAATGTGTTATAGTATTGTATTGGTTAATGAGGCTTCCTATATAATTTAACGTCATTATGAAGGTGGGAATTGTTGTCAACGCTTATCGTTGGAAAAATGTGTCAACCGACGGCGTCAATTGTATTTTTTTGAGGAGTTTAAGGTATAAAATTTACTTAAAATATTTTATTTTAATATATATCGTTAAAATTAATTTAATTAATTATTGTATTATTTTGAAATATAGAAACAAACTACATGGAGTCAGGAGCTCGAGACCGATGTAGTTTATGAGGTATTTTGTAAACTTGCTCAATCGCGTTACAATGATGATGATAAAGTGGGCGTACATAAAGGGAGGAACACGGGGTGAATTTATCGAGAAGAACTTGGGCACAAAGTTTGGGGGAGTCGATTGTAGGTGTTTGGAGGGAGATCCCTTCTAGGATCATTGTTATTTTAATTATGTTATGAACAATTTTTAATTTTATGTTTTTTGTTTTTTTTAATTTTTAATTAAGATGAACAATTTTAATTTATGTTTTTTTAAATCATGTATTTCGCTACAGACGTAGAGCGGTTATTTAAAATTATCTAAACTAAACCGTCACTATTAATTGAAATAAATATCCCATTTGGACCGTCGCTATTAGTGACGGTTTTAATGACCGTCATTGAATCAAATCGCTAAAATTTAAAACAAAACCGAGACACACCTCGATCTGCGAGAAAAGTCGAAAAACAAACAAAAACTTTTTGAAAACCAACACCAAATTTTGTGTAGATAGAAATGAAAATCATTTTTTGAAGTGCATATTGTGTAGAGGAAAGATATTTACTCCTCGAGGATGATTTTACTGCAAAGATTTTTCACATTTCTACCGTTTAAAAATATTATAGTGTAATGTTATAAGTTTGGTATTGACATATATTTTATTGATAGTTTATGTTAAATGAATGTTGTGATCTAGCTAGATGAATATTGGGTAGATAGTTTATGTTAAATGAATGTATTTGATGTTATTTGATAGAAGAATATATTTGGATATTTACATATACATACGAAACTCTGTCAAATTTTTTGTAGAATTAACATATTGATAATGCATGATTTGAAACAGATGGAATATCCGAATCGTCAGTGGATGTATTCGACTCCTCGACTTATCAACGGAAGTATAACTATGGAGTTCTTGAAAAGTTAATAACTTCATTAGGTTTTTAATTAATCATGGTGCAACAAATTAGGAAGGTCGTATAAAATGTAGATGTAGTGCAAAAAAATGTCAAAACAAGTCATACAGAGAGACTGTGGATGTTCAGACACATATCATCATGAATGGTTTTGTTCCATATTACTACAATTGGACACGTCATGGTGAAGAGCGGTAGAATGTTGATTTCAATGACCTTGACGTATATTATAATACTCTCGAATACAATGAGACACACGATGATCATGGATTCGATGATCCCGGAATTGATTCGAGCCACCTATTTATTTTGATTGGATTCACCGGATATATATCATACGATGATCGGGGAAGCTGGTGGGATTCAAGATGAGGCTATGGAGGAGGAACCAAATGAAGCGATTAATTTTACAGAATACTCCAAAGCGGTGACGAAGATCAGATGATGGATGTCAAACTCTCTCTGTTGTGATTTAATGCTCGACTCATGGCTATCAAGGCTGAGAACAAACTTTCTCAAAGAGCCTATAACTAGATTAGTAAGTTGAAAAGTCTCCCGCTTAGCAGAAAAGTTTCATGGTTTGATAACCATCGAAAGTTTTTACCAGAAGATCATCCTTTTAGAAAGAATAAAAAGGACTTTATCAAGAACACTAATCGTTATAAAAAAAGGGTTTGAAAAAGAGATCGGTATTTTTATATTAGTTGTTTTAAATTAATTAATATATTTCTATCTACATATGATAAATTAATTAACTTATAACTTTTGCATTCATGCAGGGAAAAGGTTTTTAAATCAAATTAATTCAGAAGAGATTGAGGAAAACAACAGAAGAACATGCGGAGGAGCATAATAAAATGGTACGGGTGGTTTGGAAGAAGAAGAGCATTTTTACGGGACTTGTCTCTCTTTGGAGCTCACTTTTGATTCAACAACTTAGATGTGATGCACATCGAAAAGAATGTGTTCGATAACTTGTTCTACACAATCATGAACACAGAGGGCAAGACAAAAGACATTGCAATGTCACGTGATGAGCTGAACGAGATATGCAAACGTGATCACTTGAAGAGGGATGAAGCGTCATTGGGAAGGTATCCCTAAGCCAATTACACACTTGATAAGAGGCGAAAAGTGGCTTTGTGTAATTGGATTGAAGATCTGAGATTTCAGGATGACTATGTCTCCAATCGAGTCGTTGTGTAAACACATCAAATGGGAAGGTGTCAGGGATGAAAAGCCACGATTGTCACGTGTTTATGCAACCCATGTTGCCCCCCTCGCGTCTCGGGAATTCCTAAGGAACAATATCCGGAGGGTCAGAATCGAAGTTGAGTTTATTCTTCAAAGATTTAACGTCTACAATGATTACATGGGACGACATGGTCCGTTTGGAGAAAGACATTCCGGTTATTTTTATGCAAGTTGGGAGCGATTTTCTCTAAGCTTCTTTGATTCGATGGAGCACTTGCGGTGCATTTTAGCATATGAAGCCAAAATTGCCGGTCCGGTGCAATCTGGTGGATGTATCCATTTGAGAGGTAAACCTTCACTTCATAACTATTTATACAAATATTAATATATTTATTTTTTTATCTTATAATTGTTTTTTTATTATATATCTATAGGTATCTACATAACTTGAAGCTCAATCTTTAAACAAAAGGCAAAAAGTTGAAGCATCAATTGTTAATGCATACTTTGTGAGGAGGTTACAACATTTTGTTCTTATTATTTCGAGGATCATGTTAGAACAAGGTTGAGAAATGAGCCTTGTAATTACGATGGTAGAGGCACGCACAATGAAAATTGATGATATTGAGGGTATGTTGTCCGTGTTTAAGTTTCGTGTCGATGTTTGAGTAAGACAAATGAACGGCCATGGTTGAACCAAACAAGAGATTGAAGCGCATACATAAATATGTGTTATTCAATTGTGAGGAAGTCCAACCGTACATTGAGTAAGTATTTCATATACGTATCATTTACATAATTAAAATATTAATTTATTATATAATAGTTGATTAATATAATATATTGCTTTCAATTAGGATCTTTACTGAAGAGCTACACCATATAGATCCAAACATCTCAGATGCACAAGTAGGTGAATATATTACTCGTGGTTTTGCAGAGTGGTTCCAAAACTATGTGAGTGGTTCTAAACAGTTGTTTATTAATAAATTTACATTAAATGTTTACAATTATATATTTAACCTCAAATCATCACGTCACAGGGCTATAATGGTGGAATTGTGAACTCATTCATGCGGGATCTCAGTAGAGGACCACTACGTGTGGTCAACACGTACCAAGGATACTATGTAAATGGTTACACATTTCATACGATTGGATTATGCATCGACCAAATCTCATTTGAATAAATGGTGTTTGCATTAACGGGCAATGTTTGATGGAGAAAGCCCGTGACTACTTGAACACCTACAAGAAGTCGTTGAAGTAGGATATCAGGGGTTCCCGGAGAATTTGTTGTATTGTTCAAGTGTGATTGATATGATCCATAAAATTTCAGAACAAGGATTCATCCCGAATACAAACCGGTCGATGTTCATAGAAAGAAAGAAGATATCGGGCTATGATCCGGTTTGTGTTTTGCTACTCGGTATCCCAAGTATACTCTGCAAGTATCGAGGTTCGAGAGCAAATAATGAATGGATGGTCATTTGCAAAGTAAAGGCGAGATCCTTTGGTGCAAGTTCCTAAACCGGATTCAACTGCGTAGATGTTGACGCCTTTCCGTTCAAACGGAAAAATGGTTGCCACTCAAATGAAGTGCATACAGGAGATTTCAATCTTTTCTTAGACTTAACAGCTGCAAATCTAGATTTGATAGAGATTGACAGCGGCGGGGAAGGGAATGACGATGGTGAGGAACAGGAGAATGAAGATGGTGATGAGAAAGTGGAGGACGAGGAGGAGGATGAGATGAGAGGGCGACTTTTATTATGATATTACTAGTTATTTAATTTTGTTCTAAACATAATTTATTTTTTGGTAATTATCCAATATAAATTTAAAAAACTATAATCATTGTAAATATAAAAATAACTAAATTATTATATTAAAATGTAATTGAATCATTAATTAATTAAGATAATTGAAAAAAAATTTAATTTTAAATTAATATAAAATTAATTTTATTAAAAATAAGTTAAAAAAATACAATTTTAATTTAATTAATTTAATTATAAATTATAAATTAAAAATATAAATTATTATATTAAAATTTAATTTAACTATTAAATAAGATAATTGAAATAAAAAATTAAAAAAATTAATTGTAAATTAATATAGAATTAATTTTATTCAAATAAGTTAAAAAATATGATTTTAATTTAATTATAAGTTATAAATAAAAAATATAAATTATTATATTAAAATGTAATTGAATTATTAAATAAGATAATTGAAATAAAAATTTAAAAAAAAAAATTAATTGTAAATTAATATAGAATTAATTTTATTAAAAATAAGTTAAAAAAATGATTTTAATTTAATTAATTTAATTATAAGTTATAAATAAAAAATATAAATTATTATATTAAAATTTAATTGAATTATTAAATAAGATAATTGAAATAAAGAATTTTAAAAAAAAATTGAAAAAAAAAAATTTTTTAGGACATATACAATTAAATTCATTAAGTAAACGCATAAATAAACCAAGCGGAATTGATATCAGGCGCCCAAGGTCCGTTAATGAGTTTACGGCGAATAAATGCCTCATTTAATTGGGAAATTGGTGAATTATATATGAGATGTTTGGTGGTTAGGTTTGAGATGGTATATATCGGGTGGTTGGTGCCCAATTAATCTCAAAGGTTGAACCATAGTGAGCATTTTTTTTTTTTCAAAAATTATATTTTAGGCGGAAACTAAAATCCGCTAAAATAAAAAATATATATATATCGCCAAATGTCGACCGGTATATGTAATCGCTAATGACTTTAATTTTTATCGTTGTTTGCGGCGGTATTATGGCGTCATCAACTCCGACAATAGGGACGGAGAAACGGTAAAAAAATATTCAACTTAGAAAGCCCAACCGTAAAAAATCATATATTTATATTGCGAAGGTAACGTTAATCGATAAAAAAGAGCGGTTCTAACTTCGTGGTTAGTAGCAACGGTCTTGGAAAAACAGGAAAATATTTTACAATCAGAACCCTCGTTTCTTCACCGAGGAAAACTTAGAAAATCTGACGGTTTATATATTATATCGTTAAAAAATAAATCACCGCTTTTTTAAATGCATTAATTTTGATTAAATATCCTTAAAATTTTTAAATATTTTAAGTGTAATACTATTATGTTTTGTACTGCTTCAATATTGATTAAATACCCTTCAAAGTTTATCTTTCTTATGTTTTGAGTGTAATACTATTATGTTTTTACATGTAATACTGTTATGTATTGTCTGTAATACTGCTTTAATTTTGATTAAATACTCTTCCAAAATTATTTTTTTCTTATATTTTGAGTGTAATACTATTATGTTTTTTCATGTAATACTGTTTTTTTTTTTTTTTTTTTCCTGTAATATAGTTTCAATATTGATTAAATACCCTTTAAAATCTACTTTTTTTTATGTTTTTAGTGTAATATTATTATGATTTTTTCATTTAATATTGTTATGTATTGTTTGTAATACTGCTTTAATTTTGATTAAACGCTCTTCAAAATTTATCTTTTTCTTATATTTTAAGTGTAATACTATTTTTTTTATAATACTGTTATGTTTGTTTGTAATATTGTTTCAATATTGATCAAATACCCTTCAAGATTTACCTTTTTATATGTTTTTAGTGTAATATTATTATATTTTTTCATGTAATATTGTTATGTTTTGTCTGTAATATTGCTTAAATTTTGATTAAATACCATTCAAAATTTTATTTTTTTCTCATGTTTTGAGTGTAATACCATGTTTTCTCATGTAATACCGTTATGTTTTGTTTTTAATACTGCTTCAATATTGATTAAATACCCGTCAAAATTTATCTTATTTTCTTTATGTTTTTAGTGTAATAATAATTTTTTTTTCATGTAATGCTGCTATTTTTCTGTAATACTGTTACATTTTGTATATAAAACTTCTTCAATTTTAATTATAATGCTCTTTAAAATTACATATAATTTTACTATAATTAATCATAAGAGTTAAATAAATAATTGAATATTTTAATTAATAAATATTTAATGTACCATAATGTTGTGTCTTTTATAAAAAAAATTTGAAAATTGGCAAAAACGTCCTTTATTGATAGTTCAAATTCTTTTTTGCACTATATTTACCTTCATTACATTAATGTCCATCCCTTTCAGTCTCCCACTAGGTCGCGCAACCCATGCACTACCTATGCGGGATCCATTCGCAACTTACACGCGATCTTCATGTGCGATCCACGCATGGTTTTTTTTAGTAAGGATAAATATGTTATAAAAGTGCAAATAAAAGTTTTTTTTTTTTAAAATCAAGAATAGATAAAAAAGAGTTTTTCCCAAAAAAAATCTAATTGGATTTGCAAAGCAAAATCTGCTAAAAGGTATATTGAGAATTTTAATTAATTATTGTCATAGTGTTGTGACTTTTTCTGTTTATATTTGTTTACAAAGAAAAATCTTAAAAAGTGGGGATCTAACTTGGACGGTCAGACCTTCGGTCTAAATAAAGGACCTTCGTCCACTACCACAAGGCTTTAAGGGTATAGTCATTAGGGTACGTTCGTTCGTGTCGGGGAAATTAAATAAATAGATTATTCCCGACCCTTTCTACAAGTTCGAGCTTTTAGATGAGACGGAATTCTCTCATGGTATCAGAGCCCAGGTTGTGGGTTCGATTCCGTGGAAGCACTCCACCCATTTAAATTGTCCACTCTGTTGGGCCTCCTCTCCAGAGAGCAGAGGCAATGATTCGGCTCACGAGTGAGGGGGAGTGTTGAGGGAAATTAAATAAATAGATTATTCTCGACCCTCTCTATAAGCTCGAGCTTTTAGATGAGACGGAATTCTCTCTAGTTCGTTTCGTGACTATCTTGACGGACTTGGGACTTTACAAGCTCAAACCTCTATTTATTTTGAGATTTAAAGGATTTTGAAATCATACTCTACCTCATCACCTACTATTATTTTACATTTTATTCTCTCAATACACTCACATTATGTAATTTTTTATTCTCCCAATACACTCAAAATAATATAATAAAAATCACATCAATCATCTTTTCTACCATCCTCCCCTATAAAATCTCATAACAAACATACATCTTAACTATTTGTTGTGTTCGATATAATAAATCAGGATTAATCGAACATCAAAAAGATTTAATTGTAATGTTTGAATATAATAATCAATGGATGAGTTACTTTTTGTTTTAATCGATCGAATTGCTCGCCAAACCCTACCGAACAAAACGTAAGGTCGGTATGTTCGAACTCAAATCTCTCAAGAATCGACATCTTAAAAGCGACGTAACGAAAAGTCCAACCGAACAAAAGATTAATTTCGACGATTAAAAAAAGCGTCCTCTGCAGATATTAACGTTTGTACAAAGATCAATCTAGAAGATGAAGTCGTAAACGTGGCAACATTACCGGAGTTCTTGCATGATCCAAAGAATCCAAAGACATGCTTTACCAATCCAAAATTTCATGCTTGTGTTAAATACTATAAATGGAAGAAAAAAAAGAAAAAAAAGGTAGGGTTCATAAAATAATCCCGTAAATATAGCCTACAAAAAATCCCACGAGAGGTGAGGAAAGAAAAATTAGAGTGTTCATCCACATATATGAAAAACCCTAGAACTCATTCGATAATCGCATCGATTCATCTTCATAAGATGTATCAAGAACTTGCGATGTAAAGCTCATAATACTACATCCCGGCTTGGTATGCCCCCGAGTAGTCATATGTCGATTTTTTGGGTCAACAAATTCATCTTATTTATTTGTTTATTTATATGTTTTGTTTGCGAGTTGTAATTAAATTAGCCACATAATATTCATTTGAAATGATTTCATGACAATTGGTATTTAGAAGGAGGGTAATTTTGAATCAAATCCAAAAAACCAACCCATACACAAACCCCTAGTTACCGAGAATAAAAAAAGAAATATAATGCCTCAATCTAGGAACACCCAAAACGGAGAGGTCGGAACAAAGCCGACCATATATGATTTAAAAAAAATAAAGATCAAAAAAAGGAAACTATTAATCTTGAGGATATAGCCAATAATCCGGTGCGGCCATTAAAGGCAATCACTTTCTTTGCTACGAAACGAAAAAGAGAGGAAAAAAAGAATTGGGGGTTAGAGGCTCAAAAGGCGAAGAGCAACACTCACATACATCTACAATTTTAAGCAAGTTAAAAGAAAAATCGCAAAGCGGACTAGTTTTGTTCGATGATACGTCGGATGACGAAAACGACCTCAAGGGTCTAGAAATCATCCGTTTGGACGTTTGAGGCTCTCCGCCAAAGACCGAAATCGGCAATAATAGGCGACGGGATCCGGAAAAGACATCCAATAGAGGTGCCCACGATTCGGATCTTCAAAAGCATCCGCAGACACCAACAAATATCGGCGGGAACAAAGTTGTTTTATCCATCACCGATTGGGTAGTCAAGGACAAACTTGGAGAGGGGATCGCCCCTATCACGAGCATGATCCACGAGATCCTCATGATGGGAAAGCCCCAATCTAAGTCTATCATCCCACAAAATTTGCGGAAATGCAAAAAAGCCATCGAGGATTCTGAGCCCGATCCGGCGCGACTAAAGGCCACCCTTAACGAAAGCACCGTATTTTGTTCGCCATTATCACCGGCGATCATGGCGGCGAATGTATACAAGAGAAATCGAAAGACAAACCGCCAAATTTTCGATCTTTGAGTCGGATCCTCATGTCCATCTCAAAGCAAATTTTGAGACTTTATGATCGCGAATTACAGACGGACGACAGCAGTGCGGTCATTCCCCATGACTTTGGGTGATCGAGCACATAGGTGGTTTACCAATTTTTATGGCATCCATCACATCTTTCGCACAACGGGGACGACAATTTTTGTCCCATTTTCGTCACATGTGCTCGCCTGCTTAAAAACAAAGGTTGGCGATTTTTTCCCAATTAAAAGGTGAGTCGATCGATCATACATAGAAAAGATTTGATAAATGTTTATATGATGGAGCCCCGATTGAAGAGGATGCTAAGATCCTCGCGGTGGTCGGAGGCCGACTTTAAATACGTACATGTGGAAGGCCATGCATCAAGATTGGCGAACTCGTACTCGAGTTTAGAGAACGTTAAAGCTAGAATTATAGCCATGCGAGATTTATTTCGCACAATCACAATTGAGACAGAGCCTATCGCTAGGAAAGCTTTAAAAGAAAACAATGAATGAAGGGGTACAGATCCCAAACCTCCTTCAAACCTTTTGAACAAAAGCGGAAGCAAATGCCTATTTAAGTCTTTTATTTTTTAATTTAAAACTATCTTTAATCAAATTAAAGATCGGGACATGTTGGATGTGCCAAGAAGAATTGTAATGGATAAGCGTCGACTTAACACTTCCAAAATCAGAATTATCACAAAAGTACATCGGACACAAGTAAAATTGTCGCGATTTACTCGCCAACTTTGGAAGCTATATGAAGAAAATCGTCTTTCCCGGTTCTAAAAAAAGCCGTGAAAAAGGATTCGCGAATGCGAAAGAAAAAGAAGAAGGGGAAAGCGAAAGGTCAACAAACATTTGTAATGATCCCGAAGAATCACGTAAAGATGAAAACGACCAAAAAAGGGCCTCCTTTGTGGGAAGAGGTCGAGAAAGCCAAGAAATCCACATGATATCGCTGAATATAATATGGGTGGATGTTACCAGCGCCAACGTTATATATATATACAAAAAAGATGGAATTATGAACATCCATGTGAATATGGCGAGCACATCATCCGGTTCCCACCTACACATAGATCATTTTTCGGAGGACGATCTCTAAACATAATTATAACTCCCCACAATGACTCCTTAACCATCGATTGCTTTCGTCTCCTTGGTTTGAAGGTACATCGCCTCTTAGTTAATTTGGAGCTTACACGAACATTTTGTTAAATCAATACTTTCGCCCGGATGGAAAAACAAGTTGGGGATTTGAGCAGTTATATTGAACCATGTAATCATACTATAATGGGTTTTGGGGAATCTGTAACCCGACCCTATGGTATGATTAGGTTAGGAGTCGAGCTAGAATCAACTTTGAATTCGGACATTAGACGAACTAGAATGTTAGATTTTGTAATCGTTGATGTTCAGTCTACTTATAACGGGTTTCTAGGTCGCCCGATTTATTCAGAATTCAAAAGCGACTTGTTCCACGACATTCTTGTGTTAAATTTCCAACACCAAATGGAGGAAGGTAGCGTAAAAGGAAATAAAGAAAGCTCGAGATTGTTTGCTATCGTGTGTACCGAAAAAGACAATATATCGTCAATATGATGGAGCGAACACGGGAGATTGATAAAAAGCCAAGTAAATAAGCAAATATCTCACCGAAAGATCTTCCGACGAACATAAGTTCGACGAAAGCATAACCATTATTTGCGATAAGTATGAACATAAACTTCGGGAGACAACTAATTCCCCGATCTCCTAGATCAAATGAATATTGATCGGTAATCCAAGCGAACAATCGGACCTAGAGCCTCGATAGGTTTTGAACCCATGGAAGTTGATGATGAGCCCGAGGATCCATTCAAGACCCTCGGTGGAAGCAAAAAAAAAGCGGCGACTCTTGTTGAGCAATTGGAACCAATCAATGTAAAAAGGGACTGAGTTAGAAGTGTTCGTTGGTTTTATGAACCAATCCGAGCGAAATAATTACTTACCTTCAAGCAAGTTTAGATGTGTTCGCGATGGTCACACGAGGACATGGTTGGAATAGATCCGAGCATTAACTTACTCCCTCAACCTTGATCCAATACAAGCTCCGGTTGTCCAAAAACGTAGAAAATTTAGTTAAAAAAATATCGGCGATGAATAATGAAATCAAAAAACCGCCGACAACAAACCGATCTAAGAGAGGTAAAATGCCCAAGATGGTTTTGCGAACCTGTGCGTTAAAAAATCAAATGGATCTTGGAGGCGTGTATCGATTTCAACGATTTGAATAAGGCATGTCCAAAAGATAATTTTCCGATGCCCCACATTGATTATTTGGTTGATAATACAAACGGGCCATGAACTCATGACATTTATGGATCGTTATTTGGTTATCACCAAATACCAATGCATTTTAACGATAAAAAATTAGAAGATTCTCGCGAATTTCTTGTTGGCAACGCATGCCATTCGGATTAAAGAATGCGAGCAATGTATCAACGTTTGGTGAACAAAATGTTAAACGAACACATCGGCCGAACAATCGAGGTATATATCGATGATATTGTGGTAAAGAGCGAACATAAGGAAGACCACATCACCCAAACAAACGATTGATATATTGAGGAAGTATAATATGAAGTTAAATCCCCAAATCGACTTTGGGATTCATTAGGAAATTCCTCGGACATATGGTTAGTCAAGCGGGGGATTGATGCAAACCCATCAAAGATTCAAGCAATGCTCGATATGCAAGCCCCGAAATGTGAAAGAGGTCCAAAAGTTAACCGGACGATTAAAAAGTAAAGCGGTTTATATCACGAAATGGGGACAAATGTAAACCTTTCTTTGATGCATTAAAGAAGGGGAAATTTCGATGGACCGAGCATTGCGAGAATGCATTTGAATCATTAAAGCAAATTTTAACCTTTATTAAATTTATCGGCGAACAACTTATTTAGAACGCATTTGAACAACGACGATCTTTGTGCTTTCATCCAGGCGAAGAACTACACATTTACCCATTTATTATGTTAGCCAAGTGCTAAAAAAAAGCCCGAGTTTTATCCTCCATTGGAAAAAATTAGCATAGTTAATGAGTGTTTAAAATTGCGACCATATTTTTTTCGACCACTTTCGATTTTTATGATTGCGTTTCCATTGCGCCAAGTCCTCCGGCCGATAAAACTTAGGCATTGCTCAAATGGGCGGTGGAGTTAGGGACGATTCGGCATTACTTTCGGCTATTTTTGACAAGAATTTTTTAAAGCTATGGCGATTTCATGGTTGAGTTGACATATCCACATTTATTTAAATTGTCGATCAACCATGGCACATGTATGTTGATGGATCATCAACAAGTTCAAGAACTACGAGCGGTAGTTCTTATCATTCAACTAGGTAAACGTTTACAATGACCATTGGATTTGATTTCCACTACAAATAATGATTTGAATATGAAGCTTTGATTGGACTACTGGATGGCAATGACAATGGGGAATTGAGGTCGATGATCTATAGCGATTCTCGGTGTCGTTTATCAAGTAATGGAAGTAGTATTTTTAACAAATGGCACAATATCAACAACTAGCAAAAAGAGTTGTTTCGAGCATTTTGACCAAGTTTTCATTGAACAATTACCACGATTGGGTAATTCGTTTCGTCGACATTTTTTACGCTACCGCTGGCAAAGAAGGTTTGTTAGCGAACACAATGAAACATTGTGATCGTCACGGCCTATCGCCATCGGTTCGAACCGATTGCGATCGCACGAGATAATTTAACAAGAAACTTGGATGACTCAATAATGAGTTATTTACAAAAAGGACTTCTCCCGAAAATAAAGCACAAGCTACTCGCCTCGGATTAAATGTTTCGATATACTATTATAGGCGAGCATTTGTAAAAAAATTTTCTCTCTTCCACTTTTGAAGTGTATTTACTCCGAAGAGGGGATGTACTTACGCAACAAATCCATGATGGAGTGTGCGGAAATCATATATAGTGGGTTTAATCTGCACATAAAATAATCAGCAAAGGTTATTATTGGCCAACCCTTAAAAAGGATTCGTTGCATCTTATCGTGCATGTTATCGATGCATGTACATGCTCCACTCATTCATATTTGATAGAAGAATTAGTTCGATTTATAGTCCATGGCCATTTGCTAAATGGGGATCGATTAATCGGCCCATTTCCTACTGGACCACCGGAGTTAGATATGTTGTGGTAGCCGGTGATTATTATACTAAATGGGCCAGAAGCCGAGGCAATTGTTAAAATCACCGAACAAAGGATGTGGAACTTTGTTTGGAAAAACATCATCTGTCGATTTGGGCTTCCCCAATCATTGGTCACGGATAACAAGCAAACAATTCGATGGAAGTGAATTTAGACAAAATTGTGCTTTCATTTGGGGATAAAAAGCACTACTCAACTCCATATTATCCCCAAATCAAATGGTCAAGTCGGTTGTTAATAAAATTATCAAGCATACCCTCAAGGCTAGACTTGATAATTCCAAGGGGGGAGGATGGTCTGAAGAATTGCCTGAAATATTGTGGGCTTACCGAACAACTTTCAGAACATCAACTGCAGAGACCCCTTTTGCTTTAGCATTTGGTGCGGAGGTCATTATACGAAATCAAAATTCCAAGTCATCGAACAATGACTTTTGGAGAGCATATTAATGACGGGGATCTGAATTCGAGACTGTTGGAAGAAAAAGAAGGACGGAGGTTGATTTCAAGAATGCTATGTACAAAAAAGAGATCGAGAAAAGTTTTATAATTCCAAAGTCCGAATGCGCAGGTTCAATGTGGGCGAAATTTGGTTTTAAAGGCGATCGATGGGGGTACCCGGTGGTGTGTTTCCGAGCATGGGAAGGTCCTTTTCAGAGTCCGCACGAGCGTTTACCAAAGCGGGGCATATGACTTGGAGGACTGAATGGAGTCCCATTGTCTTACTCGTGGAACGCGTCAAATTTGAAAAAATATTATCAATAAAAGGCGAGTATAGTATCGGCCGAACAAAGTTAAAACAGCTAAAAGCGAGCATATTGTTGGCGAACACAATCGACCATTCAAATTCAAAAAAAGTGGGGACGATCATAAAAAAAGAAGAATATATTATTTTCGATGCATATCTTCAAGAAAAAAAATTGACAAAGACTATTGATGAGACGGGGAGATACGTGTCGAACGAGTTGTCAATAGAAGATACGGTTTCGAACAAGTTGACAAGTGGTGGCAGACCATGCGAGGATGAGTTAATTTTTGAGCAAGAGCGTCAAAAAACGAAAACGGATGTAAAAAGAGAGCAAAAAAAATAAGAGAGCTAGATTTGATTATCTATGCAAAGACTAGCTTGGGATTAGGTTCTATAAATAGGGGCATACTTATGGTTAAGAAAAAGCAGGAAAAAGGAAAAAAAAAAAAAAAGATGAAGAAGAAAAAAAGAAAAAAATTTGCGATTTCGGAAGGAAGATGGTTTAGTATGCCCGGGACGTAGAAAGAATTCAAATTTTCGGTTCAACAATCATTCAAATTGAATCAAGCGGTTGCCCCGCCTCGATTAGTCTTTTACCCGTATGACTTTGCGAAAGATGACAGTTTTCGGACTCAAGATTGTCATGGTTGCCACTCCCGTTACTTTTAGATGATAAGCCATGAGTCCCCTATGCATCCCCAAAATCTCCCTCCGAAGGGGAGGGATGTCATAGTGTCCACCCAAAATAAGATGCCGATCTCGATGCTCGGGCATCTTTGGAGGGGACGAAATGGTCTTATGAAAATTTTTTTTCATTTTAAGGAAAGCAGAATAATAACATATTTATAAATATTGATATTTATGTTTTAACTTGTCCGGGGAGGGACAAAAGTTTTTATTTTTGCTTGAGCATGTTACAAAAAGAAAAAAGGGTATAAATTGATTGTAACATCCTAAAAACATCAATTCATGGACAACTAATTTTTTTATTCAAAATTTAAATTCAAAACCAAATAACAATAGTTGTGTAATAGATAGTTTTCTTTAAATATGAACGATGTAATAGAATACAAAGTGTTGCAAAAAAAAAAAGAAAGATATATGTTTTTTTGTTCGCTAAAGAGATTTAATATTTGATTTTTGCCGGAAATTTAACAAAAATATAAATTCTATGTTTATAATTTATTCGATTAAAAAAAAAATATTAAAATAAAAAAAAAATTAAAAAGATAGTAAATTGATAAAGCACGCGGGTGACGAAATAATGGTTTTAAATAAGGTTCCGAAATAACGGTGATCGTGACCTAAATAAGACGATTTAGACCAAGAAAGGGGGGGTTCATTAAATTATCCGGTCGCACCTAAATAAGACGATCAACCGATTGCAACGTAATAAGATTAAAGAAGTCAGGGATAAAAACCTAATGTTTGAATTCATTCGTAAAAAAGAGGCAAAAAATTGGAAAGCAAAAAAAGCGAACGTAAAGCAACAAAGAAAATATCAAGCAACACAAGTATCAACATTCATCCTCAACAAACAAAGTTAGAGGAAACAATTCAATATGAAATTCATTTGTTCAATTGAAGAAATATTGGGAAAAAAAAAAGTATCAACAAAAAAATTAAAGATATATTGTCGAATTAAAAAGTGAAGAAGACAAAATTTACACGAAGTCTTACAAAGAAAAAAAAGACATCAAGGTACAAAGTCAAAATTAGGGGTAGATGGAAGAGAAATTTCGAACACATTATGTTCGGTCCCTCAACAGCCGGGATGTCGTGGATGTCCGGCATCGATTTCACCGGAGGCGATATTTTGCTCCGATTACGGAATACTCCGTAGTTGATTGATCCCAATTGAATGGCAGAAGATTTTGATAAGTAACCTCAAGATCAATAACGCTCGAAGTTTCCTCTTCATCCGGAATTGGATCGTCAATTTTGATCCCTTCAGAAGAACGGAAAAGTCACATTAAACCATTTCCGACATTGGGAGGTTGCGATCTGGAGGGTTATCAACCGTGTTTGCCGAAAGTCGGATATGAGGGGGGGCAATTTTTTTCAAATGAGTGTGGAAGGGAATGATCGAACAAAGAAAGAAAAGCGCAAATATACGAGAAATTAGACATGGAGTCAATATATTTCATCATGGATTTTCTTTAGTGTTAGTTGTAATTAAAGAATGATGAGTTTATTTGGCCAAGTAAATTTCACTTTCCATTTTTTCAACACCGTAACTAAGTTCTGGCTAACATTCATTTCTTCTTGAGCCCATTAATATATTGATAATTGAAAAAAAATTAATTTTAAATTAATTAGAATTAATTTTATTAAAAAATCCTCTAAAAGCTTATAGGCGAGCATTCTAATTTAATTAATTTTAATTATAAATTAAAAATATAAATTAAAAAAATACTATTAAATAATTCATAATGGAAATAAAAAATAAAAACTTAATAATTGAAATTAATATAGAATTAATTTTATTAAAATGGATGTTAAAAAATTTTTAATTTAATTAATTTAATTTAATTAAGTTATAAATAAAAAAATATAGTTTATTATATTAAAATGTAATTGAATTATTAAATAAGATAATTGAAATAAAAAATTTTAAAAAATTAATTGAAAATTAATATAGAATTAATTTATTAAAAATAAGTTAAAAAAATAATTTTAATTTAATTAATTTAATTTAAAGTTAAATAAAAAATAATATATTTTATTACCAAAATGTAATTGAATTATTAAATAAGATAATTGAAATAAAGAATTTTAAAAAAAATTGATTTTTTTTTTTTTTTTAGGACATATAAAATTAAATTTATTTCTATATTTCGGTGGATTCACTACTTTTTTTTTTATGTTTTAAATGTCCTCATTTAATTGGGAGGCTTGGTTTATATATGAGATGTTTGGTGGTTAGGTTTGAGACGGCTCGGTCGGTTTTAATTTTCTAAATTTATTCTTTTTTTTTTTTTTTGTTTAGAACCATAGTGAGCCATTTTTTTTTTTCAAAATTCCATTTTTTAATTTTTTATGTTTCCTTTTTATTCTCCAAATGTCGATTATAATAATATTGATTAAATAACCCTTTTATTTTTTAGTAGGATGTAATAAATTAGAGAAATTATTTAAAAAAAATATCGGAATCAGCGGGGACAATTTGAACAAAAAAGACACAAGACTTATACAAAAACAAAGATAATCGATACAGGAAGGAAAGAACGAGAAAATTTTTTTTTTGTTCAAAGTTATCACGGAGAACGAGGTTAGATCAATCGGTTTTATGTTTCTTTGAAATAGCCGTCGTTGGAATCTTTTTTTATTTGGAATTTTGAAATAAAAAAGTAAATTTTTAAAATCGGTTCAAATTGAAGAATGAAAGATACAAAATCACTTACTTTTATATGTTGATTAAATGTCCAAAAGTTTATCTTTCTTATGTTTTTTTTCAATATTACGAATGTTTTTAACTTCTTTTCCAATCCATCGATTTTTTTTGCACATCCTCGATAATTTTGCACTTGGCGTTAGCTTGCATAAACAACCATTGTTTTTTCTTCAATTGCACTAACCGAGCAAGTTATGTTTTAAGGATAATACCTTGGTTTCATTTTTGCGAACAAGCCAAAAACTCATAACCATATGCCATCCATTTTTTTTTTGTTTTTAATGGAATATTCCATTCCACGAGCAAATTTAATATTGCCGGATGGAGAGGGTAAGACCAGCCTTTTGGTGTCCAAATTAACGGCAACACAACCCTCGGGGGTTGGTCATATTTCATCGGGACCGGTGCCCACAAAAAAAAGACATCTTTAGGGTTTCATAAATTTGTAATATTGTTTCAGCATATTACATCAATTACCCTTCGCCATTTTGCTCGGCCCGGGTATGTTTCTACACTAATATTATGAGGTTGTTCATATAAGCCAAAATTATAATAGCATTATACTGATATATTTTGATTGAGAACACCAAATTTTATACCAAGTTCATGTTTTTAAAAATACCATCTACACCTATGTTCGATTCGACTAAATTTTGATTTTTAAAATTTCCCCATAAAGATTTATCATTTCTATCTACATCAACATTATTTAGCCCTAGACCTAATTTGAATTTTTCTAAGAATTATAATCGTTAATTTTCCAAATAATCATTACGGGACAAACTTCTTCAATTTTGGGCTTTAATGAGTCGGAAGAAAATTACAAATGGTTTTAAATAATTAATCGGAAGAGTTAAATAAATAATTTGAATATTTTAATTACATAATTAGGGATTCTACTAATAATGTTGGGAACTATAATAAAAATTGAGCAGAGGAATTGATAAAGAGGCCATGATTATAAAGTAGAAGAAGAATTTTAATTAATGAATGATTTTCTTTCACGAACAATGAATCCAGGAAACTTTCGAATCGCGGAAAGCGATAAAAAATAAAGAGAAAGGAAAAATTTTTAATTTAGAGAAATATGATTTAAATAGACCGGTATTAATTCAAGTTTTTAAAAGGAATAAAACGATGCCAAACATGGCCCAATAAAAGAGTTTTTTAAAAAAGTTGGGCCCAATGTAGAATAAATATAATTTTTATAAAATTGGATTTCCCAAAGTATTGTTGTGTTCGATATAATAAATCGGGATTAATTAACATCAAAAGTTGTGACTTTTCTGTGTAATGTTTGAATATAATAATCATGCCGGTGGATGAGTTATTTTTTGTTCGACGGTCAGACCTTAATTCTAAATAAAGGACCTTCGTCCAACAACCACAAGGTCGGTATGTTCGAACTCAAATCTCAAGAAGGGACATCTAAAAGTTGAGGAAATTAAATAAAAAGATTATTTTCGACGATTTTTAGCGTCCTCTGCATTTTTTTGATACAAAGATCAATCTAGAAGATGAAGTCGTAAACGTGGGTTGTGGGTTGGAGTTCTTGCATGATCCAAAGAATTAAAAGACATGCTTTACCAATCCGGCTCATGCTTAGCAAATACTATAAATGGAAGAAAAAAAGAAGAAGAAAAAGGTAGGGTTAAATAAAATAATCCCGTAAACCCTCTACAAAAAATCAAACGAGAGGTGAGGAATGAGAAAAATTAGAGTGTTCATCCACTATATATGAAAAACCCTAGAACTCATTCGATAACTCAAACCTCGATTCATCTTTAAGATTTAAAGAATTTTGAAATCATGTAAAGCTCATAATACTACATCCCGGCTTTTTATTCCCTAGTAGTCATATGTTAATTTTTATTCAACAAATTCATCTTATTTATTGCTTTTATTTTACACATATATGTTTTCTTTTCTAGTTGTAATCCCCTACATAATATTCATCAACCAAACGACATCTTAACTATTCATTACAAGATTTTGAAATCCTAGGACTTCCGTCCGAAATTTTCCACATCCACTATAAGATGTAGAAAATCTTTTTTGAAGTTTTAGAATTTCAAAATCTTGATGAATAGTTAAGATGTATGTTTATTATGAGATTTATTGGGTAGAATGGTGAAAAATTTGATTGATGTGGTATTATTATAATATTTTGAATTTACTGGGAGAATAAAAAAATAGATGACGTGACTGTATTAAAAGAATTAAAAATTAGTATTAGTAGGTGATGAAATAGAGTAGGATTAATAGGATTTTAATTTTTTTTAAGTCTCAAAACAAATGGGGATTTGAGATTGTAAAGTCCAAAGTTAGCCGGAATAGTCGCTAAACGAACATACCACACCCTAAGGACTTATGTTAATCATGTAATCAGTTTCCGTAAAAGGCAATAAAACAACTATACCATTTTCAAATTATCCCTCCCAACATCTCAAAATTACATTTCATGCCATTACTTTTATCCACAAAAAGTTATCTACTTTAATAATAAAGTAGAAAGAACTACAATACCCTCAATCCAAAAGTCATTTTATCACTTCAAATACTAATAAACAACTCTCACATTAAAACTCGTGTGAAAATTAAAAGGGTAAATAACTTAATTTGGGACGGTGGTGGAAGTAATTAATATACCATCATATCCATAATACAGTAATACTCGTTATCAACGATATTAATATTGAGAAAAACAATAATTTCATAATATTTGTAAAAAGATAAAAAAAATATCAGTAAACATTGCACTACAAGAAAAATTATTTCTCTTGGAATTTTTTTGGGTGAAAGTATAATAAACTATCACTAAATCTGATATTTTATTTAACTTTAGTGACAAGAAATGTTACAATTGTGATAAACTTTTATTTACTGTCACTAAATGCAAATTTCACCTAAAATTAGTTGAGTATAAAGTAATTTTATTTTGATAGGAGTAGAGTATAAAGCAATATTAAGATAAAATAAATAAAATTACCTTTAAAAAAAAGATAAAATAAATAAATTAAAATAAGGTGAAAAATAAAGTAACGTGAGATAACGAGGGAGAGAAACAACTTTATTTATTTTAAGCATAAATTACAAATATCCCTAAAATTAACCTTCCTTAAAATTGTGCCGAAAGAAATGAGATTAGTGAAATTTGACAGAGGGAGTACAGCTTGTCTTTTGCCCCCACAATTTTTATCCAACAAAGTCTCATTCTTTTCCTATATATATCTGTAAATCCCATATAAATTTCTCCATCAAATTAAAGTGATAAAAAATGATGTCTGCATTTTGGACCATCTTCTGTATCACAACATTCTTCTATTGCCTAGCTTCCGTTACTTCCGTGCCGTTCGATTTTCCAGCAGCAGGACTCTCCACCACGTGGACCAATAGTATCACTGCAAATCACACAGTGAACTTTCGGGATAACTCAACTGTGAGAGCCATCCTTCTGAGAGGAACTGCTGGTCCAAGATATGCTTGTGGTTTCTATTGCAATGGAAACTGTGACACTTATCTGTTTGCTATTTTCATAGTCCAGGTAAACAGCGCCGGACTCATCACAATGCCTACTGTCGGATTCCCTCAGGTCGTTTGGTCCGCCAACCGATACAATCCTGTCAGAGCCAACGCCACGTTGGAGCTGACAGGCTCAGGTGATTTAGTCCTCCGAGATGCAGATGGCTCGTTGGCGTGGTCCACCAACACAGCTGGAAGATCTGTTGTGGGCTTAAATTTGACACCGACAGGGAATCTTGTCATGTTTGATGCAAAAAACGATGTAGTTTGGCAGTCTTTTGATCACCCTACTGACGCCTTGGTTCCAGGCCAGATCCTCAGATCTGGCATGAATCTGACAGAATACATGGGCCTGTATTCTGTCAGGATGACCGGACAAGGATTGGTTGCTTACTTGGAGACACGCGTATACTATGAAAAGTTGTTTCGTAGTAGGAAACATAAAAAAGAAGCGAGTTTCGCAAGATTTGAAAAGGGAAGTTTAACATTGTTTCAGAATTCTAAGAAGCCTGACAATCAAGTTATCAGGATACCAATCCCTGTGGCTGCATCAGCTCAATATATGAAACTGGGGGATGATGGGCATCTTCGAGTTTTCGAGTGGGGATCCGCCGGGTGGAATCTAGTTGCTGATATTTTCGGGCCAAGAAAAATAGAGCAAGATAATTGAGCTTAGTATGGGGAAATATATTTTCATGTTTCATTTGAAGGGATAATCTGTTTTGTGTTTCAACTGTGTATTCCATCATCTTTATATTGTATAATTTGTATCAATAACGAACATCATTCTTTATTTATCTATAATATGTACTAGTGTTTGAGACTCACGAGTCATGTCTAATGTTTGATTGGAGAAGTTTTTTGGTCCCATATATAATCTATTTATTGTTCATTTTTGTCCAAATTTTTTTAATTGTCCAAGTTTCGCTGAAAAATCACGGATGATGTCGTTTCGGTCACACTTAAGTCGTGTGTCGGAAAATTGGGGATTTTTCATACCATCGCTGCCGTAGACGCAGAAATGTCTTTTTTAATTTAATTTTTATTTTTTATTCAATTTTAAATTACACATGGGTAAATAACAAAATGAAAAAGATAGTCATTATCCACGAAATAACGTTGTTCGCGATTTTTCAGCAAAAAATCGATCAAAATTGGACAATTTTAATTTAGTTATAGAATCGAACTTGGACATTTATCTATTTTAGAACAAAAAAATGGACAATAAATAAATAAAAAATCTCCTGTGAAACTTGTTCATAGTATAAAATTCATACCATTACACTCAGTGGCGGACCTAGGATTTTAAAATTGGGGGTACGATTGATAGTTAGTTTTAAAATATATGTACCTAAATATTATCATTAATTTGAAGGGTATAAATGATTAGGACAAACATTAAAAAGTTACAACATTAGAAGGAGAGTTTTTAAGCATAAATTGCATAATATTGCTTTATAACTCTCTCATTTTCATCGTCTTCTTCAATTTTGATGTTTGGTCCTCTTATTTTCCAAATAAATTAGTTAAACATAACACAAACAAAATGCAATTATATATATAAAAGAAATACACAATTGCAATAAAAAGTGATAATAACATAATTATAACAAGTGAAGTTATTTTTAAAAGTGAGATGATATTAAAAAATGAATATTAGCTCAAGTGATCAAGAAACGCACCAAACAAAAAAAAAGGCCCAACTTTTTAAATAAACTGGGTCATGTCAGCTTAAAAAAAAACGCTTAATTACTATTGATATGAGACTCAAAACAGGCCCTAAGTAAGTTGTAAGCCCAACGAAAACTACTGAAATAAAAAGTTATCCAGTGTATTATAAATTTAATTTAAACATTATATATACCAAAAAAAAATTGAGTTTGGGGGTGCAACTGTACCCCCTTGTCCCCATACTGGATCCGTCAGTAATTACACTTATAAACTGATAACATTATTCTTATAAAGTAGTACCTATAACATTTAATATTATGATCAAAATTTATAAATGTAATGGTATCAATTAATAAGTGTAATGATATTAATTTATAAATATAGTGGTATAAATTTCATATTATGAACAAATTTCTCCGAAGACCTACTCATAAATAAATTATGGGACAAAAAACTTTTTCCGTCCAATGTCTTCAAATTCTTCGATAATTGATTTATCATGATTTGCAGGTTTAGATTCCATATTAAAACACCGTTAGTTTCTTCTCCTTTTTCAATAAATAATAATAATTTTGAGTATGTCTTCTTTGCATCAGATACACAGTGTAATTCAAGTATATTTTTAAAATTTTCAACTTGTTTTTTTGAAATGTTGAACTTGTTAATTTACAATATTAAAACATATATTCAACTTTTTTTTTTACATTAAACAACTTTAATGTTTTAGGAGAATTTTTTTTTTTGGTCCCATAACTTTTTAGTAATCCTTCTTTCATCCCAAATTATTTAACCATCCAATTTTAGTCTCATAACTATTTAAAATTGTCCAATTTTCTACAAGAAAAAGGGGTTATGCTGACACTTATAAATGTCAATATAATATACCTATTAATACATTTATTCTATTATGACATTTAAAAGAAATGTCGTGTATTCTAGTGTAACAATAGGTCATCATCTATTGCGACATAAGATATGTGCATTATAAAGGTGTTTAATACTACACTTGTATAACCACCTAAATTAATGTAAAATTTTAATATTAATATATATACATATATTTATATACAGCCATTTTTTGTTTTTATTATTTTCCTCCAGGTTTATTGATATTATATACATATTTAATTCGCTCTTGATATTAATTATTTTCGGACCTAATTAAATAGATTTAATAATCATGATGATAATAATTAATAATTAATCATAACAACAATAATAAATTGATCTGTTTGCATTTTAGAACCAGAAACTCAATCTGAGAACTGTAAAATTCAATTATACAATATACAAAACAAGATGATCACCAAACATTGAGCTAAATTCTTTAGTTGCTACAATATATCATACAAAATAAATATATTTCAAGAACAAGGGGGCACAAAACCAAATAAGCGTTCCTTATTTTCCTCAAGCCACTAGACAAATAAGGAATGCCACTAGACAACAACTTCTATGGGTGATATGCAGCAACCATAACTTTCGTTCGAGAGGACCATGAGATTTCCAAAATATATAATGCGTCAAAGGATCTGTTCCAAGTTGTAACAAATCAAATAAAACCTTATTCAGCTACAAAATACGCACTGGTGGCTTGTTGGGTAATCTCGACGGGCAGATTCTCAAGCATTCCTTTTTTATCTTCAATATCACATACTTAAAAGGGGAGCATTCATTTGCACTAAATTTGGACTCTTTCAGCATATCCTTCATCAATCTGAAAAGTGAATGGAACTAAAAAAGTAAAAAGATGAACTAGAAAGACAAAAGTAAACACATTGGAGATTTTCTAAGTTAAACTTTATATGTTCAAAGCACAATGTTAAATGGTTAAGCTGTTTTGTAGATGATGTTAAGTAACATTTATATGCAACCTAAAAACTAAACGTGATGCAAAATCAGCGAAAAAACAATAAGAAGGTAGTCAAAAGTTAAAAATCTGAAATGACAAACCTGCTGATAGAAAACAAATCGACCAACCTTCGTTCTTTTTAAATCCGGACACCCTGCTCCTTCCTTGCAAAAACATATAGCATTTTCCTCAAGTCTGAAATACTGTTGAAACATGATAAGGAGCACATAAAACTGAAAGTAAAATTAATTATACAGGACATGTTATTTTATTAAAAAATTTGATGTGTATATAAATAAGACAGCTCAACATGCTATTTAGTGTTCCCTATTAGTGGCATCCTTATGACGAACTTTTTGTAATCTTTCCTTATCTTTTTGAAAGAATCACAAGACTCTGAAATTTCTATCTAGTATTGTTTCCTGGAATTTATAGAATCAAACTGACAAAGAAAGAAATAAACTAGAAAAGCACAAGTCCACTCTCTAACCCTTTCTTTCATTTCACTAATCCCCTTTTTTTTACGGTTATTACATCCTTTATTGTAATCTCATACTCCTAATGTTTATTCAATAATCTAAATAATAAGTTTCATAACCAGTTTCAATTACAAATTCATGAATCACATAAGATTAAAAATAAGCTGACATAAAATAATTATATAACAAAATATGAAAAAAGAACCTCACAAGAAAAAGAAACTAAAAAGAATAATTAGGACTCAAGCAAAAAAAGATGAATTATTCAATTTCAGTTGTTGTATCAATGATATAGTTTTTCCTTTGTGTTTCCCAAACTATTTCATCTTCTTTACGCCTTTCTTTTAAAGAGGAGATACCAAAGTTTAATCAAATGCTTTGGGCAACTCTGTCTGTATTGAACAAACACAGATCCTGCATTCCCATTTTACGAAGTCAACTACGTCATGATTAACTGATAATCATAGACATCTATGCTAACACTTTAAGGCTGTTTTATTTTCTCCCCCCATTACCTTCAGAATTTAGTGTCCAACATCCACAAAGTTAAAAGAATCAAAATGCAGAACATGACAATTGCAGTCCACAAGTTGTTCAATTGTTACCCATTGTTCGAAGAACCATTCTTCGTTGAGATGGAGGCACTCTCTGTCAACAACCAAGACTTGTATACAAGGTGATCATTAATCATCAATTTTATAATGCACTATAATCCTCCAAGCAATGCAGAATTTACTCGGATAAAACATATGTATGATTGCACTAACAATCTCTCTGCTCACTAAACCAAGAAAACTATATTTGCAAACCAGCTAATAAGCAAGAATTACGTAGCAAGTACAAACAAATACAAAGTCCATTAAATGTTAGTATAAGATATTGGTGGTTCCTCAAGTAAGGCACAAACTGAAGTATTTTACAATAGACTTAAAAATGAAATTAGTACTCAAGAATAAAATAAAGCCATGAGCAACAAAAGTAAGTAAACCCCTAAAAAGAATCACAAACTAGCAGACACTCAACAAGAGAACACCAAAATGAGTGGAAAGATATTTACCAGAATCCAAGCGTTGTAAAATTGGGAAATGGGCACACACCCAATCTGCTCCGGACGGGTCAATCGGCACAATCAGGGGCGACACTGCTAAAATATGCCCTAGAAGCAGCCTCAATCAAAGTGGAAACCCTTCTCCTATAGGAACTACACCACAAACAAATTATTCAAAACCCTAATTAAAAAGATATAAAAATTCTCCATTTAATTGGCTGAAAATGTACACCTGAAGAAGGGCGCAGATTGGAAGAAGCCCTAGCCCACGATCTGGTTTTCTTTTCACTTCTCCCGGTTATCTTTCGATTTGGTTTGGACACAATTCAAACAATTGAAATTTGAGCGCTGATACTAAATCCTCCCGCTAGTTTTCTTTCAATTTCTAGGATACGAACTACTCCCTCCGTTTTCAAGAATTGGGTGTGTGCCCAATTATTTCAATTATTTCGATTTTTAAAAAATTAAATAAATTATATAATTAGTATAAAATTATTAATTCTTTTAAATAAGGCTAATAATACATTATTTAAAATATCTTAATTGAGAATTGTACTATATTATGACATTTAGTTAAAAGTGTATTAATATGGTGTATTGTATTATGACATTTTGTTAATAGTGTGTTAATATGATGTATTGTTTTGTGACATTTAGTTAATAGTGTATTAATAGGGTATAGAGTAGTGTAGTTTTAGGCTATGGGAATTAAGTGTAGCTTTAGACTAGTTTTCGCTGCATTTTTTATATAGTGTATTAAAATTAATATAGTAATATACCTTTTTTCTTGTAGTCCATTTTCATTGGAAAATATAAATTTTGTCACTTTAGGTAATTTGTTTAAATACTATTAACTTGTTTAGTGCTTGTGTAGTAGCATTAACGGTAAACAATATACTCCCTTCGTTTCACGGTAAGTTTTACATTTCGTAATTTTTTGTGTTTCAATTTAAGTTTTAATTTTTTTTTTGATAAATTGTGGCCCCACTTTTTTTAATAATTATCTCTACTATTACTTCAATTACATTCAGTGTCACTCAATTAATATTAAAATACACGCATTTCCTCTTTCTCTCACATTATTATTATTTTTACATCCCACCAACTAACAATAAATTTAATATTATATTCCTTAAAATTTATATTAATTCAAAATATAAAGCTTATTTTGGAACGAATGTAGTATTTAATAAGTAAAAATATGAATATGTATATTATGAATTTGCAAAATGTGAATCAATAATCATAAAGTGTATATATTAGTAGACTAGCTCAAGCAGTTTTGAAATTAAATAATTGGCAAAATATTGTATGCATCAGGTGTATCGTATAATTTAAGTGTATTTTTAAAACGTGCAATTTGTTTTTCTAGCTAAAATATGAGATAAAAATTTTTTTATTCCATAATTTTCTTGTAATCCATTTTTCGTCCCAAAAAAATTAACTATCAATTTTGGTCTCATAAATATCTCAATTGTCCAAATTTGGTTCCATTTTTGCTGGAAAACATAAAATTTTATCTTTTTCCGTCATGTTCAAGTTACGTGCCAGTTAAAATTGGGGGTTTCAAGCTCTAGCTGATGTGGACACTGACTATTAAACAAACATTATTTTTAATAAAAATTTAAAAGAGCAAAAAAATTCCTCCTAATTTACAACAAAAAAAAAAAAAATTTAACAGTCAGTATTCACGTCAGCTATGAACTCAGAAAATTTCAATTTTAACCTGCACGACTCGCGCATAACTATTCATATATTCATTTTTTTGTGTGAACCAACGATTCAGATGTATATTAATTTTTTTGTGTGAATCAACGATTTAGATGTTGATGATGGTATATTTAACCCTTATGAGTTGCGATTGTCATAATTGGTTAGATAAATTATTAAATTTTATGTATTTGGATAATAAAATGACATTTAATTGAATTTTTTATTTTACATTTTTGGAGAATATATGAAACTTAATTTAATTTTATAATTATATATATTTGGAGAATATGTTAGCTGTAAATTAATTTGTACGCTTGAAGAATGCATTTACATTTAATTAAAAATAAACTCTCATGTACAATATTGTATATACAATATTAATTTAAATGGAAGGAGTTGAAGATTCGCGAATCCTGCGCAGATCAAACCGGATCAAGCGGGTTTTTTCTAAAAAATCGCGCTAAGACAAAATAGAAAACCTCGCTCTCAGTTCGTGTTACTATAAAGACAAGTATATGTTAACATAATGACAATTATGTGTTACTACATTATAATGGATATAAATATATTTTTACTAATTTAATGGTGCAATCATGTGGTTTGAGCATTTACATAAGACAGTTAGTCATAGATCAAAAGGAAAAACATATAAAAAAATAGAGGGAGAAGCGGATAAAATAGAGGGATTGTCGTTTTGTTCATACAGTAATATATCATTTCTCTTTACAATCACATATTTGTGTATATATAATAACACAATTTTCAATACCTTATATGTGCTAAACAAAAACAAATATATGTACTAAAATGACAAGTATGGTGTTACTTGTTCTTAAAATAATATTTATTGTTGTAAGTTGTCTTATGTGGCAATATTGATGTGGCTTTGTGATTGACAACTTAAACAAATAAAATACACGTGTGACGAGCACAAATGCAACGTGTCGAGCACAAGTGTATGTTTGAAATGGAGAGTACGTATGTGAGATATAGGTAGGAAATTTGTGTCCCTTTTATTTGAACTTAGAGGGTCTATTTATACAAGTTTGCCAAGCATGTGCTGCTGTGACGAGCATGTGCTGGTCGTTTCTTGTCATGCAAGAATACATGTGGTGTTGCCATGTTTCCTACTACGCTTCCCTGGTAGACATCTGTCTTTGCTTGCTTATGAAGTATTCGACTTGTCATCCAGGTGGCATCTGCTTAATAGGTGATTTGGTCTTCTTGTTCGTCATTATGGGCTTGTCTTTGTGGGACCACTCTGCTCGCCCCGGGTGTGAGGCCACAACTTGGTCGCTATGGACCTTGCTTTATGCTCGCCCGGTTGGGCGAGCAGATCTTCAATTCTCTGTCTACTTGGGGCAGATGGTAGGACTGGCTTATTGACGAAAGTGAATTAGGAGGGAAAGAATTTGCTTATGATGGAGAGAAGGAGCTCTATCCTTTATTACCACTGTGTTCACCTCTTGTTCGTCAACTTTTTGCTCGGGCTCGGCTCGTGCTCGCCGGACTTGGCGAGCACACTATTGGTTGCTGGGCGAGCACAATCCTCGTTTGTGAGGGGGGCCATGATGCTTTTTTGCGCGTCTGACGCTGGAAGTACAGTGGTGAGCGCATATCTTGAGCAGCCCGCTTAGCCGGCGAAGCTGGCGGGTTCACGCGCTCAACCCATTAATTGGTCCACGTGTCCGTCGGGCTAACACGTAGTCTGTTGACCGGGCACAACACACGTACTAATATTAACACATGTTTGCCCAACCAAATTAGGATTGGTCCACCCATTAATTGGTCCACGTGTCCGTCGGGCTAACACGTAGTCTGTTGACCTTTGGCCGTGCACAACACTTACTCGTACTAATATTAACACATGTTTGCCCTTATATGTAACACAAACTTAGGAGCGAATTTTCCTGTTTTGTCTTAGCGCCAATTTTTTGGAAAAATCAGTTTTACCCTGTTTGACCCGCAATGGATCCACGAGCTTTCAACCTAATGGTGGCGGGTATGAGCGGGTATAGATAAATTGTACGAATCTAAGATCCATATAATATTGTATACAAAAATTTGTCTTAATTAAATTTTTTATTTTGTATGACATTAAATCAAATTTCTCATTTTTTATATTTGAAGATTACACTGACATTTAAATAGATTTTCCAGTTTTTATATATGAAGAATATATTTGGAGAGTGCACTGACATTTAATTAAATTTTCTAAGTTTTATTTAGAGTGTACATTAATATTAATTAAATTTTTTATTTTGTATGACATTAAATCAAATTTCTCATTTTTTATATTTGAAGATTACCTTGATATTTAATTAGATTTTCCAGTTTTTATATATGGAATATATTTGGAGACTACTTTGATATTTAATTAAAATTTCTAATTTTTATATTTGGAGTGTACATTAATATTAATTAACTTTTTTATTTTGTATGACATTAAATCAAATTTCTCATTTTGTATATTTGAAGATTACATTGACATTTTAGATTTTCCAATTTTTATATATGGAGAATATGTTTGCAAAGTACATTGACATTTAATTTAATTTTATAATTCTTACATAAATTACTAGTTTAATTCTTCTGTGCCACTTTTTTGTGTTCCATAATTATTTCACGTCCTGGATCTTTAACACATGGACCCAGGATTATGGTGGTCCGTTGAGTTTTTTTGCCCGTTTCACATGTTATTAATCTAGACTATGGAACACATAGTGGAACATCATTTTTGAAACAGATGATATTGTGCGATAAATTACTTGTTTTGAACGTATAATTAGCCGACTTCTACTCTCTATTTTTGTTCCAAAGTAGCCATGCTTGTAAGGATACATGCAAATTATTTTGTTTAGACTTTCGAGTGCCTTCATTCTCTCGCTGCAATAGAGAAGTCATTGAATTAGTACTACTTAGTATTTTTAAGTAGTCACTGATGAAATTCTTTGTTTTTTCTCTCTCTCACTATATCTATATCATGACTTCCCATATAATATATGTATGATTTGATTTTTTTTTTTAATAATTATTCCACAATAAAGTATTAGTTATTTGACAAAAGAACATATATGTTGTGCATCAAAAAGTATAAAATTGATGCATAAGTGATAGGTCGCGCAGGTTTGAATCAAGCCCGGGCCATGAAGCGAGTTTGTGGGCCGGAGAGATGGACGAGCGACTTTGGCGACCTGGGGGAAGATCCCGGACTAGTCCAAAGGGCGAGGTCGGAAGACATCCCAACCTCCCAGAGAACGAGCTCGCAAGAGACTTCGGCTTCCGAAATCTGCAGGCGGCACAGAACCCAAGAGACCGTGCCAGCCTATCTGCGTCCTCCGGCGTTACAGAAACAGATTCACCGATCGGGAAAGGACTTGCGGGGCGACCTCGAGAGCAACGCCGACGACCTCATAAACAACGCCAGTGACCTCGAGCTCGCGAACAGACACAAAAACCATTAATTAGGACTGCATTAGGGCCGATTCTAATCCAAGATTTTAGCTAAATTGCATTAATTGTCTAGAGACTAGGATCTAGGGATCTACTCCCAGGTAAGTTTGCTTACCGTCTCAAAACAGTGCAATTAGGGACAGCTCATCATGCCTAAAACAGAGGAAGAGATAATGATTTGAAGAGTAATTAAGAGGTTTTAGGAGAGAAGGATGACGTGCTTTGAAGATCTAGAAATTAGGAGATTTGATATGCTCATCACCTATAACCATAATTTGTTGAGAAGATGAAAATTGGAAGAAGCCCTAGGCTTGTCGAACTACGATCGTGGCCCGCTGTTTTCATTCCCGGCGCGGGTAACCTCCCGCTACTTTCTTTTTATTTTTTAAAATTCTTAAATTTGGGCGGTGATAGCAATTTTTAAATTCAAATATATTTATATATTATTTTGGTTTATTAAAAAATATATAGAGATAACTCACTACAGATTAAAATTAATTTGTCTTTGCTTAGTTTTTGTCTAATAAAAAATAAACAATGAAATTTGATAAGATAATATGAATATATAATGTTACTGAAATATTATGAGTACATTTTCTACAAAAATCATTTTTAAATTATAAAAATGCTTTTATTGTCTAAAAACTCCGAATAAATATAATATATAATTAATTAATACTTAGAAAATATAATATTAACTTTAACTAGAGTTACACTTAGGCGGGTGTTGGGAGATGAATTTAATAAAGAAGTTTTGATTAGATCCCAAAACCCCTGAGTATGACATGATCAGGATAATCTTGATAGATCGAGGATTCAAAGATAGAGTGTTAGAAGCTATCTCGCACCATGTATAGTCGTCAAGCAGATATAAGATCAGGTTAGATTTTGAAGAAATCAAGACTCAAGAAGTTTTCAAGAAATCAAGACTCAAGAAGTTTCAAGATTAAGACTCAAGAAGTTTCAAGAAATCAAGACTCAAGAAGTAATCAAGTCTCAAGAAGTTATCAAGAAATCAAGACTCAAGAAGAAATCAAGACTCAAAGAAGAAATCAAGACTCAAGAAGCCAAGAAATCAAGACTCAAGAAGTTTCAAGAAATCAAGACTCAAGAAGTAATCAAGACTCAAGATGTCATCAAGATTCGTAAGACATCAAGACTCGTAAGACATCAAGACTCGAAGACATCAAGACTCGTAAGATATCAAGACCCAAAGAGTTATCAAGACTCAAGAAGATATCAATACTCAAGATAACCTCAATGTTCCGAGGCAATCAATAATATCTATCCGAAAAACTACAAAACCGAGAAAACGCCAATATTCTAAAAAATAGATATTGCCCAAGACATTCATATGCGCATAAAAATGAACTAAGTCTAAGTGTTGTTTAAGGTTATCTCATTCAGAGAGATTGACCAAAAAGAGCCGTTATGTTTGTCTACATTTATTAAGACAAGAACCAATCCAGAGGAAGACAACAATGATTTCTTTCTTCGACATCGAAAGTTGACAGACATTGAATCATGTCAAGTAGTACTATGTTCCATTTGCATCGCAAAAAAAGTGGTGATTGGCTACATGAATGCATATTTTCTAAAACATGCAAGGGAGTATTCAAACCCTAAATATAGTCGTTCATCAAACACCATAAGAGGAAACTCATGAAGATGTCTCCTCCAACGGATAGTTTTTCAAGAGTGACCTTGGTGAAGTTGCCTATAAATACTAGTGACCCTTTACATTGAGAGGTTACGGGAAATTTCAAAGCAACTCAAGAGCTCATTCGTATTATTGCAAATTGAAGCACTCGAAAAACCTAGAATTTCCCAAGTGTTTCACATTGAAGAGAGCTCATTCACTAAGCCTAGAGTGATAGATATATCCAAAGCTTAGTAGAGATATCCTAGCCTTTGCATTGTTCTTATTGTAAAGGATATCTCATCCTAGTTGGAAACCAACCCAAAACCCAAACCCTTTGTAAGGTAGTTTGCGTGTGTTTTGTTGGTGAGTTGGAGTTGTAAAGAGTTAGTAAGCTACAGTGAGTTAAATTTTAAAAACTCTAGAGAAGAAGTTAGTAAGCTACTTGTGGTAGTCTGAACACTTGTGTGTGTTTGAGTTAGTAAGCTGCAGTGAGTCAGCCAGAAAACTCAAGATAGAAAAGTGAGTAAGCTACAGTGAGTTAGCCAGAAAGCTTTAGGAAGTGGTTAAGGAATTTCTCTGAAGGTCAGAGAGAGTGGATGTAGGAGCTTGAGTCTCTGAACCACTATAATTGCTGTGTTGTTTTGCTTTACATCTTTGCATTATTATCTGTTGCATGTTTTTCATTGAAAGCATAATTCACTGATATTCAGTTGGAACCAATCACTACAGGAAATCCCACATTCGGTGACGAATTTTTTTGTGACGATACAAAATTTGTCACAATATGTTACCTAAAGGTGACAAATTTAATTTTCGTCACTAAAAAGTGAGAATTCGTGATAAATTTTTGTTTTGTCACCACTGTTGTTTTTTTTCGTCACTAATTCAAAATTTTCATGACAAAAATAAGAAATTCGTCACAATAAACTTTGGTGACGATATTCATAATATTTAGTGACAATATTCCACGTCATGAAAAATAGTATTTTTGTGACAACTATATGTTTTGTCACTAATTATTCAAAAGAATTGGTGACGCACTTAATTTGTCATAATTTTATTTGGTGACGATCGTCATTATAATTAGTGATGATCATAGTCGTCATATAATATTAAATTTCCATGACAATTTTATGTTTCGTCGCTAATTGTTCATAGTAATTAGTGACATATTTTTTTCGTCACCAATATTGACATATAGTGACAATTAATAATCATTTTTTAATGACGCACTTATTTGTCACAATAATATTCATTGACGATCTTAATTTTAATTAATGACGATCAATATTGGTCATAAAATATAAAATTTTCATGACAATTTTATATTTCGTCGCTAATTTTTCATAGTAATTAGTGACATATTATTTCGTCGCCAATATTGATATATATTGACGATTAATAATTATTTTTTAATGACGCACTTAGTTCATCACAATAGTATTCGGTGACGATCTTTATTTTAATTAGTGACGATCAATATTGGTCATATAATATAAAATTTTCATGACAATTTTATGTTTCGTCGTAAATTATTTGTAGTAATTAGTGACATATTATTTTGTCACCAATATTTATATATAGTGACGATTAATAATTATTTTTTAATGACACGCTTATTTCGTCACAATATTGTACGGTGACGATCTTCATTTTAATTAGTGACGATCAATATTGGTCATATTACATAAAATTTTCATGACGATTTTATACTTTGTCATTAATTGTTCATAGTAATTAGTGACATATTATTTTGTCACCAATATTTATATATGGCGACGATTAATAAATTTTTTCATATACAATATAAACTTTATTACATAAAAATGCAAATATAAAATGTATTAAAAAAATTCATTTATTAAGGTTCAACACAAAACTTTTCAATTAAACTTGACAAGTAACCACCAAATAAGCTAGATAACTTTTTATTTTTATTTTATATTTATTATTTATTATTTTTTGTCATTAATATCAGGGTTTGAACACAAGATCCTTTTACCTAAAGAGAATAACTACACCACTAGACCAAATGTCAACTTGTATTTATCTATTTGTATAAAAGTACTTTTACCTAAATAGAATAACTACATCACTAGACCAAATGTAAACTTGTATATAGTTATTTGTATAAATGCATTCAATAGGTTTCAAACACAAGACCCCAAAATAAAATATAAAAAAAAGTTAAATCCATTGAGGTTTGAACACAGGACCTCTAACATGAATAAAGTTAATCAAACCACTAGACCAAAGGGACACCTTGGCTTCAATTATTTTTATAAATGTATTTTAAAAGCAAAATCTCACCTTAATAAAAACTCATCGATCCCAGCTTGGCAAATTAGGGTAACAGTGACTTTGTCACAATTCTTCACCCCGCGAATTCACCACTGGTTCACCAGAAAAATACCAGGAAATTGATCAACGGTCAACGGCTTCACCAGAAAATTGCGACGGATTGAAAATCCCTTCCATTCCCTCCCTCGATACGCCATATTCACAATTGCAACAGATTCACAATTTTGTATCCCAATTTTTGCCTAACTGGTTCTTCTGTCAATTGGTTCTTGATTTTTTGATTCGTGCCTTGCAGAAATCGAGCAATCATCAATAGGTATGCCTCTCTTCCTTTAAATTATTATTTTTCCCTGCGCTTCTCATCCCTTACAATTGTTAATATAAAATTGGTTTTTATGTGATTTCCCATGCACCTCTCGTCCCTTACAATTGTGATTGGTATGAATACAGAGGGTAGTATATCAGGGATTTCGATAATTAATGTAAGACAATTGTTCATTGTTGTATATATTGGTAAGGCTTGAATTTTATATAGACATAAGAATTTCAAGAATAACAGTAGAATTATGAGAAGTTTTTGTAGCATCAAAAATGTTAATACATTCCCTAGTTGTCTACATCGGGTGTGGACAATTTTAGTGTGTAGTGAAGCAAGTGAAGCTCACAGAAATGTTAATGAAGTGCTCACTTTGTGCGCTTGATTTGCATTACCTTTTCTGGACTACTTTTTCTAGCTTTTCTTGTAAAGTCCCCACCCATATGGAAAGTCCATCACCCCCGACTCCGAGAGCTATTTAACAAAATTGACCAAGAACACACTAAAAGGGATAAGAATTCAACGTTACTTGACCTCAACATCATAAACAATAAGAATACAGAAAACATGAATTATTTGAACTTCATTGTTTTATGTGTGTACTCGTGTTTTTCACTTTCCCATCAGGAGATTAATATATGTTGTTATTGGCGCTTAGTATATGATCTTACCATTTTTATCATGTTCTTATTGTATGAGATAATATAAATAATGTTTAAAATGCTTGTTTCAGTGTTTGCTCGTGTTTTGCACTTAAAGTGTTAGGGACCTTTGCATTTTGAGTTTGCTTTTCAATTTTCACTAACCCTTAAGGAAATGCATCCACAGGTCTAGAAAAGTTATGCTAGATTTATCTTTTAAATCTGATGTGAAGAATTAAAGTTAGATTTTTGTTCCAACTTCCAATTAAATTTAAATTGCTATCGAAATTCATTTAATCCGAACGAGTTCACATACTAAAAACTTGACATTTTATTCTGATGCAATTGGAATGATATTTGACTAGTATGTACCAACTGACTAGATATTTGGTGTGGTATGTTTCCGATATGCATTATACTTGACTAGGATGCTTTAGAGAAACTGTCGGTCGTTAATCAGTTAACTCCTTGTATTGTTGTCTTGTGAATTTGTTTGGTGTTTAGTTGCTCAAATCCTGATCCAGAATGAAAGAGTGACCCTTTTATGAGACTTACATAATGAGTTGTTTATTTTATCTTCATCTATAAATTCATGACTGATTGCAGGAGTATATGTATGTGTGTGTATAAAATCAGAGGGCTCCAGGTTTTCACTTTTTTGATTTATAATTTTCTCTTTTCCCCATTTTAATTCATTGAGCTGAATTAGTGTTTTTGTTTCTTAATTCATTTAGTGCAACTTGTCGGATGAGTGATTTCTGATTTCTTTTCTACTGTGTGCAATATTTCAACTTAGTAAATGAATCTATGACATGAGTATTTGATGACTTGTAGGGCAGAATTACAGTTTTATGTTGGTTTTGGGCCTATAATTTTCCATTGGAGATGTCGTTGGGACATAAAGAATACTTGCATATTTTCTATACATGAATCTTAGCATGTAGGGTTTGTACTTCAATATTCACTGATTTAGTATATAGGCTTGTTGAACAAGGTTTCCTTGGGGAATTTCTATTTGATTATCGACCATTTTTTTCCTAGTGAATTATATGTGAGTTGTTGTTTGTTGCTTAACATCAGATTGAGTTGGTCATGGAGGTGAGTTTGTCACTTATAATGCAGAAACTATAAGGGGATTAAGCATGTCGTTGTGGGTATTCTTATGAGTTCACATTGAACATAAAACTCGGGAAAAAAAATTCCTTTGTGGTTACATTTAAGTTTATCAATCCATTTCTTTTCTGCAACTCTAGTTTCTACCTTCTTTAATTAAGAGGAACCCTTTTTAGATTGGGTCGATTCCCTTTCTCAATGAGTCTGTGAAACCATTAATTCTTGTGTCCAATATTGATTATACATTTAAGTCTCTTGATTTCACCTTTTTTTTGCTCAGAGCCGATCGACAAAAAAGATTTTGAAAAACAAATTGCTCACGGAAGGTATGCCTCTTCATTTTAATTCTTCTTTTTTTTGTAAAAATTGTCTAGCTCATAACTATTTTTCCCTTTGCTCTCAGTAATTTTTTAGTTTATGGTCAAATTTAATACCAGCTTAAGCATAGGTGTTTTTTGGTGCACCAAATATCTACAGCACGTTTATTCTAGGCATGCTACTTCTTCTCCATGTAGTTTATAACTAAGTTTTTTTCAATATCCTCAGATTGTACTTACGCTACACCAAAGAAAATAGCATTCAATCGATGCTCGTAATATTTCGACTATAGATCAGTATGCAGATCTACAACCCTTAAATAAACAGAACTATATGTACATGAATATAATCTTGTGAGGGTCAGGGTTAAACTTGGACTGCACTAATGTTATGGTTGTCTACTACAGATTCTATAGGAGTTCTTTATTGCTTGTGTAGTTATTGAATTGTTGAAAGGAGAATAGGGTAACTTAAAAGTTATATATGGTTATAACTTATACCTTGAGATTAATGTTTCTGAACAAGGTTGGACTCGAATGATGTGCTTTGAGATTACTTGGTATAACAAGCACAACGTCTAAAGAAAAACAAGTAAAAAGCATTGTTGTACCCATGAGGGATTTATGTCCCCTGATCTTAAACACTTGAAATTAAAAGGCTCAATAATACAATTCTCAGCTGCTACATTATAATTGCTCATCTAAACAACATGATTGGCCTTGTTGCTTTGTATCTTTGAAATTGTATTCATCGTGAATTCATTTTTTACCTTATTCAATACTATTTGTGCCAAATTCTTTTCTTGAGGGTTGATTGGGTAAAATAGTCTAGCTAGTGAATATGAAGATTGTATTGCTTGCATGTTTTATGTTTAGATGACATACTGGAATCATGATTGGACTTATAGGTATTAGAGTATGGAGTTTATAGCTTGTTCGTGTTGTTTATAGCGTATTCGTATTGTAATATGTTGAAATGACATGCCTTTAGAAGTTATTTGGAGCTAGCAATAAACCATATAAGTTGTTAGTTTCTTTTGTAAGTTGATCTGGACATATGATGATACATGGAAGCTATAAATAAAAAATATTTGTAATTGAGAGAAATGAGGTATGTATTTGTTTGTTTTTGTTCAGATTCCTCAGTTGATGTTTAGATTTGTTTCAGCTTGTTGTTGGGAAGTTGCTAGAAGCGGATGGGAGTTTCAGCTCGCTGTTAAAAATTTCTGATTATAGATTTCTTTTTGTTTGGGAGTTTCAGCTCGCTGGTGGGAGTTTGGGAATTTCTTTTTGTTGTTTTTTAAAAATCTAATGGATGGTGGTTGTTGTTTGCGATAAATCTGATTATAGATTGTTGTAGTATGAATATGATCAATTCTGTGAGTTGAGATCTGTAGTAGGCAGGCTTATAATACCTTTATTGCTGATTTTTGTGTTATTGAACTTGTGATTGAACTGTTATTTACTTAATGTTCCCCAGCTAGTGCTTTAAATTTGTGTTCTTTGATGTTAATGTTATCCTGTGTTTAATGATATATTAGTTGTAAACTGCAATAGTATTAGTTGGAGTATGTAGAAGTATCAGTTCTCTTATGTAAAGGTATTAGTCTCATTTGTTTTCATCTTACAGTATTAGTTGTAAACTGCAACAGTATTAGTTGGAGTATGTAGAAGTATCAGTTCTTTTATGTAAATGTATTAGCCTCATTTGTTTTCATCTTACAGTATTAGCTGTAAAATGCAACAGTATTAGTTGAAGTATGTAGAAGTATCGGTTCTCTTACGTAAAGGTATTAGCCTCATTTTTTTTTCATCTTACAGTATTAGTTGTAAAATGCAACCGTATTAGTTGCAGTATGTAGAAGTATCAGTGATGATGACTGTTTTGACTTTGTTAGCTAGTTAAAAGTTAATAGTTAGTTTCCTCTCTTATAATTAAATACAAGAGGGTTCCCAACTTGTAAACTACTGATTCATCTTCTCAATGTAATTCCATTTCATTCTCTTCAATTCCATGAAATCTGTTAGTTTGATTATGACTGTATACAACTTATATTTAGTGAAACAACTAATACTTTTTAGTTAAAAAATTAATACTTTTTAGTGAAAAGAACTAATAATTTTTACTGAAAACAACTAATATTTTTTAGTGAAAACAACTAAAACTTTTTAGTGAAACAACTAATACTTTTTAGTGAAACAACTAATATTTTTTTAAAATACACAATAAGTTGCAGAGTGTGTACAAGTTCCGTCTAACCTACAAACTATGAGAGTTGAACTTGAGTTCTATTTTACCTCCATTAAAAATTAAGACAATCTCAGATCTTAGATGAATCAAGTTGAAAGTTTCAATGTGAAGAATGTTCCAGAAAGACGGATCTATGATTTTAGATTTGGGAATACAGATAATTACAGTTAAGTATATCGAGACTTCATTTATTAATTTAAAGCGTTCTATAACATTATAATGGAAATCATCCATCCTTTAATCGACATCGATTCTTTACTTACCATGACCTAATTCTACGATGTAAATTATAAGCTTATTTGTATATTGATTACTGCGCCGGCCATGACCTAATTCTACGATTTAGGTATTCATTCGTCGAATTGGATTGAATTAGCTTATTTGTATATTGATAAATTATAAGAATACAATTAATTAGGTTGAGAAAATTAGGGTTAAATTCGTATGATTAATTTTGGAAACTTTAGATTTTTGGGAATTCTATCGTGAGAAAAATAATACGTCAATTGCCCACCCATTATTTATCAATTCAAAATTGGTTTTGGAGCCAAAACGGGCAGCAGACATTTATGGTCTTCAATTTTTTAAATTAGATTTTGAGAACGTGAATTAAGGATATTTCCTTCTTATTCAGATATATTCACAGAATCAAGTTGATAGCTTCAATGTAAAAAATGTTTGAGAAAAGACGCTAAAAGGATTTTTTACGACTAATACCCTTTTTGTAGTATAAGTTACACTCTTATTATCAAGACTATTTTCTTTCGATTCGATTCGCTCACGATTTCAAAAGTGGTTTGCACGGTGGTTTCATCTATAGTTTTATGCCAGGCTTTGCATTTGAGAACTATCATACCTCATTTTAAAAATATCTTTATCATTTTAAATATTAATAAATAACTCATTCGGTAAAATACGAGTCAAACACTGAATGAGTAATCTAAAACAGGATGGAGGAATTATAATTTAAAATATATTTTTTTTAAATTGCACATATATAATTTTAAAAATGAAAAAAAAAATATGTCTATAATACAACTGAATTAATTAAATTAAAGAAAAAATTATAATATTTAACATACTTTTAATAAGATTGATTTTCTTTGATCCACTTAATATGTGAATTATTAACTTAATTACTGTTACTTTATGAATTGATATTGTAACATAAATATGAAAACATTACATTAATGAAAAATAAGAAAAAGTCAATTAGAATAAAGAATTGATGAAATTAAATGGGGAGAAAAGTGGCGATTAAGATGATAATTAATTCAGATGGATGGGTTATTTCATTTTCTGCCCTATTTCGATGAAAAGCAGTATCCCCAATTCTTCTCATCCTATTTCGATAAATATCTCAATAGATCCCCAATTCATTTCAATTCAAGATGGAGAATTCTACAGGTTTTCATTTCATTTCGCACTCAACTCAACCTCAATCTCCAATTCATTTTCATCATGTTTCGATGAAAACCTCAATCCCCAATTCATTTCAATTCAGATGGAGAATTCATTTCATCTAGCACTCAACTCGCAAAAGAAATTCACGAAACCCTCAATCCCCAATTCAAACATTGATCAGGCGTAGCTAATGAAATCAAGGGGATGGCTGACAAGATGAGGGCGTTCATAAGGCGCGGCGAAATCCCTAAATCACTCGTTCATCAGGCGCGACAAAATGAAATCAAGGGAATAGCTGAGAAAATGGGTTTTCTGGTTCAAACGGAGCAGGGGAAATTGCATGCAATCCCTAAATCACATATTCATCAGGCTCGCTGAAATGAAATCAGGTAATTATGAATTAATTATTTGTTTATTCATCTCTTAATTAATTGAATTCGATTTTTGTATTTATGGGGAATTGGTTTTGGTTGTGGGGTATCTCTGGGTATTCAATTTTAATATTTTGCCAATTTTTTTTTGGAAATTTTGGAATCGATCGGAATAGATTAAGACTTAAGACACCCAGGCGGCCCATTAATCGTGAATGAATTTTGTTTGGAGCCAAAAAGGGTCACTGGCGGGTCTTTAATTTTTTTAAATAAGATTTAAGAACGTTAATTACTGAAAAAAATCTTTAACCAAATCATTTTCCAAACTTGGTTAGGGGTATTTCCTTCTTTTCAGGGATATTCACGTACATGTTTATCTACAAGTTCGTGTGCTTATATATACGCCAAAAACCTCTCAAACTGATGGTCCCGATTTTGAAAACTCATTTTGCGCGTGCGGAAGCAAAACATTTTAAAAGCGATGCATATAAAACAGGGGTGAGGGCAGAGTGATTCCAATTTTTGCGTTTTAAGCTCATGTGTTGTGTTTTGCTTATAATCGAATGCATATGACAATATAAGAACATAAAGCAGTAAACAACACAACAAAGTATAGTGGTTCGGAGGCTCAAGCTCCTACATCCACTCTCCCTGTTCCTAGGGAAATTCCTTCCAACTGGACTTATCACCCTCTCGGGTTCGCCTCTAGATGTTTACCGAGTTCACACTCAAACGAGACTTATCACCCTCACACGGGATTGCCTACCCTCCCTTTCGGGATTGCTAGATGTTTACCGAGTTCACACTCACCTACAAACTTAACCGACTGATTTGGGTAAAGTTTGTTTGGTTTCCAACTATGGTGAGATTTTCCCTTACATTTGTTTAGCCTCAATGCTAAGGTTGGGAAAATCTCTCTAAGCTTAGGATACATCGTGGGTTGCTTAGATTGGGTTCTAGAACACTCTTTGAATATATGCGTGTATTTCTTGCTCAGTGTTCTATGGTGGGAATGCTAGATGATTTGGCTTGATGGATGTTTCACGCATTTTTCCACACCTAATTTGATGAAAGACCTTGTATTTATAGTGTGGATTTGAATGTTACCGTTGGATGGAGTCACATTCAAATCCATACTATTCTGTAGCTTCTTGCAGCTTTTCCAGGCTGGTTGTCTTCCTCTCATTGGTCCACGTCAGCTGAATTGCAACAGCTATATTCTTCAGATTCTTCTGAGTCTCAGGATCTTCAGTTCTATCTGAGCCTTCAGGTCTGTCTGAGCCTTCAGGTCTCTCTGAGCCTTCAGGTCTTTGGTGACATACTGAGTCTCAGGTTTCTTGATTCAGCAGACTTCTCTTCAGCGGACCTTGTCTGATCAGGCATACTGACACTCAGTTCAGCTTCTTCTGACTTCAGACAATCTGACCCTCAGGTCACTAGCACTCAGGCTAACTGATCATCAGCAGCGTTCTGATTCTCAGTGAATATGACTTCAGATGACTTCTCTTCTGATGACTTCTTTCCTGATCTGATATGCAGATTTCTAGTTTTCTGATATCTGATTTCTCTTCGCCTGATCTGATCAGCTCACATGATCAGATCAGTATAGCATCAAGTCAGCATATTAGTTTATCTGCATCAGATTAGTACATCAGTTTAGCATATTAGGTTAGCATATCAGTTTAGAACATCTGATCTCAATCACGTCTGATCTTGATCATCTGCTCATCTTCATATCTGATCTCGATCACGTCTGATCTCGATCAGTCTCATCTGCTCCTCTTCTGATCTGCAACCTTCTCTTCTGATCTTCTGGTCAGTTTCTTTCTGATCAGTTTGTCTGCTCTTCTGATCACCAGATCAGCTCGTCTGTTCTTCTGATCATCTGATCAGGTCATCTGGTCATCTGATCTTCTGATTAGCTGGCTTAGCTTTTCTTCTCTTCTGATTTTGCACAGCTCATCAGTTAACTCGGAACTCATCTTACTCATCTGATCTCGATCAGTCTCGTCTGCAGCCTCGTCTGATCTCGATCATCTATGTCTGATTTCGTGAGTTCCCCCTCAATTTGTTCTTTCGTTCCCCCTCAACTTGCTATCTGTAAATTAGCTTCAAAAACACAAGTTGATAATGTTTTGGCATAATTTATCAAAACTAAAATATCCCAACACAAGCCCTTCTTTTTAATATCATCGATCAACAACCTCTCCTCAATTGTTTCCTCCCTTCTCTTATCAAGCAGATCTCTGGTAACTCTTCCTCTTTTTGTGTTCATAGATTACATTTGCTAGATTACATTTGATAGTTGTTCTGTTACTTGTGTTTATGTATGTTGCTTTATGATTGTTCGCCACTGTATGTTAATGTGTTAATAAGTGAGAGGGATAGAGTGGTTCTAGAGAAATACCATATTGTTAGTGGAGTGTTAATCCAAGAAACCAGGTTGAGGTACTCTGCTAAGTCTGCATCCTGAGTTTATGTTTGTTTTGGTGTGTTATTACATAAGTGGAGTGCATGTAAAGCTGTAAAACTGTTATTTCTTCTCATGCTATGGCTGGAATATCCCTTATGTCCCATGACATGGGGTGGTGAAGTTTAATAAAATTGCCTTTTTCTGTTAAAAAAAAGAGTGGTTCTAGAGAATTTTAGAATTGCTTTGTTAACTGTTGTTTTCCTTGTTTCATGTTATTCTCTCTGCAAACCGTGTTAATTCGTGGGCAGATAGCATGTTGTGCACTTGCTGTAAGTTTTTAATGGATTTTAATTGATTTACACACCTATAAACATGTTGAGTAAACTGAATTCTGATTTTGTAGTCTGAAGTGGTAAATATGCTCATTAAAAATCTCTTGGACAACATAAGACAGATAAATCAGTCAAATATTAGACTAGGTATTACGGTTAAGTCAAGAAAGAAAAAATCTACTTTTTCCAAATCATTGTAATACTTCTCATCAACTTCACTAATTACTGTATTGGCTTCTTGGAATCCTTGTTGAAACTAACAAGTATTGCTTGCATAAATTCCTTTATATCACAAAAGACCTTTAAATCTTTATTATTAGTATTATACAAAAATAAATTCAGATATGAAAAATGCTCATATTTGTAATTGTTGTAATAATTCCTTTTCAATAGTGTGGTCCATGTTTTGCCTCAACTTGATTTAGACCTATTAAACACAATCTTGGGCTTTTTTATGTTCAGGCCATAAATGAGATTAGAATTGAAAAGACGGAGGATGGAAGATGGAAAAGATAGAAAAAAATGGATGGGCTTGAAATATACAAAACATCATTAGCTTCTGAAATTAGACAAGTAGTTGGTCCATCAATTTTGTTGGCTTGTTGCATACAAATATTTGTTTGTCCACCTGTCAATCCTAATGGACTCTAGTTTTTTTTCAAATAGCATACTACTTTGGAACTTAATTTCATAATTTATAAGCATTATAAGTAAGATTAGAATTTCCCAGTCATTTTTTATTCTTTAGAATTGATCAGTAGTGACCTTGGTATGAAATGTATAATTTCTCAGTTTAAGGTAAGGTATTGAGTTTGTTTTTTAATCAAGTGCTACTTGTTTTTTTAATTTCATGCAATCTTCAAAAGGCTATTGTGGCAATCAGTTATGGAGGCTACTGAAATGTGATATTCTTTTGTAAGATTATATTCCTATTATTGATAAATCTAATATCATAGGTGTGTATCATACTATGTGAGAAATGTTGAAAGCATTTCATTACAGGCGTATCTAGATAAAGAACAAAGAAGTGAATAGATTATAGTATTTGCTGGAATTACTGAATGGTATAGTTATATTGAGATTACTGAAATTACATTAGGGTTAAAATTGGTTAATAAATCACTCATTAGGCTAATACATCAAAAATAGTTGATCCAAATTAACATGGAGATCTTATAGTACTTATTTATTGGCTAAAATACGAATGACTTTAGTTCATTATATGTAAACCTTCTTATATTAAAAAAGATCTTGTGGGGTGTTATATATGTTTCTGATATCAGTTGTTGCACATTATATTAAACACATCAGTTGGCTAATTGAACAGTTAAGGAACAATATATTTAGGAACAGTTAAAAGACACCAGTTGCTGCACATTATATTAAAAGACACCACTGGAATTTGTAGATTAATATACATTATTGGTGAACAGTTAAGGAACAATATTTACTTTGGTGATTTAGGTTGATTCTGTGAGTTTTTCACTGTCATTACTTCTGTACTTTGTGAAAGGCACAACTCTTCTTTGCATTTAAAGCTGGGAAAGCTTGCCTTTTTACAAATATTGTTCCTCTTGTTGGTTTACAAATTGATTAATCAAATTTCTTATTTCTAGTTAACAATTCTTCATTTTTCAGGTTTGTGATATGGCTCCCGGAGGTCCATCGAACTTGAAACAGAAGTTCAACTTCGTTTCCAGACAATCTCTTGTCAAAGGACTTTTAAATAATGATAGAGTGACTGGAGGTCAAGATGAAACACCTCGAAAAGGGCATCCAAATACTTTGCCAAACAAGCACAACTCTAGCCGAAATCCTCTTACTTCTGGAACTTTTTGAAGTGCAAACAATTTCTCAAACTTATCATCTGAGGCTTCCGAACCCGTACGTGAAACTTCTCAAATTCCATCTACGGAGAGCGTCCCGCATGCATCAAATGAAGATGCGGCTGCTGCAACAGGTAAAATATTATATTTTTAGGTGTTTTTACATGTTCTTCATTATCTTTAAAATAATAGTCATGTATAAGAATATATATATTGTAAAATAATTTTTTTGTTCACGTGTAGCTCCTGTTTTAAAGAAAAGGACTCGTGGTGAAACAACTGGAAAGGGATTGCTTAAGTACTTTGATGCTTTCGGGAAGTTTAAGATTGAAGTGGATCCATCGGTTGGGAGACCAACAAATGCGGTCCAGTCGTCGACATTGGCAACTAATATTGGATTAGTAACGCGAAAGGTTCTCCCTGTACCAATACGATGGAAAGAGGTAGATGAGGACAATGGATTGAAGTTAAGATTTGATCATCTGCAGGTATGGGTTGAAGTAGCTGATTTAGGTGTTTAATATATTTTTTCTACCTTCTTTTATTCTAATTTGCATGTTCTATGCGAATTGTAGATGCATATGGATTTGAATATTGATAAGGCTGGAGTGAAGCGGAGCGTGGTCTATCGGGTGAAAGTAACTACTAGGCAACACCGTTATAAGTTGCATCAATGCTTTCTTCAATATCCAGAACTACAGGATGCTAAGGATCACAAACCAAAGGTCTGTCCCAAAAAAGAAAACTAGGAAAAACTCTGTGACTATTTTGCCTCACCCGAAATCAAGGTAACGTTAGCTTTGCTAATTTTAATGCACATAATTTTACAGTTTTATTGCTTACACTTTGCAATGCAAAAATTATGATTTGTTTTGTTATAATTATAATGCTCTTGCAGCGTTTAAGTGAGATCAATAAAAGCAACAGGGAAAAAATGCTATGCAAGCATACTGCTGGACGAAAGCCTTTTTTCAGTCCGATCGCATGAACTTGTGACTATATGTTTTCAAGTAGTATATGTTTTCAGTTTTTGCATTCCTTGCACTAGTTTCATCTACACACCTATCACATAAAATAAGATACCTTTGAAATATTGGAACTATTGCATTTTGACAGCTATCACTTGGTTGTTTGTGTTATGTACCTTGACTGCTAATAGACATAAATTGGTCCTAGGGCTAATCAAAATGAACATAATCAGAATTAGGCAGCCCCCTTCTTATACTATAACCTATACCTTTGAAATATTGGAACTATTGCATTTTGATAGCTATCATTTGGTTGTTTGTGTTATGTACCTTGACTGCTAATAGACATAATTTGATCCTAGGGCTAATCAGAATGAAAAAAATAATTAATTAGGCAAACCCTCTTCTTATACTATAACATATACCTTTGAAATATTGGAACTATTGCATTTTGACAGCTATCATTTGGTTGTCTGTGTTATGTGCCTTGATTGCTAATAGCCATAATTTGATCATAGGGATAATCAAAATGAACATAATCAGAATTAGGCAGCCCCCTTCTTATACTATAACCTATACCTTTGAAATATTGGAACTATTGCATTTTGACAGCTATCATTTGGTTGTTTGTGTTATGTACCTTGACTGCTAATAGACATAAATTGATCCTAGGGCTAATCAGAATGAATATAATCAGAATTAGGCAGCTCCCTTCTTATACTATAACCTATACCTTTGAAATATTGGAACTATTGCATTTTGACATCTATCATTTGGTTGTTTGTGTTATGTACCTTGACTGCTAATAGACATAAATTGATCCTAGGGCTAATCAGAATGAACATAATCAGAATTAGACAACCCCCTTCTTATACTATAACCTACATCAGCATACAACAAATATTGGAACAACCCCCTTCTTATACTATAACCTATACCTTTGAAATATTGGAACTATTGCATTTTGACATCTATCATTTGGTTGTTTGTGTTATGTACCTTGACTGCTAATAGACATAAATTGATCCTAAGGCTAATCAGAATGAACATAATCAGAATTAGACAACCCCCTTCTTATACTATAACCTACATCAGCATACAACAAATATGGTTGAAATACTTAATCAAATTCTCTTAGGTATAAAAAAAATACTTTCCTGTCACTAATTAAGTCAACTGATTATTTGTTTACTTGTCATCTTTCTGATTCTCATAGAGTATTCACAGCCCCTATTTCCCAGATAATTGATAAAACCTGATGATATGTCAATAATTAAATCATATAAACATTAAAAGAAGGTAATTATGAGTTTTATGAATATTTTATTTCAGTCTTGGGTATGGTGATGAAGTAGCTGATTTTTAATATTTTTTTATAGTCTCTTGAACTTAAAGAACCGTGCGATCGTATTTACATGTATGAGCAAACCCACATTACAAAGAATAATGAGTGGATATCCGACAAGGCAAAACAAAATTGGGTAAGTCGTGTAGACATTTATGATATTTGATTATGTTATTATTGAGGTTAATTTACATCTTTTTCAATTCAGTTGAGCATTTTATTTACTTTATTTATGCTTAAATACTAGGAAACAATGAAACGTAAGCGAGATGAATATGTTGAGCTCAGAATAGAGAGGACCGAACCTGAGATAGTCTTGGAGGTGTTGGGCCATGGGGCTGGATATACCAAAGGGTATGGTTACGGTTCAAAGCCTCCGAGTAGACGGAGTTCATTGTACAATTCTTCTGCTGAATATGAAGATGAGCTAAGAGAAACAACGGAAGAGTTGCAACACTCTAGAGCTCAAGTGGAAGAACTACAAGCTCAAGTAACTAGCTTGAAAGAGGACCTGGCTACACAAAATGATAATCTGACTGCCAAACTCTCTGAGCAAAATGACATTCTCACTGTAAAACTCTCTGAGCAAAATGCAGCTATGAACAAAGTAATGGCTTTCATGAGGGAGAAAGGGATTGACATATAATTAAGGTTAGCTTCTATTTTTTGTTGGGGAATAAGTTGCACAGATCTATTCGGGGTGAATATTTAAATACAAATTTAATTCTTATAATTATTACTAGCATGAATTAATCCTATATTAATTCAAATAATAATCCAACAACAAATCATGCATATAATTAAATCACGTAAATCCTACGCATGCGGAATTCTACGAGTTTACGTGAACGTACCTCTTGGGATGGCAATGTCTTGGTTGATTAGACTCACCAAAAGAACTTCCCAAGTATTCCCTCAATCCTTGCTCGACTATCCGGTGGTAGGACACTTGCGAACAATTAACAAAAGGAAAATAAATTATGTTGCACCACCTTTGTGGATTTGCTAATTTTTCCAGCACATGGAATTGCACTTGGGAATGAAAGAGTCATCCCCTATTTATAGAGCATAGGTGGTCGAAAATTTTGGGCAAAAGATAATGTGGGAAAATCTTTTCTTGATCTCCAAGAAATCTTGAATATATCTCCTATATTCTTTTTTCCATAATTATAATATTCCACAAAATCCCACCTACTCTTTGTTATGGATTAATTTCGAAAATTATAGGGCAAGAATCCAAGATTTGGATCTTCTTGAATTTATGAGATATTCTTGTATTTCAAGAAATACATATCTCCCATAATATCTTTTCAAGAAAATCTTTCTTTCCCTTAATTATCAAAATTTTCAAAAATTTCCCTATGGATAACCAAGTGGGAGATTTCTTGAATTTAATGAGATAATCTTGTATTCCAAGAATTCATATCTTCATTCCATAACAAAATTCAAAGAAAATCTTTCTCCCCTTTATATCCATAAATTTCGAAAAACATGGAAAAATAAGGCAACAATATTTATTTTATTTTAAACACATTTTTCAGTTATTGGACTTTATGTTGGGCTACTTAGGGGGCCTTTAGGAGAATTAAGATTGTACCTTCCAATGGATCTTGAATTATCAATATTGAGCCACAATATTATTCAAGCCCATAAATATTAATTAATCCCACTACATAATTAATATTGCACTATCCATCTTAACCCATATTACAGTCAATATGGCTCCCGGTTATTATTTCCCGTGTTTAAGATTATCTAGCCCATTAATTAATTCAAGCCACTGAAATAACTTTCCGTTAATTAATATCTTTTGTCCTCGGTTAAGGAACGGTTCAACATTATTACTCATACCGGAAACTAGTTCCACTTGCAAGATTTTGTATGATAAAACTTATGAACCTCCCAAGGGGGAAAATCGAACAAGCGTACTTGCACACGATTCTCCGTATTAAATCTTAGCAATCACATGTGACCAATAATATTGCCCAAGATAAAAAGTATTGAATCTCGTTGATTCTCTACCCGTGATAAGTCAAAGCAATAGTTACCAACCACACGTGATCCTATTTAAGGAACGAAGATTAAGAAATAACGAACCACTGAGGTCTAATTCTTCCTTGTTCAGTTCTGAAGAATTTGTCCTCCTTTAGGTCCTATTCAATGAATCAGTCATGCACTAGTGTAATCTCTTGGTCAAGACAAGCCAATCTGAGCCTTAGACTTCAACCTTTAACGATGGATTGTTCATTTCCATCTAGGTCGTGAATGGTGTACTTTTAGTTACAAGGGATTGTTAATTTAATCTTCTGTGATCTGGTATCACTAAATTAACTACAATGTAACACGTACTATTTATTGAACAGTTATGCAGTAAATATATGTAACATTCAATGATATTTAAAGCATCAGTGATAAATAATTTATTTCAGTAAATAAGTCCGAAATTCAGTTTTGATTATACAAAGTAAAAGCATACTTTTCAGTATAATCCCAACATTTTTCTCTTTAGCCTTTACTTTGTTATTTTCATTTTTCTTTTAGTAGTACTACTCATATGTGTAGCTTTAAACCTGACTGTGTTAGAAGAGGGCAGATATTGTGATTTATTTGTGTTCAACATGTGTAACAAATAAGGTAATGTGGTTCTCCAGTTTCTCACTCTCGAGATTAGGTCTTGTTGATGCTATTTCGAAGTGCAATTAGGTCTTGTAGATGTTGTAATTGCTGATTTTTTGGAGCATTGCAACTGCTGATTTGATTCAAACATAATATGTGTGTGATACATTAATTTTTTAGCTAGGTTATATGTGTATTGCATGTATATAGATAGTGGTAGTACTGTACTTGGTATATTTCACTACCAAATTGTGCTAGTTACAGTGTGTGAAGTAAATATTGCTGCATTTTAGTTCGTGGATGTAATGATTAAAACAAGTTAGTGTAATTTTGTTATACTCGGTCTTAGATTTTGATTGTGTGAAGGAATTACTTTGAGATCTGAGATTTAGTATAGCTAAAATTGTTTCATGCTTGTTTGTAAAGCTATGACATCTTGTGTTAATTACTTGAGGTTTCAGAGATGGTTTTATTGAATACAGAGTAATTAAATGCAATGGACTTGGAAATAAAGTGAATTTATCTCCAATTAACTTGATTTCTTTCCTTGTTAGTTCGAATGAATGGAGTTGTTATTCATCTAGATGTTCTTGTTTGTTGGTGAAACATCGTTTTGACTTATATTAGCAAGCAATTGTAATAGTAAATTTATTTAACTAGTTGATCAAAAATAGTTGATTCAAATTCTCAAGATGCTTTCTCAATTTATTTAACTTGTTAAGTAGGCATGACTATATTTGAAGTTGATCACTGTGATGTATCTGAGAAAACACATTTATTTTTTTAACAGTAGTATGAGAGTGAGAAACTATTGTGGAATGAGTCTAGGTTGTTCCTATTATCGAGCACCGGTAGCAACATGACTTGGTTACTTAATTCTCTCTATTTTAACGTTCAGAGATGTTAGACTATATAACTGCTCATGGATATTTTTTCCCTTACACTTTACTGACTTCTTTCTTTGCCTCTCATCTAAAATTTGTTCATATAAAGGGAATGCAAAAGTCCTTATATTTAATATAACTAGGGCATATTGTCTCATTTTGTGCTTAAGATATTATCTTGTTTAATATAAATAATGTTTTTGGCATGTTGTGCTTTACTTAATTCGGTGATACTTTACGGAGTTATGCTTTCTTATAAATTCATCTTTTGATATGATATCTTTTTTTATAGGTGATATCTAAGGAGGAGAAGATTTCAGATTCGTCATTTGAAGTGCATGGAATTTATTTTTGAAGACATATAAGACATTGTTTTTTTTTTTTTAGTTTATTGTTTTCATGTAGTTTTCATAACAAAGATTGTTGATTGATTTCTAATTGTTTGACGGAGTTTTTTTGTTAATGCAAAATATTTTTTTATCTTTAATTAATTTATTTTTTATTGTAATATTTATTATTTAGTATTATTACTGATTTAATATATATAAAAATTCAAATAAATTGATAGTAGGAATAATTATTTCACGATGAAATAAATGCGTCATAATATGTATCATTTTTATGACAAAATAATAGTCACGGTATGTTAAGTAATCATGACGATACATGTTGTCACTATATCAATTTCTTTAGTGACGATTATCATCATCGTCACCGAATAATATTTTTTTAATGACAAAAAATATTTTGTCACCATTTTTAAATCTTTAACGATGACGAATATTTCGTCAATAAAGTCCAATTTTTTGTGACGAAAATCAGTTGTCATTTTACCTATATATATAACCACGATCGTTTTTTTCGTCATTTTTTGGCAGTTCTTTCATGACGAGAAAATGTCAAATATGACGAACAATGTATTGTCACTAAATCTAAACTTCTAGTGATGAATATTATTTTCGTCACTGAATAATACATTATAGTGACAACAATAGTTCGTCACAATTTCCACATCATTTTGCGACAATGAAAATTTTGTTAATAAATCATACTATTTAGTGACAAATTTTATTGTCATTTTATATGTACGCATATAACGACGATCAACATTTCATCACCGAATAACAACTCTTTAGTGACGAATATAGAAAATGTGACGAAATAACCAAGCTAATTGTGACAAAATTAATGTCACTAAAGAAACCTTTTTTTGTGACAATTATTTAAATCGTCCACGTAAAAGTTGAACTTTAGTGATTTAAATGTCATATTAAGTGATTTAAATTTTGATGCCTAAGGTGACAATTTATGCGTCACAATAGGTGGAAACATATAGGGACGATGAACTTTTTCGTCACCAAATGATGCCCTTTCGCAACGAATTAATATACCGTCACATTTTTCAAAATACCACGCACTATAAATGACGATCCATCCTCGCTAGCAAAAAATCACAAATTGTCAATTGTGACAAAAATGATTTTTTAGTGATTTAACGTTTTTCATCGCGAAATCTCGAATTTCTGTAGAAGTGAATCCAATCGAACTTGCATCAAACCGATCACAACCTTAATCCTTTGTTTTTATTAAAAGAAAGATTCTAAGCAAAGCTAAAACGAGTATAAACATAGGGCCAACCATTCCGCACACTTGAGTAGCTAGAGCAGATAGTTACCAAACTGAACTAACTCTACTGAGGGTTCAATGAGATAATTATCTGATCCAAGCATCTCAGATCTCGATAAACTCTCAGCTCGGTTGGGCTAATCGGAAGCTTCAAAGCAGACTCGGGATCATTGTCTCGAAGAGACTTTGACTCGGGGTAATCTGTCTTTTCAGTATAAATCATCAGGACAACCTGACCCATCTGACCTCAATGAAAGAAAAGTTTTAAAAATCACTAAAGTGTATTCCCCCCCATACACGTGTGAGACTCATTAGCACCGGGACCAACAAGTGGTATCAGAGCAGTGGTTCAATTTGACCACTTGCTTTGATAGCCATAGTCTATTTTGTTGAAAGACTTTGGTGGTCTACTGAATAGATCTGTTTGTTGATATCTTACAAGGCTTAGTCATCATGCCTTCTAAGAAACTTCTTATGTTCTCTGTTGAGAGCTATGATCTATGGAGATTGAGAATGCAGGCTCATCTGTATTCAAAACATGAAAGAATGTGGAGAGTGGTTTCTGAAGGACCATTCAAATTTACTGTTGTGAATCCTGAATCATCGACATCGAGAGGAATGATCCCAGAAATGAATTTCCAAAATCTGATGATCAACTTACTCCTAATGAGAGAAAGTTAGTCAATCTTGACTACATTGCTAAAGATACTTTGTATAGCACTATTGATGATGGTGTTATGGGGATGATCTCTCACTGTGAAACTGCAAAAGAAATATGGGACACACTTGTTGTTATGTGTCAAGGCACAGATCATATTAAGGAAAACAAACTTTATGTTGCTATTGGAAAGTTTGATAGCTTTGAATGGAAGATAGTGAATCCATTGACAAACTTGAGGTCAGATTCACTAGCATCATGAATGATCCAAATGCTCTTGGGAAAAGATACCCACAGAGAGAAGTGGTACTGAAAATTCTTAGAGGATTATCTAAGAAATGGGATATACATGCTGTGGTGATTGAAAACACCAAAAATATTGATTCCATGACATATCAACAAGTTTTCTCTGAACTGAAAGCTTATGAGTTTGTGATTGACAAAAAATCTAAGAAATCTGACAGCAAAGATGATTCTTCATCTAGCAAGAATGCGGCTTTCAAAAAGCCAAAAGAAATCTCAGAAGACTAGAGAGTTCGAGAACTCACTTGCCAAAAATCGGGAAAGCGGGAGGATAAGCTAATCGATGGCAAGGAGGTTTGAAAGACTCAATAGCAGATATGGGAAATATAAGAAATATTACAGAATCACAGTACAAGAGAGACTCAAAAGTTCGAGGACAGATACATCGAGAAAAGAAAGGACGAGAAAAGTCAAGGATCCCTCATCCAAAAGAAGGACTCCAAGACCAAGGAGGAAAGTGATCGGGATGATGATACCAACAGATGTTACAACTGTCAGAAGAAAGGTCACTTTCAATATGACTTTCCTGAGCTAAATGCTAAAGAAAGAAAGGAAAGACAATCCAAGAGAGACAAGAAGATCTCCAAAGAAGAAAGTTTATGATTCTTTGAGGAAGAAGAACAACATTCGAAGAAGGTTCCAGTTCCTCAGATGAGATTTTCTCAGATAGTGACAGTGATGATATATGTCTTATGGCCGTAGAGGAGGTAAATTCTTCTATATCTGTTGTTGCTCCTACACAAGCACATAAGTTCTCAAGTTCAACTGTAAACAGTAACTTTGACCTGATGGATTCATTTGAGAATCTTATGAAGGACTATTCTGTGTTACAAGAACTGCTCACTGAAACTCAAGAGCAGAACAAGGAACTGACTGCTGAGAATCTGAAGTGGAAAGACTCTAAAAATGCTGAGATCACTTCTCAATTGATGGGAACTACTGATGAACTAGATGTTCTGAAAGTACAACTCTAAGAAAAAGAGAAGGTGATAGAGATCCTGAATGGAAAATTAGAGAAATTCACTAAAGAGATTTAGCTTATCAGAACTGAGTTCAATGACCTCTTTGAGAAGCATGAAACTCTAATGAAATGTGAGGATAATGCGCAGAGAAAGTTAGCTCTATTGAATTCTGCATCTAAAGTGATAGATGAAATTCAGAGTTATCAAAGACCTGCAACTATAAAAGCTGGATTGGGATACATTCCAGGGGGAACCTCACAAGGTCTTCTGAATGCTGTTTCTAGTAGCACCAAGACTGTCTTTGTTAAACCAGTGGCATCTAATATTCTTACTGAAGAACTGCCCAGAGTTTTAGACAAGGGTAAAGGACCTATGGTTTCAGAAAAACTGAAGGTTCAGGGAAGAAAGCCCAGACCTCAGGAAAAGGCAAGAAAACCTGAACACTCGGTAGGAAATCTTCAGGCCAGTACTTCAAAGCCTCAGGCTAAGAATACCAACCTAAAGAGATCTGCACTGAAGCATCAGAGGAATTTTCAGAAGAGAAACACTCATAAGAGATATTCTCAACTTAAAAGACCAAGTCCTCAGATTACTGAAAGACCCAAATTTCAATACAGGCAACCCAAACCCCACTTGCCTAAGGGTAAAGGTTTCCTGAACCCAAGTCAGCAGAGATAGAGACCAGCTGCACAAAAGCTAAGGCATTTGAACAAAAGGCCTGAACCCAAGAAGAACTCTAAGACTCATGTTCATGCTAAGGCTGACACTCATACACAGGATACTGCCAAGGCACCTAGGGTGGTGAATGTGTATGTAGATGTTTATGGGAGACAAATCAGCCACTCTAAAGTAATTAGAGTTGTTAGGCAGATTTGGGTTCCAAAAGGTACAGCTAACCTGGTTGGACCCTACACCAAATGGGTACCTAAGAACTGATCTGTTTTTCAGGTGAAGGAAAAGGGCACTGAGCTGAATGAAAACAACATAGCACTGATGAGTGGAAATGAGTTAGCTCCTGTTGTATGGTATCTGGATAGTGGATGTTCAAGACATATGACATGATATAAGCAACTAATCACTGACAATGTTGAGCAAAAAGGCCCTCAGATCAAATTTGGAGACAATTCCAAAGGACAAACTGAAGGATATGGAACTCTTGAAGTTGACTCTGTTCATATCCATGGTGTTTCATATGTGTCTGGTCTAAAGCATAACTTGCTTTCTATCAGTCAATTCTGTGACAAAGGATTCAATGTTGAGTTCTCAAAGAACTTATGTTATGTGAAAGACAATACTTCACATAAAATTTTACTGACTGGTACTAGAAAAGGAAATGTGTATCTTGCTGATTGGAGTTCAACTCCTAAAGATACATGTTTGGTTGCAAAAAGTTCCAATCGATACCCGGTTGGTTGTGGCACAAAAGAATGAATCACTTAAACTTCAAACCCGAACAAACTTGCAATATTAGCACTTGTGAGGGGTTACCCAATGAAGTGTTCAAGAAAGAACATGTATGTGATGCTTGTCGAGAAAGGAAAACAAATCGAGCATCTTTTCAAAAGCAAAGTAGATGTTTCTCTTGATAGAATACTTCAACTGCGTTACATATGGATCTCTTTGGTCCAAGAACACGGAGCACTAATGGCGGAAAAAATACACACTTGTGGTAGTTGATGACTACTCTAGATATACATGGGTCATATTCTTACTCAAGAAGAAAGAGACTCGCATAAAAAGCTACTGAACTACCTTGAAAAGGCTCAAGATCGAAAAAGAATCGAGTGTAGTCAAAATCGGATCGAGATAAAGGAACCGAGTTTATCAATCATATTATATCCGATTATTGTGCAAAGAAATGGAATAGCTCATGAAACATCACCGCAAGGACCCCACAAATGTAATGGTTCTTTGAAAGAAGAAATAGGACTCGAAAAAGAAGTTGGAAGGACAATGATTCTTTGGTCGATATTCCTAAGAGATTTTGAAAATGGCTATCAACTTCTTTGCATGCTACTCTCAGAACAGATCCATGCTGACCAAGAACCAAGGAAAAACTCCATATGAGATGTGGAATGAAAGGAAGCCTCTTATTTCTTTCTTTCGTGTGTTTGGTTGCAAGTGTTTCATACACAATAATGGTAAAGATCGGGTTGAAAACTTTTGATAGCAAAGCTAATGAATGGATATTCTTAGGATATTTCAAGTCAAGTAAAAAGCCTTGAGCTTACAAACCGTAGGACTCTTATTGTGGAAGAAACACCTCATGTTGTTTTTGATGAATCTACTTGTGTTCAGAAGAAACAAGAACATGACTCAGGAGAACTGATCAAGAGAATCACCGGACTTAGCACGAAAAAGAATGATAAAACATCCTCCGAACCTAAAAAAGAAGAGTTTCGGTCACTTTCTATGAATGGAGTGAATCGGACTTCGACAAAGAAGTTCGGGATGAAAAAAACTCGGGATGGTGAGACTCGAATGAAAATTCTCCACCGGAAGGAAAGCCAACACACCGAAGGTGACCAATCGAACATACAACAGTTCGACACAAGTAGTATGTAATGCCGATGAAGATGTGGTCACACGGTGAGGCAAACTCGAATCTATCAACCAAAGGGGGAACAAATGTCTCGACAATGTTTAATGGAATTTCCCTCGGGAAGATGATTCTCTTTCATTTTCTATTGTTCCCGAATTTAATGAACTACATGAACCTAACATTTCGAGGTTGAGGATACTCTTGAAGGGGAACATCCAGAGAAAATGGTTGGATAGTCATCCTAAAAGTCGATAATGGGTGATCTATCGGATGGTGTCAAAACAAGAAGGTTCCATGGAGAAAGTGCTTTGTTGCTGCCTCCTATCCGAAAAAAGAATCTCATCGAGATTGAAGAAGCTCTACAAGATTCATTTGGGATCTTGCTATGCAAGAAGAGCTGAATCAGTTCTCAAGGAATGAAGTTTGGGAGCTAGTGGATAGACCTAAGAGGGACAATGTGATTAGAACTAAGTGGGTGTTCAAGAATAAGAGAGATGAAATCAACAACATTGTGAGAAACAAGGCAAGACTAGTTACACAAGGTTATTCCCAAGAAGAAGTCTTGGATTATGATGAAACCTTTGCACCTGTTGCAAGACTAGAAGCCATCAGATTGTTTCTTGCATATGCTGCCCACATGAAATTCACAGTCTATCAGATGGATGTGAAAAGTGCATTTCTAAATGGTGTTATGTGGAACAACCTCCTGGTTTCAGACAGAATGACCAAGTTTACAGGCTCAGGAAAGCCTTGTATGGTCTTAAGCAAGCACCTCGAGCATGGTATGATACCCTTTCTCAGTTTCTTACTGACCATGGTTTTATCAAAGGAACTGTTGATAGGACTTTGTTCAGGATAGAAGATGGGAAAGATATCTTACTTGTTCAGATTTATGTAGATGACATCATATTTGGATCTCCAAATCATCAGATGTGTGAAAAGTTTTCTACCCTGATGAAAGGAAAGTTTGAGATGTCAATGATGGGGGAGATGAATTTCTTTCTTGGACTTCAGGTGAAACAAACTAAGGAAGGAATTTTCATCAATCAAGCAAACTACACCAGAGATCTGATTGCCAAGTATGGTGTACAGAATTGCAATGTAGTTAGAATTCCTATGGATACTAACTACAAGATGGATCCTGATCCTGAAGGCAAATCAGTAAATCACATTGATTATAGAGGGATCATTGGATCACTGCTATATCTCCTGCACAAGTAGGCTCGAGATAACATTTCTTTGTTGGGATATGTTCAAGATACCAAGCTAATCCTAAGGCTAGTCACATGGAGGCCGCCAAAAGATTCTCAAATATCTTAAAGGGATCGTGAATAGAGGATTATGATATCCAACCGATGATAACCTTGAATTAACCGGGTTATTCGGATGTCGATTATGGAGGATGTAGAATTGATGCGGGAAGTCTACCACAGAACTTGTCAATTTCTTGGAAGTAAACCGATATCATGGTTTTCAAAGAAACAAACCTCAAAGAGCAACCAAGACTTTTGAAGTGAATACATGGTCGCGGGAAGTTGTTGTGCATGCATTCTTTCGCTCTCGGACAACAATTGAGGGATTATAAGATTATAGCCAATGAAGTACCTATATTTTGTGATAATAATAGTGCAATTGCTATTACACAAAATCCGGTATTGCACACAGATGTAAGCATGTTGATATCAGACATCACTTCATCAGAGATCATGTTGAGAAGAAAGACATCGGAATGGAGAAAAATCATACTGATAAACAGAGAGCTGATATCTTGACTAAACCTTTGGCTGAATCAAGATTTCGGGAACTATCAGTTGAATTAGGTATCTAAAAATTGAAGGTTTTCAGATGCATGAAGTTTTCTCAGGTTTTTACTGAGAAACTCAGGATAAAATTGAGAGTACTGAACACTGAGTCTTGGGAAACTCAGATATCTCGAAGATCAAGATCGATTATTATCGACATTTTATCAAGGTCAAAACTCAGTAAGACTGATGGAGAAAATTAGTCTGAAGAAGTATTGACTCATGCAACACATTTATTGTCTAACTGAATCTCAGTAATCATTGGCAATAAATAACATAACACCTGAAGGAATATTTGGGCGGGACCTTTGAAATACACGAAGAAAGTCAATGGTCTGCAGGAACAGTAATTAAATGCACTGTTCATTAATCACCAATAAGGATAAATTGGCGGTGTTATATTTGTGAAATCGTCCTTTCATATATCCGATTTAGTCGGTTTTTAATCTCGACCGTCGATTTCTTTATCTATGCAATTTTCCATGAATCAAATCCTATATATCTATTGAAGAATTCCCTCAAAGCCCGATTCCAAAAAGCCTTCATCTTCAAACACTCTGCTTTAAAAACTCTCGATTGCCCAGAAATTATCATCTTTTCACTAAAAAAATTCTCCAAAAATGACTTTTTCGGTATACGACAAGCTCGCTATTTATAATAAACCTTGGTATGAATATGTCGTATCTCTCGAAAGCTCATCAAATGCAACTCACGAAGAGGAAGCTTTGCATATGATTCGGTTGGCAAAGCTTACTTGCCTGGTTGCGAATCAACCAGAGGCTGAATACGCAAAAGAGGTAATAGAGTTTATCTCTAATTTGAAGTTAGATGATGAGGATTGTATAGAATCGCAGATTACTGTATCGCATTTAGAGCATAGTTCAAAGTATGTGAATTTTGTTAGGGAATTGTATATTATTCCTAAGAATCTTAATGCCATATATGAACTAAGCGATAGAGGTGAAGACCCTACAGTATATATGATGGGTAGGGAGCAAGAATATCTGGATAAGATTGCAGAGCATCCAGTTAAGTTCGAAGCTACTCTGAATAAAAGGCATTTGAAGCCTAAATATCGAGTATTGTTGGACATTGTAAGCAAGTGCATCATGAGTAGGTCCGGCAGCTTTGAACAGATAAGCACGCCTAAATTGAGGTTAATGGCGGCGATTGAAGATTCACCCACCACTGCATTCAACTGGTTACACTATTTAATCAAAGTGGTGAGTGATCAAGCAAAACAAGTTCAAAAGGTGACTGGATCTGTTGTTGTCAAAGGGAAGATCCTACATGCAACCAAGATTACATTCATCTTAGAAATATGCAGAGAAGAGGAGGACATTTTTGCCAATTCCTCATCCTTTCCAAAGTCAAAAATCCTGTTCAAGCCACCAACAACAAAGAAGACTTTGAAAGGAAAGAAAGAGAAAAGCTCTAAGTCTCAGGAGGAGACCGCTGAAGAAGGAGTTGATGAAGCCAAACAAGCCAGGGGGAAAGCCCTAATGGAAGTGAAAAGAGAGAAAGGAGAAAATCTGAAGAAGAAAACACTGGCCCCTCAGAAACGCAGAAAAATTCCAACTATTACTGAGGAGGAGGTCAGTGACACTGAGGAAATCCAACCTGAAGGCCAGCAAGGGCTGAAATCTCCACTGTAGGTTCTGGCTCAGGTTGTGACAATTGCGCAAGATCAAGAAACTGAGGAACAAGTTTTCTCTGAGGTACTCGGAACTTCTCTGAGCTCAGATAAAATTTCTCAGGAAATATTCAAGGGACCTCAGGTTCCTACTGAAGAGATACCTGTTCAGACCTCAGATCAGTCTGAACCTCAGGAACTGCTGAATTTGGATGCGCTCCTGAGTGAACCATTTCTCGATCCCTCAGCACCTGAACTCTTACAATCTGATCCTACTGATCCTGAGAGTCCAAATATGAAGAAGGGAGAGGCAGAAGAAACTGAGTGGCGCAGCAAGGGGGAACGATTCATTCTTGATAGGTACCCTGAGCTGAGCGCATATCCTGACCTTCAGGATCTCTTCTTCATACTCAGAACCACAGTCTATATCCTGAATCGGACTCTTCCAGAGATGCTGAATATAGCCTCCTTCAGAGGAGAGGACTGGTGGAATGCTGAGACTGCTGTTCTGACAGAGTTCTCTGGATTCAGGAAGACAAAGCTCAGAATGAAAAATGCTGATTTTGATGAGCTAGTCAAGAGGAAGGTGGCTGAGAGAAGGGAAGCTGATGTTGATGCCTCCAGTTCTAAGGATCAAGATAGAGAAGGTGATAAACAAGATGATGCTGAAAAGCAAACTCAGATGGAGAAGGATACTGATGCTGGACAGACTGATATCTCACATCCTCAGACTGAAGTTAGCACTCTTCAGGTATCTTTTGGCACTATTAAACATTATGCCAAAGCTACTGAAGTTCCTATCTTTAAATCTGTTATGTCTGATATGCAGACTGAGGCTCAGATGGAGCACCCAACTCAGGTGGAAAAAGTTGTACACACTCTAGAGATTGATCTCAGTCCTATCTTGGAGAAATTGGAGAAGGTGGTGCCAATGGTGGAGAAAATGACTCAAATTGAAGAAACCTTGGCAAGCCAATCTCAAAAGCTGGAAACTCTGAGTTCATCTTCAGACATGCTGCAACTACAAATATCTCTTGCTGATAAATTGACTACTCTGGAAGGAAAGGTTGATGAGATGAAGCAGATGTATCAGGAAAGAACTGCATATCTAGAAGTCAAGCTGGTTGAGAAGAATGATCTGATGATCAAGACAACTGTTGAGGAAATGAGCTCTATGCTCATGACCAAGATGACAGAGATGGTGCATAATGTCTTCTCAAATCAGTTTGCACCTCTTTCTGAAGAGTTCTCAATGGCTAAGAATCACTTGAGAAGGCTAGAGGATGAGCACGATCAACAAGGCGGGAAGTCACGAAGTATAAGCAAAGAGCAATATCATATGGATACTGCACTCTCTCAACTTCTTCCAAGGTATGGTGCCAAAAAAGGGGGAAAGGCCTGGTGGCAAACTAAGTGAGTTGTTGGCACAAATATTGAAGAGAAAGGCTCGAGAAAAGAAGTCAAGAAGAAAAATAATTGTTGATGCTTTTAAAAGAAGTTGAAGCCACCGAGAAGCTCAAGTTCAAAAGAAGTCGAAGAACCTATCTACACTCAAACTTCTGAGCAAACTATTCAGGAAGTAATTTATGAGAAACTGAGTGGTAGAAGGATGGTGGAAACAAGCCAAGCCGGTGAAGAACAAGTCAGACCTGGAAAGAGAAAGGTTGTGGCATTTGTAGAGCAAGAGAAGAAGAAAAGAGCTAAAGCTTCTAAATCTACTCAGAGGAAATTGATAATAGATTTTGAAGAATCTGAGGAAGAAGCTGAAAAAGAAGTCTTCAATACTAAGAAAGCTCTGAAAACCCTTCAAATTGAAAAGGAGAAGAAGACTGATGCTTTCAGATCGTGTTCCCGCGGATCAGAAAAAAGAAAGAAGAAGAGCGTAAAAGAAAAGTGGTTTCAAGAAGTTCTTGAGCAAAGCAAAGGAGGGTAACCGAGAAAACTTCAAATGGCGCGACATTGACAAATGGATGTCTATTGGGTTCAATGATGCATGGGAGGAAATCAAGAGAACCTTCCGGTTCTATTATGAGATTCGAGAGAATGGAGGGAGAAATTTCGAGATATGAATGAAGCCATCGAAAGTACTTATTAACATTCTATCATAAGTACCGCAAAGTTGGATCAACTTGGCAGATGAAGGAAATACTCAGATAGTTGCCACTGGTCCATATACTTACCCAGCTCCAAGACTTGAGAATGGCTATGTGAATGAAATAGCCATTTCTCAGGAGATAGCTCAATATGCCATCCAGCTAGGCCTAACAGGAAACAACCCTGATATCATCAAAGAAAGGGATGAATTGAAGAAAAGATACTATGGGATGTTCAACCTGGAAGTGCCAGAGGATGAAGTTGATGAAGACTGAAGATTTTGTACTTCTGTTTTTTGTTTTTGATTTTCATTTAATCAGAACTCTGATCTTACATCAATGAAAATTTATCTTTATGCTCAAAGATAATATCTCATTATCTTTTTACATGTCTTTTATGTTTGATATGCCTTATGTTTTGACATTGTTGGAAGAATTACCATTTTGGATTGTAATAGACAAACTAAAACCTGAGTATAGGTTAGATTTTTGTAACAAGATGGTTTTGGCATCATCAAAAGGGGGGAAATTGTTGGGAGATGAATTTAATAAAGAAGTTTTGATTAGATCTTAAAACCCCTGAGTATGACATGTTCAGGATAATCTTGATAGACTGAGTCAAGATTCAGTATAGAGTGTTCAGGAAGTTATTTGCACCATGTATATAGTCAGATATAAGATCGGGTTAGATTTTGAAGAAATCAAGACTCAAGAAGTTTCAAGATTCTCAAGACTCAAGAAAGTTTCAAGAAATCAAGACTCAAGAAGTAATCAAGTCTCAAGAAGCCATCAAGAAACTGAAGACTCAAGAGTTTCAAGAAATCAAGACTCAAGAAAGTCAAGAAATCGAAGACTAAAGCCAAGAAATCAAGATCAAGAAGTTTCAAGAAATCAAGACTCAAGAAGTTTTAAAAAAATCAAGACTTTAGTAATCGAAGAAAATCAAGACTCAAGATGTCATCAAGAATCAAGATGTCATCAAGACTCGTATGCCATCAAGACATCAAGACTCAAAGATGTCATCAAGACTTAGGTAACTAAAGACTCAAGATGTCATCAAGACATCAAGATTCGAAGACATCAAGACTAGAAGACATCAAGACTCAAGACATCAAGACTCTAAGACATCAAGACTCGTAAGACATCAAGACTCAAGATATCAAGACACGGAAGATAATGAAACCCGGTAGTTTATGAAGACTCAAGAAGATATTGAATACTCAAGATAACCCTCAATGTTCCGAGGCAATCAATAATATCTATCGAAGACTACAAAACCGAGAAAAACACTTAATATTCGGAAAAATAGATATTGCCCAAGACATTCATATGCGCACAAAAGGAACTAAGTCTAAGTGTTGTTTAAGGTTATCTCATTTATAGAGAGATTGACCAAAAGAGTCGTTATGTTTGTCTACATTTATCAAGACAAGAACCAATCGAGAGGAAGACAACATCAGACTTTTTATCGATTAATCGAAAAGTTGACAGACAATCGAATCATGTCAAGAATACTATGTACCGGGATCGCAAAAAAGTGGTGATTGCTACATGAATGCATATTTCCTAAAACATGCAAGCGGAGTATTCAAACCCTAAATATAGCCATTATCAAACACTATAAGATAAAACTCATGAAGCTATCTCCTCCAACGGATAGTTTTTCAAGAGTGACCTTGGTGAAGTTACTATAAATACTAGTGACCCTTTACATTGAGAGGTTACGGGGAAATTTCAAAGCAACTCAAGAGCTCATTCAGATATTGCAAATTGAAGCACTTTCGAAAAACCTAGAATTTCCCAAGTGTTTCACATTGAAGAGAGCTCATTCACTAAGCTTTAGAGTGATAGATATATCCAAAGCTTAGTAGAGATATCTAGCCTTTGCATTGTTCTTATTGTAAAGGATATCTCATCCTAGTTGGAAACCAACCCCAAAAACACAAACCCTTTGTAAGGTAGTTTGTGTGTGTTTTGTTGGTGAGTTGGAGTTGTAAAGAGTTAGTAAGCTACAGTGAGTTAGCTTTAAAAACTCTAGAGAAGAAGTTAGTAAGCTACTTGTGGTAGTCCGAACACTTGTGTGTGTTTGAGTTAGTAATCTGCAATGAGTCGGCCTTTAAAACTCAAAGGTAGAAAAGTGAGTAAGCTACGGTGAGTTAGCCAAAGCTTTTAGGAAGTGGTTAAGGAATTTCTCAAGGAAGGTCGAGAGAGTGGATGTAGGAGCTTGAGTCTCGAGCCTTATAATAATAATTCTGTTGTTTACTTTTTGTATCTTGCATTATTATCATTTGTATGTTTTTCCTTTGAAAAGCATAATTCATCGATATTAGGTTGGAACCAATCCAATCGAACTTGCATCAAACCGATCAACAAACCTTAATCACCGCTTTTTTATTAAAAGAAAGATTCTCAAAGAAAGCTAAAACGAGTATAAACATAGGCCAACCATTCCGCACACTTGAGTAGCTAGAAGCAGAATAGTTACCAAATCGAACTAACTCTACCGAGGGTTCAAGAAGATAATTATCCGATCCAAGCATCTCAGGATCTCGATAAACTCGTTGGGATATTTTAGTTTTGATTAATTATGCCGAAAACATTATCAACTTGTGTTTTTGAAGCTAATTTACGATAACAAGTTGAGGGGAACGGAAGAACAAGTTGGGGGAACTCATGAAATCGACGAAGATGATCGAGATCCATTTAGGTCAGCATTTGAGGCCGATCAAGATCAGATGAGAAGGATGAGTCTGAGCTAACTGGGCGCAAGTGTAAATCGACCGCAATGCGCTTTTCTAATGCGCTTTTTAATCGTAGCGCCATCAGAAAGTAACCATCATCAGAAAGTGCTTTCCGAGCTTTGCTCATGCGCCCGTGATGTAAGTAGACTGACCGATCGTGAAATATCGCATCAAAGACCGTAAATCGCATCGATGAACAAGAAAATCATCCGCGGAAATCGCATCGATGAATGAAAAAATCGCCCAGGAAATCGCATCGGCGAACAAGAAAAATCGCCTGGAGAACAAAGTGATTTCAAGAATCGATGAACAAAGGATTTCCAAAGACTGGATGAACAAAGGATTTTCAAGACACGTAAATCTACGATCGATTTCAAACGACCCCATCAAAGTATCTTTAATCAAGCAATGAACAAAAGAATCCCACAGAAATGATCGATCCGTTAGATAATAACAAAAGAAATTTGATCAATAAGAAGATAACAACATATACGGGTCGGACATAAAGTCGCAAAACAACAAATGCAAAAGGACAAAGAAATTTCGAAGATTATTAGTATGGATTTGAATATTACTCAAACTGCAATATTCAAATCCACACTATAAATACATTGCACTATCTTCAAAAGAAGAGGATGGAGGATCGCAGTGAAATTAAAAGCCAAATATTCAAAACTCCATTCAAGAACACGCATTACATATCCAAATTTACCCAAGAGTGTTCTTCATCAGATCTACAAAAAATGCCATATCCTAAAGCTTAGAGATTTTCCCATCCCAAGCATTGAGGCTAAACAAATGTGGGAAAATCTCACCCTGGGTTGAAAACCAAACAACCTTATACCCAAACCAGTTGGTAGGTTAAGTTTGTAGGTTGAGTGTGAACTCGGTAGAACATCTAGCAATCCCGAAAGGGAGGGTAGGCAATCCCAAAGGAAGGTGGATAGCAAGTCCCGTTTGGTTAACCTCAGAACATCTAGAATCCCTAAAGGAGGGTCGGGCAATCCCGTGAGGGTGATAAGTCCCGCTTGAGTGTGAACTGGTAAACATCTAAAGAATCCCGAAAGGGAGGGTCGGCAATCCAATCGAGTGCCGATAAGTGATCCGTTAGTTTGTTTGGTTTGCCCTATGGGCGAAGAGTGGATGATGGTGACGAAAGGTCCAACCACTATAAAATTATTATTGTTCTTCTTTGCTTTATGTTCATTGTCATATGCATGAGGTTTATAAAAAGATAACACACATGAGCTTAAAAGCAAAAAAATTGAATCACTCTGCTTTCATCATTTTTATATATAATCGTAATCAAAACGTTTTTCCTGAGACGTGCAAATGGGTTTTCAAAACGACCATCAAACTCAAAGCCTAGGCTTAATCTGAAGCTTAAAGCGGCTTCGGGATCATTATCTCAAGAGACTTTGACCAGTGCAAATGTGTTTCAGTACAAATCATCGGGACAACCGACCCATCCGACCGAAAGAAAAGTTTTAAAATCACTAAACACGGTATTCCCCATACACGTGTGAGAGACGTTAGCACCGACCAACAATGGGTTATCGTGCAATCGGTACACAACTAATATTATTTAATAAAAATATATACTCTTCCTTCCATCAAAATTGTGCTCATTTCGTTTTGACATGTTGTACGGAAAAGGTAAATTAAGTCTATTTATGAATAACATAATTAATTGTGATAAAAGTATAATGATAACTTGAGTAATTAAGTGATTGTTGGACGATGAAGATAAACAAAAAATTATGTCCATAAACGACTCAATTTACCTTTACGCATAAATACAAAAAAATGAAACGACAGGTTTTGGTGGGCCGGATTCGAGAGTAACACTCAAGAAAAATAATGAATACTAGTCAATTAACACCTTTAATGCCTCGTTTACAAAATACTAATATTCCTAAAAAAAAAGTGATGTTAAGTGATTTTTGTAGTAAAATGAAAAGTGGGGAGTGTTTAAAATAAAGTGATTTAAAAAGTTGATTAAAAAAAGTATTTGCAAAAAAAATCACTTAATTAATTAAAAAAAGCAAATTGGATGAGGCACAATAGGTGGGGTCCGAAATAGGTAGTTATTGCACTTTTCCTTTCTTGGTCCAATGTTCGGGCTTGACTTTCAATATTATATTACAATTTATTTTATATCTTCGTTTTTTGCCTGGGGGGGTGTGTGAACAGAAGTTTAAGTTGGATTTTTCAAATTTTACCAAATTAGATTTTTAAGTGCTTAAAAACGTGGTTGCAAACACATTTTAAGTTATTTTTAAAAAATGAAGTGCTTTTATTTTTTACAATTGTTTAAAACGGGGACCTTAGTATAACACTAATATCATTTAAACATGAACTGGGATTATGCAGTTTAATTAATGATAAAAGTATTTGTCTTTTAACTTTATATGTAAGCAATAAATACCTAGTACCTAATATGTAGTATGATGTATTTCATTAAAACATAAGTTGAGATTAATATTGATATAGATGCAAATTCTAAAATGTCCCTCCGAAGACCTTCTTTTGAATAAAAAATGTTTTCATTGGGAAAGAACTAAGTAGTGTGACTTGAAAAGCAACATGAATCTAATTATCTAAAACATATATTGTCTGGAGTAACAATTGTGTTCACCAATTGCAACATGTAATTAGTGCACAATTAATATCGTTCAATGAGAATAATTAATATAGTTTATTCTTTAGTGAATACAACTAATACTGTCCAATAAATATCTTTTAGTAAAATAATTAATATCATTCAAATATGCACCAGTTTTCGCATGGTACAACCTGGTGTATATAAGTGTTTGTCAATGATTGGTTAATTGTAGGTAGAATTGAGTTAAATATATAATCACTTTGATCCTGATTTGCATTTTGTGTGTATTGTTACTATTAGTTGGTTAATAGTAGATATAATTGAGTTAAATGTATATTCACCGTGGAACTAATTTGCATTTTGTTTGTATTGTTAGTATTAATTAGTTAATTAAAAAGTATTAATTGTCATAATATAAAATTATATTTACGAACTAATTGTACGATAAGATTGTTTTACATAAGAACAACTCCACGTAACATTAAACAGGCTCATGGTTGCTTGAATAGTGGCTGCAAAATGGTGGTCACTTGTTTATTTCCTTGATAGTTTCTTTAGGTTTTCCACTGAACTTTTCTTTTGAGTGGCAATGCAAATAATATCCCCTGTTTATATCTCACTGTCTACATAAGGAATTTGAACTTGGTTTATACTATTATAGAGGAGAATGCTGAAAAGTAAGTGTGAATCATATTAGATTCAAAATTGTAAGAAAAAGAAGTTAAAGCTACTGAAACTAGGGAGCTTCTTAATGAGTCCCTGTGTGGCTTCAAACTTGTATCATTAAACATATTCTGGTACATGACAGACATTCACAAAAAACAAGAACCTCTCAACATCAATGTGATACACATTTTAAAGGTGGAACAGAGTCATGAAATTTCCCGGCCAGCACCAAAAGTTCAGTAATCAGTGAGAAATGTTTAAAGATCTTTCATAATGAGGTAACAAATAAGAAGTGAAAACTTACTGAAATATATTTAAAAAGTATGATACTGGATTTATGAAGCACTATGATTTCTATAGAAAAAGTTGGAAGAAGAAAATCACTTGATCCCCAATTTAATCTAATATCACTACTGAAAATGACAACCCATGGATAAACAAGTAGTTGGTGGATCCCTTGAGCTGATAAATTAATTCCTTGCAGCTGCAGTTAGCAGAAGAAAAACATGTACATGTTCTTTCCTATAAAACCTCGAAATTGCAGAAACTGCAAAGAGAAGAAGGAATAATGAGAATACAAATCAATATATTAAAAATCAGTATCCCTAGCTTATTTTCCTTATGTATGCGTGCATACACATCAAGAGTCGTTCACATACAAAAGGTATGAACTATTATCATATGAAAAATCCATAATTACCTCTATTCTCAGAAAAGTATGAAAGTAGGCCTTTAAGAAATCACACTCCATCAAAAGCTTCATTCAGAATAATAAAAAGAAGGATGCAGAGTGGATGATTGACCAGATATATTGAAGTCTCACACTAAGTATATTATTCAATATCATGCAAAATGACACAGATTATCAGATTGTGAAAACATAATTTGTTTGAAAAACTCTTATTAGTGTAAGGCTGTTTATAATGCTTGATAAGTCTCAAAACTCTTAATTTGCTAGGAATGGACCATTCTGAAAACAATAACTAGAAAGAGATGTTTTTATGCAACACTAAATTAGTGGTAATTATACTTGCATCACACAATATAAAAGTACACTGACATATCATTAGTGCATTTATGAGAACAGTGGAATGAGTATATAGTGTATATTCATGAAGACTATTAACTTTATTATTTTTATGGCAGCAAAAACAAAATACCCATCCGTCCCATTCTTTTAAGCCCTTTTTTATTTTTTTTATCCCAATCTTTAAGCACTATTTCCCAAAATAGAAATACACTTTATCCTTTATCACATAAAATACTAATAAACAACTCTTTCTACCCCTAACTACCCATCACTTTCACTTTATCACAAAAATACTAATAAACAACTCTTTTCTACCCCCAACACTTTATCACTTTATCATTATTCCCATAAATCCTTATGAACACCAAAAGGGCTTAAAGAATGGGACGGAGGTAGTATATTTTATGTAAGTCAGAAGAGAAGTAAATTCTTTGCAGGAATAAAAACATCATAAGTATATAAAACCTTCGCTTTTCTAGAATAAATTAACTCGCACAATATGTAGACACTTAAATAACTTAACTCATCAATAATAGAAAAAGTTATTCTCTAGTTTCATATTCTAGAAACGTTGGTACTCATCCCACTCTATGATTCTGCAAAATTCTACTCTTATATATATTATGCAGAAATCTGGTATCATCTTTGAATTTGAATATATCTTATTTTATAAGCTTACACAAATGTGATGAAACTTGAATGGCCCATTTTGCTGGAAGAAAATAGTACTACACTCAAGAAAAGTCACCAACCAGCCACCTTAAACTAAAACATGAACCTCTACAACCAATATATAAATTGCCCTTGAAATTTTCATTCCAATATTGTCACCATTCTTTTATCATTTTACTAGCACAAATTTTACTTTAACTTTAGATACAGACACTAATTGACAGAAGATCAGAGAAGAAATGGTAATCATTGGACATCAAAAAATATCTTAGCAAGTCTGAAATTGATTATTTAGTAGGTGGATGCTAAATACAGTGTTCAATTTTCAAGTCTCTCAAACTAGAACTCCAAGGAATAGGCATAATATTATTGCTTTTTTTTTTTTTCTATTTTAAAGAAGAAGAAATTCAATTGGTATAACAAGATATTGATCACTAACAATAATTCTTGATTATCCGTTCATCAAGTCCAATAAGAAAATGAAATCCCCCAAAAAGGTTGCGCCACCATACGAAGGAAAAACAACTATATGCAGGAGATGAGTATAAATTATCCGACAAAAAGATAACTAAGTATATAAAATATAAACACTGAGATATACCAGAATGATGTATGATTCAATCCTCAGCTTCTTTTCTCCCAGTTTTCCTCTTCCTTAATTAACCCTCCTCAAATGATTTCAATTTCTTGCCCTTCAGATTCAGTGTTAATCCAAAAAGAAATGCGGCCAAATAGGAAGTAATTGCGGTTGCTGTATATATTATAACATGAATTTGGTTTAGCCGACGAACATAATTTTCAGCGGTGGAAAAGCAGAACAACGGGAGAAATACAGTTAGGGTTAATTCTGCTCGCGCAAATGAGAGAAGAGAACCTAATGTTGGATGAGAGGATCTAATTCGATTTTATTATAATATATAATATTAATAATTACTCAAAAACATTCCTTAAATATATTTATTCTGTTATAATTTTGATTTTTTTAATGATGTTTGGCGGTCATATTGATTGTTGGTACTTCTGTTTCCATGCCTTCACTTTTCTTTCTTTTTCCTTTTCCTTTTTTTTTTTTTATTTTATATATATTAAGTTTGTTTAAAAATTTATTTTCGGCCTCTAATCTCAAATTTAATTATAATGGCTAATACGACACTAGCCAAAATGTCGTAATTGTATTGTGCATATGACATTTAATTAAAAGTGTATTAATAGATTCTACGTTAGTTATTAAATAGCTAATACTGCACTAGATAAAATGATGTATTATGACGTTAAGTTAATTGTGTGTTAATAGATCCTATGTTAGTGTAGTAATAGGATTGGAAAAATATAGTGTATCAATAGAGTAGTTTTGACTACATTCTTTTTTAAAGTGTATTAAAATTAGCTTAGTAATATTTCATTTTTCTTGTAAGAAGCGAGACGACCTTTTAGTCAAAAAGAAAGATCGACGCTCTTCCACTAACCGCATACAATCTGCAGACACATATAATGAAATACATCAAACGATGGATGGATGAGTATAATATCTCTACGATTTTACAAGATCCATCATGGTATACCTAGTATCTAGTAAGCCGAGATCCTTACTACCTTCTAAGAAGCAGGACGCAGATCGCGACACCAATCTCCATCAGATTATCATCTCATACTCATTTATCCCTGACGTTTATTCGGTCACATCCTTTCACAACCTCAAGGGTGCATTTGAGAATCAGACACTCCACGTAGAGATAACGACAAAGATCTCATCCGAGAATCAGGCTCCACACTTCCAACGCTCCATATTAAGGTTACTTGTTGTAAACAACCAAAAGAGTCCACTTAACACGGCGTTTTCCTCCTTCCACAAATTCCTCCTAAATTATCCACAATTTTATCTATTTTGATTCCTCCACTTCCTTCCACTCGTAGTTTTATGAAAAAAACATTTTTGTCCCTCTCAGATCCGATTTACCCTCGATCCAAACGTAATAAACTTTTTCCCATTTTAGGCAGCCACCCGGTAGGTTTCAGGTACTTTCAGACTCATCCACCACCTCTTAAGTCCGTGGTAGAATTTGTAAATTCCCAATTCGGTCTTGCCTTTTTTATTTCCTTGGAGATCTCCAAATGTTTCTTATTCCAACTCGCCAACAAGATGACTACACCCACTGTCTTTATCCAAACACCAACCACCCCCAACACCATGTCCATCCCACTATTCCTTCACAATCTCTTCACATTTCTCATCTTTGCAACCACACATTGCCTCAAATCGGAATAGTTCCCGTCCACCCTCCTTCGAAGCATCCGCCCACTTAATCAAAATGGGACACGGTCGAACAAACACCTTATGGATAAACACAGCCTCCAGAATTTTTCAATCCACAACTCATTAGCCATTTCCGATCAGGCCTCTCTGAATGTTCCCTCAATTGTTTGTTCGTCCATGTGAATCTATGTCCCACAAACCCTAAGTCAAGCATACCACAACCCTCCGAGCAGGAACCTAAACTCCCTCATCTATCATCCTCCTCATTTTCACCGCCTTCTCATGGTCGAACAATATTTCATTAAAATCTCCCGCACATAACCGTGAATTGAGCAATTTGCTCTAACCTCCAACAATCTCCACGTTCTCCATTTCTATCCATCCTCGGAAACCTTTTTTCTATTGGTCCCATAATAACTTTCCTCTTCCATAAATGAAAAAATAATTTCACTATCCATAACTTTTATTCTCATTTTTTCACACAATATTAAAAAATGGCATTGATAATTATTCCACCTTACTCCATTACGTTTTTCCTCCCTCCCAATTCCCAAAAGTACCATTGCTTTTTAACAAAAAGTACTATAATTTATTATTTTACTATTCCTTAATCAAATAGCCCAAAGAAAGGAGAAACTTATTTTTAGATGGAGGAGTAATATTGTTCTTAGTTGTGAGCTTTTCCTCTCGGGTCATTATTTGCTCTCCAATTTAACCGTAGTATTTTACATTGAAAACTAGGGAATAAATTTGTTGGGGTTATGTTTAAGGATAATAATTTTACTAATTTGGAAATGTAGGGCAATATATTTTAAAAATCTTTTAAATATTGAAAATTATGTTTATGATCAGAATAGGGGACAATTCGAGTCTTAATAAGTCCAATTTTGCTGAAATTTGGCAAGATTGTCCTAAATTTACCGGGATTTTGAAAACATAAGTGTTTATATTCATATGTTTCAGAATCAGAAGGTAGGAAATTCATGCAACTCCCTAAAGCTAGCATTTCAACTAATTTGAGTTTATTAGAGCTCGATGTCCTAAATTTTTAATTTTAAAATATATTTTCCTTAATTTACAAGTTCGTGAAAATTATTGTTCTTAAAAACACAACTCCCTATGTTACCGCCCTAAAAGGATCGATGGTGATGGTGAAAGGTTGGTTATGTAAGTTGAGCCTAGCTATGGATCTGGTTTTGAGACAAGTATGAAACCATTGGGTCCTTGACATTTGTCCAATATGTATAGTATATTTGTCCAAGTACCTAAATTTCGGTAGGTATTTAAAAACCCGAACTCAAACCTTAATTATCATATATTGCACATATCAATAGAAATGTAATATTTCACAAGAGTCCTAATGAAAAGAGACATACAAAAACTTTCCCATCATTAGAATAAATGACTCCATAGAAACATGACTCCTGGCCTCATATGTTGAACCTGGCAGCAAGATATTAGATAAAAGATCGCCCGTCCACCAATTAACACAATTTGGGCAGTCATATTTAATCTTTTTTTTTTTCCTGCGTACCTAATTATTCCTCAAAATCCAATTGCTGCACTATTTTTCTACCGCCAGCTTTTCTTCATCTTCCACTCCCCACTCTATCCTTCTTCACATGGAATTCAACAACAATTCAGATCTGAACGCGCAAATCACACTATCTCTCCCGAATAGCCATGGTGGCGCCAAATCTTGGGTCCTTCCCCCTACTCCTGCTCTATCTGCTCGGGGTTCATATGGATCCAGCATGTCCAAAGTTGAGTACTATTGGGAGAAGATGTTGAATCTGATTCTCTGGAAGAAAAATGGATTTAAGTTGTTGGCTAAGTATGAGGAATTGAAAAGAAAGGGGGTGGAGTTCGATTTGTTGAAGGAGATGGATGTGTGCTAACGGGTCAAGAGTTATGTAATTTTATGTTTGTAGTATTAGTTAGTTGCTTTTCGCGTTATATAAATTTTTATGTTTGTATTAGCTAGTTGCGATATTTTTTATGTTTTCTAGTTGCATGATTCAATATTAGATAGTTGCATGTTTTCTTTGTTTTCAAATTTGCACGGTTCAATATTAGTTTGTTGCATGTTTGTGATATATATAATTTAGTGTTTTCGTGATTAGTTAGTTGCATGTTTCGTTATCATTAGTTGAACGCCTCAATATTAAATAGCTAGTTGCATGCTTATGTGTTTTCTAGTTGCACTTATTCAATATTATATAGTTGCATGTTTTTTTTATTTTTTGTTGCACGGTTCAATATTACTTTGTTGCATATTTCTATGATATATATAGTTTTATATTTCTATATTAGTTAGTTACATATTTGTTATCTAGTTGAAAGTTTCAATGATAGCTAGTTGCATGCTTATGTGTTTTCTAGTTGCACCATTTAGTATTAATTAGTTGCATGTTTTGCATTATATAGTTGTAAAGTTTTTATATTAGTTGGTTGTATTTTTGTATTATCTAATTGTATGTGTTATGTATAAATACATCCTCTGTTTTGCCCAATTTTTTCAATGAACTAATTTTTGCTTTTCAAATTTTGGAGAATTAAAAAAAAAAAATTTGCCCATTTTTTCAATGAACTATTTTTTTGCTTTTTTCAATTTGGAGAATTAAAAAAAAAAAAAAAAATTTGCAAATAAACAAACGGGGAATCAATACTATACCTAATTTCATGAAGAAAGAGTGTTAAAACCGCTAAACTGCAACCTACTTTTTACAAAGTTTGACACATAATAGCAATATGAAGAAAAAAACGGGCCCATTTTTAAAATGGGTCACCCATATACGTGGAGCCACAGACCAGGAGATTCACACTAGAAACATAGGAGTGTTACCTTCTTGAAGAAAGCCACATCCTCGAACCATCGATTTGAGAAAACCAAACAAATCAAACTTGTCCACTCGATGTAAACAAGAAAAAAGATTTTAGATAAGAACACAATCTTGAAACAAAAAATTGTCTACGTATCCGAGCCAAAAAAACACACCGATGTATAAAAAAAGCACGCTTACAACATAAGAAGAATAATATGAAATAATCCATTCCCAATCGTTGTTCAATCGAGAATAAAGCTCATCTTCGCTATACTAAAACCCACAATTAACCATCGCCACAACTCTCCAATAGCCACCAACAAAAAAAGAAATCGAAGTCTAGGAAAATCAAACAATCCATATCAACATAATTAAAACTAACATAAATCATTTAATCTGCTATTGTTGTTCAATTCGTGAATAAGGCCCATCATTTGAAGAAAAAACCTTAAAAACCATCTTCGCTATACTAACCAACAATCTACCATCCCACAACATTCCAATTCCCCATGTTCATATATCCTTATAGCGCATAAAATGACCTTGAAAATCGAACTGCAGATTCATGCATCATCCCAGACACGCCAGAGACCAAATCTTTGTGGGTGTACCAGAAAAGATAACGGTTAATAAAAAATCGTTGTTCAAATAAAAAATCGAACTCACCAAGAAGTATACTAATGACAACCGGTCTTATCCTTTTTTTTTTGAATCGAACGTCTTATTTTTTTCTTCGTGGAAAGGTTAAAATGCATTCCAATCTGCTATAGTAGTCATTGTTTTTTTTTTATCGACAAATGGTAATTTGAACATATCTCACATTAAGCTATAGAAGACGTTGTTTCAACAACTCTGAACTATTCCATTTCATTATAGTCAATTTTTATCATAGTGATGTATACTTAAAGTTTAGGTGAAAAAAATTGAACCTGCCCTGGTTAGTATCATAATCTAAATCTCTCATCCAATGTCGTTAATATTATTGAGCATTTTTTAAGTACCAAATATATATAAAGAAAAAAGGGTGTAACCTAGATTGAACAATTAATTAAATATAAGTTCTGTTTTGGCCAAAATACTAAGCTATACAATACCAATGAACAAAAAAGAATTGAAAACGGTCAACTCCTTAATGATAAGCAAAAATAAACAATCAATGCAATTATGCAACTAAGTCAATTCAACTATCCAATCACAAGGAAACCTAAGAACCTGTAATTATAGTATTATACTCATTAAATAAGCAGAGAAGTTCAAAGGTAATAATTACAATACTTTTTTCAAAATAATAAATTACAATAGTTTCTTTCGCAAGACATGACACATTTGTCTCGCTATAGATCTGTAATCAGTAACCACCAAAAGAGAAGACCACCCGAACCACAACTTACCACCAAAGATACGACACATCTTTTTTCGTTCGTTATACACCATAATCGCAAACCACCACAAAGAGACTACCCGAATCGCAGAAATCAAGACCGCAAATCAAAACCACAACCACAAGAGGGAATAATTTTCCTCTCCCAGATCTTAAACCCACAGAAATCGATTTTAAAATTAAATAAACTCTAACCACTTCCGGGCCAAGATGACATCTTTTTGCTCCAATTTGAAAAGTTAAAGTTTTTGTGAGTTGTTCCTAAAAGTCAATCTGAAATAAGCTGTAGACTTCCAAAAGACCTCGAAAAGTAAATTTTATTAGTCTAGTTCCAATTTTTCGAAAATTTGTCAGAGATGTTCACAAATTCACCAGAAATTACAAAAATGATGTTTTATTTATACCACATAAAAGTTAATTTGGGACTTTGGTTGCTAACGTGACGCAATTATCATCAGATTAATTTTTTTTATATTGTATAGAATGAAATTTCCAAATATGGACTAAATCAATAATGATAAATTGTTGGGTTTTTTAATTATTTGTAAAATTATTAGACATATTGTGATTAGTTCTAACTCATTAGGATTCAGCCTAATTTATAGGTTTTCTAAACGATGTGGGCCAAAAATGACCCGAATTTAAACCGCTAGCAATAACACTCTTTCTTTTTTTAATCTTTTGTCATACCCTTTTTACATCTCTAGATGTACTATACCAAAACAATCTCAGAGAGTGATTTATCAAAGAAAAAGTCTTGTCCATATCATATCAAAGAAAAGTCTTCTTCATTTACTAACTTTTTTTTATCTAACACATGAATTACCACATTGATAATTCATTTTAATAGATTGGTTTTTGTATATCTAATCACTTGGATCAACAGCAGAAACTATTTCATTTATAATCATTTGTTTATTTACATCTGAATCTATAGAGGCCTGAGCTGTAGAAGAAGACAAAGCAAAAGTCTGTCTTAATTTACATTTTTATTTCTTTAAATGGTGCACTTTTCCTTGCAATTTGAGCACACTGCTTTTTCTTTTAAATTTATGAAATTATCCTTTGATTAGATACCCTGCCAACCAAACAATTCTCTTTTGGCCAAACTTTGATTTCACATAACCATGATTTTTGGAGATGGGGTTTTTTCCCGAAATTTCAAATTGTTTTCGGGGAATATGGAAAACAAAACACCCTGGGATGTTGAAGTTTGGGTTGCTAATGTAAACAATCCTATTTAACCTCAAATGAAAAGTTTTTTTTCCATTTCGAATGGAAGTCTTGTGATCGCCAGAAAATGGTGGAGGATTATCCGTTCAGTAAATCCATCAGTACGCAGATCAAATCCAATCTACGGCTCCCTCGGATAATGGGGAACCCCGTTCTTGTAAACTAGACCACTCGAAGAAGGTGGTTACTTGCGGCGTAGTTTCGACATCTAACCGACACCATGTTACCGTAGGAACGGCTGGTTGACAACCCCGACGCCGTGTGGTGAAGAATTTGGACATGCGAAAAAATTGGATGATCCTTCTCCGAGATTTCGCTGCACGGATTGAGAACCGTGGCTCACCTGGATGGTGATTTACAGAGGAACACGAAAAACATTCCGACTGAAAGTGGAATGGTTTTACTTTAGTGGATATCCACGCTATCCCAATGCAATATCCAAACCAAATGCTGCGGGGAGAAAGGATGATATCTTCGATACAAGATCCTCATGAAAAAAAAACTTTGAGAAGATCGATACTAGACCCAGATAATTTTACGCCTATACCTTGAATGTAAAGAAAAGATAAGCGGAACTTTCGCCAGCCTCGGGCAGATCAATGAGATGAACATGAATATGGTCGATGTGGTCCCATTTAGTATTTGTACTTTCGACGCCAACTTACGCCAAGAGCTTAAAGGATTAAAACCTAAATTCCAAAAGAACGAGCTACAAATTGGTCAGGAGGTAATTAGAATCGCACCGCTGAATTGCAAGAGTGGAGATGGTTTTCAAGAGATTAGAGGGTGAAGTATCCGATATGTTGAAGTTTTGGTTAAAGACAATAGTCTCATTTAATGCAAAGTTGAGTGCCTGTACTGGTACCAGACCAAGGCTCGCTAATCCACATACATAACAAATGGAGTAATCGGACGCTATGTGGTTTTGAGATCTCATCGATATCGAGACTCCTCGGTGCAGATGACATAAAAAACATCTATGCTGGCTACCGCTTTCAACGTTGATTGTAAGAATTTAGGAATATTCATATTGTTAGAAATCATTATTTATATACTATACGGTAAATGTAGATATCTATCAGTTTCTTCCTTGTAGATGCAAACCTCGAAAGTTAAAAGTTAAGAGCGTAAAAGGCTTTCCACAAATCATATCGATATCAATTGGCATCGAGTTATTGCCTCAGGATTATTAATGGATAATTCATGATGAGAATAAAGGTAAATAACAAGTCTCTTGATTTAAACTGGCCAACATCTGCCGAAGTTTGTCACTGGTTATTTTGCTGCTGGTACGTACCTATAAAAATATAATAAATGAGGATTTTAGAGTTACCTCTAGTCAAGTTTGCAAATATTGCGGGTCAGAATAAAAATTTTCTCCAAGAAAACATGATCGGAGTGTTTTGGTCCCACATAAGGTAACATACCCAGCGAGAAATAAAAAAAAAAAAACATTCTCACCTCTTCACTGAAATGCATAATCGTGAATTTTACCATCGTTAAGAACTAAGAATTAAAGATCACAAGAACTTAGAGACGTGGTCTTGAAGAGTTCAAAAATGGAAGCTTATCTGATTGCCAAACTTCAATATACAAACCTTGTTGGGACTCTCGATGTTGAATCAATGGTTTTAAGAAAGGATGTTAATATATGAAGATGCCAAATAAAATTTTGGTTTTTTTGTTTCGACAAACCCGATTATCTTTTCCTTTTTTCCGCTTTTGTTTAGCCCCTATTCTTTCTCGGCCAAATTCTACAAAAATATTCTGTCATAAAATCATTTATGCATTGAGGAATCGGGCTGAAACATCCCGATACGGGCTAATCGCTCGACATTATCATGGGAATTGCTAGAGGACTACTTATCTCCATCATGATTCCAGACAAAGATTATCCATGAGATTTCAAAAACAAGCAACATTTTACTTTATGGAAATTTAAATCCAAAAAAAATATCGACTTTGGCCAAAGAAGAACTTTTGGAGAGGATAAACTCAGTGATCAAACACAAAGAAAAGTTGTTGACTTAGTGCAAGCTATTTTTTTTTCATTCAATATTATGAAATTAGTTTGATTTCATGAGACCATAAGTTTTGACCTCAATAATTTATGCATATTATATGGCCTTAATCACGTAATTAGTGGGAAATTTTCAAAGAAGTCCCACGGCCTTTAGTTTCTAGAGGCATTAAGGAGAGTGAGTGGAAAGAAGAACGTAGGCTTTGAAAAGTGCTGATGATTATTGGTCATTTCTGGGGGACATGTGTATTATATTTTTGCATATGTTTTTTGTTGGTTATATGTAAAATGCTTAAACCAATGTTGTTGTTGTAACTTTGATTTAGGCATGGTTGTTGGAAAGAAAACAGTATTATGGAGCTGATGGATGAATGTTTGAATGGCACATGTATCTAAAGTGAAGTGAAGAGATGCATACATGCTGATTGTTGCGCTCAAAAATTTGCGAAGATAGGCCGTTGATGTCACTTCCTGTTTTTATGTTGGCAAATAGATGAAGCACCGCCAGAACCCAAAGAGCCCTTTTTCTCATCTCCGGAAAGAAGTAGCATATCATCGAAGTCTCATCTCCCGCAGAAACACGACATAATTTCTGATCCGGGAGGCCGATGAGGAGTGTCTCTAACATGTTTCAAATTTAGGATTTGTAAGATCACTAAAGTTTTTGAATAAAAAATCAATGCAAATAAAAGTTATGTTTTGTAATTGGTCGTTTACTAGGACTATACAATACCTTAAAAGAATATTCTGTGTCAAAGATAAATCCAAATATATTGTAATGGCGATGAGTCCAAATTTTATCAAACGGCATTGCAAATTCTATAATTCATATACCAAGTAGGTCATTTACTTATGATTTATTGGTTAATGGAAGACCAACTGCAGCATAGATTCTCAGTTTTTTGTCATGCCCTGATCCCATGTTTTTTATTTAATCAGTAATCCTGAATGTTCTATTCTTGTGTGCCATTATACATGTTTTGTTTAACTGTATAACCTCCAGTTTCCATACTTTGCAATATATTCTTTTCTTCCAGTCTGCATTAAAATGATGAAGACTCTAGTTCATGTCCAGGTGAAAACCTAATAACTGTTAATTAAAGAACCCAAAAAAAGCCCAAATCAATGAAGCTCTAGTTTTTCCATGATACCTGATTGGTGCTTTCATGAATGAAGTATCAACCGGAATTGGACTTATAAGTCTGGCATGGAGTGATAAAAAGACTGTATCCATAATGGATAGATGAATTGCATCAGCAAACAAATCTATATCTGACTGACCCTCCAAGTCTTTAAAACAAAAAGTCTTGGCATTTTTTGTGATTTTAGAAAACTGTAGTGCCATAGATGTTTATCACAAATTCGTACTATCAAGTTTTTTTCCTGATAGTTGCCTGTTTTCATTCATTATTTCCAAGAGATAATGCAATTAAATATTTCATCTTCTAATCTTTTTAACACATATCACACGGTGCATTGAAGATATCAAAAACAAAAACAAAAATCAAACTAAAAAGCTATCACATCAATAAATTGCATCAACGCTTGAATTCTAGAATACTTGCCAGACTCTAATTCTAAACACCCAACAGAATAGGGAAAAGTAAAATTCCAAAGCCAAATTGATGTTTTGCACTTTGTTCAGTACAATACTAACCGTAACAAAACAGAATTGATTTTCTTCTAATAAATTATGTTCCTGTTTCACCAGGTATTTCCAACTCACTATCACAATCAAAATTTATTGAATATCAAGTAGTACAGATAAATCAAATTTATTCACAAGTAACCCAGAATATGCAGTTGTAAAGTATGTGAATGGCTAACGTTATATTCTGAGTTGCAGAAAGAAACAGGAAGCAAGTTTCTAAAGATGAAAGAGACAAAAAAAAAAAACTTTTCCCATCATTAGAATAAACGGTACATAGAAACATAGGAATCTTACCTTCATCAAAAGAAACACGTTACAGCATAAGAATAATATGAAATAATCTATTCTCATTGTTGTTTAATTGAGAATACTTTAAAGATAAATCTCGTAAAAACCATCTTCGTTATATTAAACCCACACCACCATCCCCACAACTCTCCAACCCTGACACAAAGCTTAAGCAATTGCTACCAACAAATAAAACCGAGTCTAGGCCAATCAAAACAATCCATATCAACAAAATTAAAACTACCATGAGTTAATTAGTTCTTTATTGTTGTTCAATTGGAAACTAAGCCCACATTTTGAAGAAAAACTCAAGAAACCATCTTCAAGATAATAAAAACACAATCTACCATCCCCACAACTTTACAAGTTCATATATATCCTTTAGCAAACAAAATGACCCAGAATACCCATTTCTTCATTCATGTATTATCCCAGAGGCCAAATGGGAGATGGGAGACATCATATACAAAGTTACAGATGAGATTAGCTTACTGAGTGAAATATAACTGCAGTAATGTGATTCAATAGTTTATAGACTAGGTGTCGAATTAGAAAAATGAATTAAATAAGATTAGTCCAGTAAACGAGCAAAAAACAGAACGGAACAGAAAAACCGCAGAAAACTTCCATGATGAAGAAATTAACTTACATTGAACTCGAACCAAATAATTGCAGGATGAGAAACGTTTAAAGCTTGCTGACAGGCACGCAAGGCTTAAATTAGGGATTAGACAGATTTGAGCTTAGGACAAGAAATTAGGGCTAATACAAAAAAAATTAGGCCTTAGACAAGAAATTAAGGCTTATACAAAAGAAATTAAGGCTTAGACAAAGAAACCCCTATATTGGTTTACCTGGGCGAGGAGTCAGACGACGCAAGGTATTTCAAGGCGGTGCGAGGCGGCATAGCACCCGAGTTTTTCGCGAAGTGGTTAGTGGCGTAGGTGTACGGCGGCGCGAATAGATGACGTGAGGCGGCGTACGCGGTGGTGGTGAGGCGGCGAACGCGGTGGTGCCTAGGGCGCTGCTGATAGAAAGAACTAAAAAATTATAAATGTGTTCCTTATACCCTATTAATCAAACAAATCAAATTTATATATAATTAAGAATGATAACATTTATAGATAACGGTTAACAAAAAATCGTTATTTTTGGCAGAAAACCGTAATTTACCACAACGAGAACGAGTCCTATCCTTTCGAAAAATGTGTGTTGCGGTTATGAATTACGGGTTTTAAGCGAAAAAATTGTTGTCATTCCACTGTTGTAGTAGCCAGTTTTAGTTTAGGGAAACAATTACAACCTGCCCTTGGTATCATAATCTAAATCTCCTGAACCAATCGTCATTAACGAGTTTTTTCTTAAAAAAGGTAAAGATGAAATATATTGATTAAGTACAAGGGATAATTAACCTATAAAATTTACAATGACAAAGTTCAGTATGAAAATTTTCATACATGAAAAAAAAAATTCTAATTTACAACCAAATTCCAGAATTCAAGTAAGTAAATAAATTGAGTGGTTTATGGTTCACTAAGCCCAAGTGATTCATGGTTCACCCGGTTCAATAACCAGCACTGGTGATTTATTATTTAAATATTAGGTGTAGATGACTGACGAGGGCAATTTTATATATTTTCATACATGAAAGTACCCTACATTACATATACTTGCTTACAAATAGTGTATATACTGCTAATTTCCAGAATACATATTAAAGGTTGGTTCTCAGTACGAGGCCAGATGACAAAAGGTTGAGGGCCAAATGTTGTTTTACTTATTAATAATTTATACTTTTGATTTAAAAAATGAAGAAA